>CM051236.1:270447853-270843108 GCA_027917425.1 Gastrophryne carolinensis
AGCCAAAATAAACATCTGGCACTATTTTTACAGTTGGTGGAGCGGGACTTAGGCCTAGTACAGTGGGACTCTTTAGGAAGCCATGATAACCTCACTAGAGCTGAAAGAACAGCGCTCGAGGACCTTAAACGGGCGAGTAATGTCATTATAAGGCCAAGTGACAAGGGTGGCAATGTAGTCCTTTTGGATGAACAATATTATGTTAAAGAGGTGGAGGGACAACTACAAAATAGTGACACTTATTGCTTAGTTCAGGGGAACCCCTTCCCAGATGTTGTACATAGGCTAAATGAGAAATTATATTGGGCACGGGAAGAAAACTTACTAACACATAAGGTGTTTGAGTATCTGAAGGTAAATGAGTATAGCATCCCGGTACTCTATACTATCCCGAAAATACACAAAAATCCAGTGGCCCCGCCGGGCAGGCCTATTGTATCGGGGAATGGGGGCCCGCTGGAAGGGGTGGCTCGTTTCATTGACGAAAACCTTAAACCTCTAGTTCGGCTGCTACCATCGTTTGTACTTGACAGTAGCGACTTGCTCCGCAAACTCCAGGACATCCGGATTGACGCCAATTGCCTTTTGGTGAGCGTTGATGTTGAGAGTTTGTATACATCTATTCCCCATTCAGTAGGCCTGCAGGCTGTGGAGGATATCTTGCAGGAGCTGGGACCAGGTGATGCAGCATACAATGAATTCCTAGTTGAGATGTTGGAATTGGTACTATTAAATCATTTTTTTCGCTTCAATGGAGTGTTCTACCATCAGATCCGTGGGACTGCCATGGGGGCGGCGTGTGCTCCATCCTACGCCTGCCTACACCTCGGGCGGTGGGAGAGTGCCGAGATGTTTGGGCGGGCGGAGTTTCGGGCACACGCTGCCCTCTAGCTAAGGTACATCGACGATGTTCTCTTGCTGTGGAAAGGCACGAGAGCCCAATTAGATGAGTATATTGACTCTCTTAACCACAATGATCGTAACATAAAACTGACCTACAAAGTGAGTCCTGAAAAGATCGAGTTTTTGGATCTGAACATCTCTAAGGAGGCGAATACTCTCAGTACCTCCACATATCGAAAACCTACAGCAGGTAACACTCTCCTTCACTTTTCCAGCCATCACCCGAGCCCCCTGAGACGGGGCATTCCGCTGGGACAGTTCCTTCGGATTAGAAGGAATTGTAGTACGGTGGAGGCCTACGTCAGGGAGGCTCGGGAGTTGACTGCAAGATTTAGGGAGAGGGGTTACCCTCACCGTCTATTGAGAACATGCTTCCATAAAGCACTTGATATCCCTAGAAGTGACTTGCTAAAGGGCGGAAAGAAGAGGCGGACGGTGGGTGATCCACCAGTGCGCCTAATTACCAAGTATAGTGCACACTGGGACAGATTTCGTGGGATATTACAATCCCATTGGCACGTGCTGTTACTGGACCCAAAGATAGCTAAAATCGTGAGGTCCGGCCCTTTGCGGACGGCTAAACGGGCGAACAATATAAAAGATCTATTAGTCCGAAGTGAATATAGATCTTATCAAGCAACTAGAAACATTACAAATATGGTGGGCTCGTTTAGCTGCGGTCACTGCAAGATATGTCCATTTATACTTAAAGCAACTAGCTTTAGTGGACCAAAATGTACAAATCTCCGTCCAATTGGCGCATTTATAAATTGCACCTCTAGGTATGTTGTGTACCTTATTACATGCCCTTGCGGGTTAAAATATGTGGGCAAAACTAAAAGGGAACTGCGTACCCGGATTGGGGAACATGTAGGTGACATTAAAAGAAACAGCGAAAAAAGCCCACTAGCTGCACATTTCCATCAATATCATAATGGGGATCCAAGGGGATTGACAGTATGTGGGATTTTTAAGCTTAGAGGTTCCAATAGAGGGGGGTCTTGGGATACCCGTTTGCTACAGGAATCAAGGCTCATTTATGAGCTGGGTACTATGTTCCCGCTGGGTTTGAACACGGATATGGGTTTAAAAGCGTTTTTGTAGCCCTGGTTGTGGGCAAAGGTGAGTGTGACTATGTGTATATGTAGGTATGCCTTATTGATAGACCCAAATAGTTGGTGAAGTGGGGCCTTGGAGGGTATATCTGTACAGACAATTTGGAGAATATATATATTTTTCCGGTGCCTCCTTCTCTGGATCAGACAGCTTCTTAATCTTATGGTTACTGGGCCTACTTTGAAATCTGACTGCTCTTTCTTGCTTCTGTGGAAGAGGGTTCTCCATTACTTACCTTTCTATCATGTACCTTTACTAATTACTTATAGACGTGAGTGGGTACATATACTGCTGTATAGATTTAGTGAGGTTTGGTGGTGGTTGTAGGGAGGCACTCTGCCTATCCATCTACCCGTTTATTCATGGGAAAAGGGATCGGTGCCTGTCTTCATAGGTCTTTGTAGCTTTAAGGCAGTGTGGGGTGTCGTTTGCCTCTTTATATATGTATTTAGGTCATGCTATTTGTGTTGGGTGTTGGATGTGTGATGTTTTGCTAGCCTTATCACTAATAGCCCAATAGAATTGTATATACATTCAACTGATTAGGGAGGTTACTAAATGGCGTATGAGCTGAAGGTGTTAATATACTGCGGACATTAAGAGTGCATCCGGGTATGGTCCCTGCTGCCGGCCAGCACTGAAAGAGTTAAATGGAGCTTGCAAGTTGTGGGCGGCGAGGTGAAACTCGCTGCGCATGCGCGAGCTGCGGGCAGTATGTGTAAGTGGACTATGCAGGCGCAGATGGAAGGAAGCGATGCAAAGTCACGTGAGGCAGTTTGGAATGTGAGAAAAGTGAATACCTCAGCCTGAATACTACGCAGCTGCGAGCGCAGGAAAGCAATTGGCCTCTGCATCAGGGGGATCCGCCTATAAAGATGACTCAATAGAGCCAGCCCCTCCCACCCTGACGAAGCTCCCGAGCGGGAGCGAAACAGCTGTCAGTCGGGGCCCCTGACCACACCCACCATGCGTGCTCGCTCACAGTATGGCCGCGTCTGCAAGTAGCTCTTGGTTTGGACACAGTATCGGCGAGAAGGAACTGGACAACTACGAGTGGTGAGACTGTTGGCAGCAACGCTTAATAGCATATCTATCACGGTCTGAAGTGCCTTTATGGATGTATAACTGGGATGTGATTTGAATACCTGTGTTGGTCCGTGGAGCGTTCCGGTCCTTCACAGGGAGCGCATATTCATCTCAGAGTGTTTAGGTACAAGCACCTGCACTCTTGTACAGCAAATAATATCTGAATCCCATTGTGGGTCTGAATCTAATGTGGATGGTCTGTGGCGCTTTCAAGCAGTGTGAAATCCATGTGCCCAGCCTAAATAAGACTGCCTTTTAAGTGCTCCATGTGCTGAGCCTCCACTCAACCAGTATAATATTCTGCCACAAATATTTGAAACACGTATATGCTGGACAGAACCACAAGCCTGGCATTATGGTGTTTATGATCGTGATGTGTGCCAACCTGTTGCTCCTATAGAGGATAGATTTTCTGCCCCATTATTATATGCTGGCCAGCATTTCTTTGGTGTGAGCTGAGTGAGTGCTGGGGAGAGTGTGGAGTCCAGGTCGGCCTGGCAGGGGCCCTCATTTATATGTGTATGTTTTTTAAGCGCAATTGCGATTTTAAATTGGTGTGTGTTACTAAGTCTTGTCTGTCATATGCATTTATTTTTTGTGCCATTTTCTATTATTAAAAGTGAGTCTTTTGGCTATATATGTCCGTATGTTATTGGCCAGCCCAGCAATTAACCAGTTGTCGGTATCTGTGTGGGTTGTAACTTATGTGCAGAGGTTAGCTGGGCGCCCCGTATACATATATATTTTTTGAGGGGCAGTGCCTACATACGTAAAATACATATATCATAGGGGAGTCTCCCACTGTCCTTTTTTATTTTTATTTCGTATCAGTGGCTCACTCAGGATTTTGCCCTGGGAGGGGGGTGATGGTTTGGGCAGGGGGTGTTTACTGGAAGAGGTGTGTCCCAGAATGGCACCCCATGAGAAGCATACCTCTCAACCTTTTAAAATGGGAAATATAAGGAAGGGGAAACTAAGCCACTCCCCTGGTCACACTCACACCACACCCCTAACTCTAAGATTACCTGGAAATGGCCGCAAACGATGCCATTTCATAGTCTGCTTGCAGACAGAGCATAAACAATGAAAAGTAAGTATCTATTCAATGTCCGGATCACAAAAGGCAGGAGGGGGCTCATTTGGTGCATTTTAGGTTCCGTCAGGCCAGGACCTCTGGGTGAGGAAGAGAAAGCTTAGAAACTCCAGGGACCACTTATTCCCTTTTCCGAATTGGGATGTTCCACTATGTGAAATGCTCCAGATTGCCTAGTATACTCACCTCATCAAGGTTCCCATGGTGTATCTGCAGGGTGTGCTGCCATCTCTGGCCTCTATCTGGCTGATGCACACACCTGCACCAGGCATTTCTAAAAGTTTGATGTGTGTACTTATTCTCTATTCAGCTTTACTTAGCCACTCTGATGTCAGCTCAGATGTTAGAGTGGCTTAGTAAAGCTGAATGGAGCATTAGCAAGGGATGAAGGGGTTAGGTAAATGATGGAGGGCAGCCTTAGGGGTGGACAGGTTAAGTGAGCAGTGGAGGACAGTGGTAGGTGGTGGAGAGGTTAGGCAAGTGGAGGAGGACAGCAGAACATGATGAAAGTGCTAGGTAAGTGGGAGAGAACAATGGCAGGGGTGGAGGGCTTAGATCAGAGGTGGAGGACAGTGGCAAGGGGTAGAGGGGTTAGGTAAGTGTTAGAGGATAGTAGCAGGGGATGGAGCAGGTAGGGGGGCAGTAGAGGATAGCGGCAGGAGTGGAGAGGTTAGGTGAGTGGTGGAGGACAGCCGCAGGGGGTGGAGCTGTTAAGTGAGCATGGAAGGACAGTGGCAGGGGTGGATGAATAGGATGAGTGGTAGAGTGGTAGAGGGCAGCAACAGGGGGTGGAGAGATTAGGAAATTGATAAGGGACAACAGCAGGGGGTTGAGTGGTTAGGTGAGAATTAAAAGACAGCAGCAGAGGGTGGAGAGGTTAGGTGAGCAGTAGAGGACAGCAGCAGGGAGTGAAGAGGTTAGATCTACACTAGAGGACAGCAGTAGGGGTGAATCTTTTAGGGGAGCAGAGGACAGCGGTAGGGGGTGGAGAGGTTTGGTGAGCGGTAGAGGACAGTGGAGAGGGTGGGGGAGTGAGTAGTGGAGGACAGCGATGCCCCACTGGCTGTACAGAGGGATGCCCCACTGGCTGTACTGAGGGATGCCCCTACTGGCTGTACTGAGGGATGCCCCACTGACAGTAAAGAGGGATGCCCCACTGGCTGTACAGAGGGATGCCCCTACTGGCTGTACTGAGGGATGCCCCACTGTCTGTACTGAAGGATGCCCCTACTGGCTGTACTGAGGGATGCCCCACTGGCTGTACTGAGGGATGCCCCACTGGCTGTACTGAGGGATGCCCCACTGGCTGTACTGAGGGATGCCCCTACTGGCTGTACTGAGGGATGCCCCACTGGCTGTACTGAGGGATGCCCCACTGACTGTACTGAGGGATGCCCCCACTGGCTGTACTGAGGGATGCCCCACAGGCTGTACAGAGGGATGCCCCACTGGCTGTACTGAGGGATGCCCCACAGGCTATACTGAGGGATGCCCCACTGGCTGTACTGAGGGATGCCCCTACTGGCTGTACTGAGGGATGCCCCTACTGGCTGTACTGAGGGATGCCCCTACTGGCTGTACTGAGGGATGCCCCACTGGCTGTACTGAGGGATGCCCCACTGGCTGTACTGAGGGATGTCCCTACTGGCTGTACTGAGGGTTGCCCCACTGGCTGTACTGAGGGATGCCCCTACTGGCTGTACTGAGGGATGCCCCTACTGGCTGTACTGAGGGATGCCCCTACTGGCTGTACCGAGGGATGCCCCAACTGGCTGTACCGAGGGATGCCCCTACTGGCTGTACCGAGGGATGCCCCTACTGGCTGTACCGAGGGATGCCCCTACTGGCTGTACCGAGGGATGCCCCTACTGGCTGTACCGAGGGATGCCCCTACTGGCTGTACTGAGGGATGCCCCTACTGGCTGTACTGAGGGATGCCCCTACTGGCTGTACTGAGGGATGCCCCTACTGGCTGTACTGAGGGATGCCCCACTGGCTGTACTGAGGGATGCCCCACTGGCTGTACTGAGGGATGCCCCCACTGGCTGTACTGAGGGATGCCCCACTGGCTGTACTGAGGGATGCCCCCACTGCCTTTATTGTAATGGGGTGATTCTGCGCACTGAATGGGGGAATTTAAGCACACCATTTGGTTCAGAATATTTTCTTTCTTATTTTAGTCCTTTAAACCCTGGGTGCATCTTATGGAACAAAAATAAGGTGCGTATATAGTGACATTAAGAACAGTGCAGCAGGGCCGGTGTGCCAGAAAAAGTCACGGGCCGTTTTTTTAGCCCCAGTCCGCCCCTGGTTAGGTGAGTGGTGGAGGACAGCGTAAGAGGTGGAGGGGCTAAGTGAGTGGTAGAGGGCAACTGCAGGGGTGGAAAGGTTAGGCGAGTGCTAGAGGACAGCAGCAGAGGGTGAAGGGGTTAGGTAAAGTGGTAGAGGTCAGCGGCAATAGGTGGCAGGGATAGGTGAGTGGGCACACAGCACAGCATACAGGATTGATTAAACATGAGCCTGTGCATCTTCCATGGGACTGCCAGAAAAGTGAGTTTTTACCGTGATCAGGCCATAATGAGCGAGTAGATGTCAGCCCATGTGTGTAATTGTCATCCCTTAATCGGGCAAACTAATAGAGATAATGTACAATATGTGAACAGGCAGCCTAGCCCTGCATTAGGGACTTTATATTATCCCTGTATGTTGCACCTTATTTAACCCTGATGGGGTCAGATGGGGCAGTTGTAAATAAATGTAGAAAGTCTTTTCGTTCTTTGGTACTATATATTCTTTGTAATATCCAGAGGGTGAACTTGGAGCTATACATTCTATCAAATCTGGATCAGTGAGTCACTTGTATCAAACTAATCTGCTTGTAAATATGATGCATCTTTATTTTTGTTACATACATCTTGTAACACATGACACCGCTGCCTTCACATTTTACATATTTTCATATATATGATGTGCATCTGTGATTCCTTTTTATTATATATATGTACCGAGGGGTACATATATTGTACCAGGGGTGTTCATGACACAAATTATATTTTTTTTTACATTGTAAAAAAAAAAACATATTTTTTTCAAAAAGTTTCAAATACTTCACTGCCCTTCTGGGGGGGTCCAGATCTGGGGGCCCCCTTACATATGCCCCTGCTGTGTATACCACACCAGAATAGAAAATAAACATAAAATAATTTAAAAAAAAGACAAGGGGAAGACTTTGTATGTGGAAATGATTCATTTTGTACATGGACTAAACACAACAAGCTGAGAGATGTTTAAAGTTAATGGCCTCGATTCACAAAGAGTTGAAAAAAACTCTCATGAGAAAAAAGCCTGAGAATGTCACTGTTAGTGAATCACCAGATAGGAAGACCATGAAAGTCAATGGCACTTTTTACTACAGGTAAAAAGTTCATTACTTTTTCCAGGAGTAAAAAAGTGCCATTGACTTTCATGATCTTCCTATCTGGTGATTCACTAATAGTGACATTCTCTGGCTTTTTTCTCATGAGAGTTTTTTTCAACTCTTAGTGAATCAAGGCCAATCTGTCAATAGGGGAGACGCATGGTGGCAGTTGGAGGCTTAAAGAGGAACTCTGGTCAGAAATGACCGGACTGCCTCTTTATTATGCTGCTAATTGAAATGGCTGTCCGGATAACCTCTGTTCCGGGTTGCACCCCCCCATGTGATAGTAAGCACCCAATCAAAGCAGCTGGTGGCCCAGCAGATTACTGTGCAGGCAGTTGGCATGCAAGCCTGATAAGCCACGTCATGGCTACAGTAGAAGCATCCCAGAAGATCCACTGCTGCTCTTCTGACTGAAGTTCCTCTTTAAGTGCATGCGGAACCAGGTAGGTCCTTATTGGAATCAATAGGCTGGTACAAATAGCGCAGAACAGGAACAACTACAGTAGATAAACTATGCAAGGGGCTGGATAAGGGGGAACTACATTGGTGGTTCCGCTGTCAGAGTTAAAAATTATTCTTTGTGAACCACTTTTTAATTAGCATAATATTCCTCAGGTATCTGGTGGCCTTTCCATGCAATTCAGAGACATTTATCTGCTTTATTTGCTTTTAAGAGAGTGGAGCACACAACCAGAATTTGTCCCATGGACTTGAATCATATTATATGATTATATATTGCAAACAGAGCTGAATATAGTACTGATTGTACAAAAGCTGTGCACACATCGGGGGACTGGTGGAAAGTATTTAGGGCAATCCAGGGGATTTAATACAGTGGGGCATCTGGCCAATAGCCTGGTGGTGGCTGTATTTTTACTGGTAAATGTGATTGCAGGTATACTTTTCCCATCCTCAATTGCCAATAATAAAAACAAATACTGGCAGCACCAGGCTAGTGGCCAGTAAAGTAAAGTACCAGTCAAGTGGCAGCCCTACTCAGGACAGTGGTCCAAAACCCGGGATGGTCAAAATCCCCAGTTTTGCGCCACTTTAGGCAACCCTAGTCATTACCTAAAAAGCAGTATGATACACCTACCCCAGCACAGAAGATACTGGATGTTTCAGTCATGTGGCCTACTAAGAACCTTCTGAAATATGTCCAGTCATTTGCTGTTACAATGTCAGAACTTACTGCAGGATTGTCTACAGCTACTCTTTAATATTCTGTGACTATATCTTGCCTAGACACACATTTTCGAGTAGTTTTATGCGGCAGTAAAACATTCATAAAGGGAATAGGCTTCTCGTTTCTTTGCAGAGCATCTCAGGCTGCACTCTGCTATCACAGGTGTCCTACACGGTAGTGCTGTATATCAGACAGAGAGGACCGCGTTTCAAATCTGGAGACTAAGGAACACCAGCTGTGTTAGCTAAGGAGAAGATACTCTGACAGGGTTTTAAGATACCTCTCAGAAAGAAATATAAACTGTCAGAAAACAAATCTAAATATCTAGAGGACATGATAAACTTTTTATTTACTTTATGAAAAATAACAGTCTGGTCTTCAAAATCAATGTGACATGAACAAGAGTTTAACATCTCTGTCCAGGCTAATTAAAAAAAATACACAGTTATGCTCACACTCCTGCTGCGGACTGCAGGTATGTGGTTTCTGCACTCCAGTGCCCAGAGCACACTTTCCAACAAGTTTTTTGTGCATCCTTGCTTCCAGTCATGAGGGAGCAGACCCCTTCATTGGCTGGCAGCATATACTATAAGCGGTGGAGGCTTCTAGCCATGCACAATCTAGATGGGAGCACGGTTTTACCTTTAAAAACAAGACCATTGCAGCCTGCAGGGTTTGTAAGAGATCAAGGGCCTGATTTACAACATTCTTTTAGTTTTTGCTAGTTTGCTCTAGTTTCAGTTGGCCTTCTGCAACATGGAAACCTGATAGAGAACTGAGCACAACCAGAGCTATAATTGAATCGGCGAGTGCCACGGCAACTGACTTTTGCCCGGATTCGATGCGTCTAGAGAAGGACACCCACGCCTATGAAAATCCATCACTAATGGTCCTGAGTACTAGGCCCTTCTTGAAAGTACCCAAGACACCCACTCCTGCCTACCTTCATCCCCACACAGGTTTTTCAAAGCTGTCTTGCATTGCTTATGTGTAGTTTTGGGTGAAACCGAACCACAAAACCGGGGTTCCAAAACCCAAACACAGACTTCAGCGAGTAGTCCGTGTTTGAATTCGGCGGTAGGCCCGAACCCATAGCAGCCCATCAACCAGCTTCACTTGAAGTGTGCAGCAACAGGAAGCTGCTGCACAACTTACCTGAGCCCTTCGTTCCCATCAGCGTTCTTTCTGTTAAAATGTCCAAAGCCAGGACTTTTGAAAAACACCTGAAAGGCCAGATGTGAATATTTTGCCAGCAGAGCACCAAACCTAACCTGCGATTACTGCTGAACAAACTGAAGGACATTTATTTACAATTACTTATGCTGAGCCTCTATTACATTGCCACTAACTGCTTTGAACCTTATGCTGACCAACACTAAAGAGCCGATTCCCACAATAAAAATAAGTGTTTTGAACGATTCATCCTAATCTGCAATTAAACAATTTGTTTGAAAGATTTTCTCATCAACTACTATATAAGCAAAACATCTGAAATAAATAGTCAACTGTAACCAACACAATTTAACAGTAAAAATCATGACGTTGTTGATAGATGGGTTAAACACTTGTTAATTCTAATTGCAGTAAGGAAATTCTTTTTGATTCTGTTTTGCTAGCTCTAATTTCTTTGTGAAAACAACAACTTACATAGCCGAATGCTAAAAAGTACCAGCATGCCCTGACATGGTGTGCATTTGTTTTAGGGATCCAAAGCACTCAACATAAAGCTAACCATTAGACATACACCAAATGAATGTGTCTGTAGGATACGGGTGTAAGTGGCTTTACTCAAAGACAATACTGTGATGTTTATGCTCTCACATAGGCACAAGTGCCCTCACCTGGAATATGCCGTCCAAGTCTGGGCACTAGTTCATAGAAAGGACACTCAGACTATGGAAAGGGAGCAGAGGAGAGCCACCAAACTAATCAGAGGAATGGAAGATCTTAGTTATGAGGAAAGATTACGAGAATTAAATCTGTTTAGTCTTGGGAAAAGATGAGGGGGGACATGATTAACTTGTATAAATATATAAATGGCCAATACAAAAAATATGGGGGAACACAATTTCAGTAAAATCCTCTCTAAAGACAAGGGGCACGCACTTCGGCTGGAAAAAAAGAAATGTAGTCTCCAGAGGCGACAATCGTTTTTTATCATAAGAACTATAAATCTATGGAAGACACAGAATCAACTGCTGACAGCTTCAAAAAAGGATTAGATGCTCATTTAACCTATATTTTATTTTTTTAATAATCTTATGTATTTGTGCCTGCCCTTCTAGTGACAGTGGCTTTGCATGTCCCCACTGTCAGCCCATGTATTTTCGCTGGGTTCTAGTGACCTTTGGCTGTTTTATAGTCTCTTTAAGTCCTGCATCAGGCACTGTACATTTTGTACTCAGTTCCACAGCACCCACGCTAGTTCTGTGTTCTGTGTCTTAATTTGTGTTGTTTCAGGGCATCATAGTCCAGTGATCTCCTCTACATCCCTTCCCGTTTTTTCTCTGGAGCCAATGTCAGGTAATAATGCCAGGCACAATCACACAGATACAAAGTGTTTATATGTTGCCAGAAAACATACTCCACAGATAACTTATTAATTTTATTGCTATTGTTTTTGTCTTGGATTCTCACAGCTCATCCTATTACTGCTGGCACATCCATTGTCCACCCAAACCCGCCTTGTCCCTAGCATAAAGTTAGGCCCAACAGCATGGGCCAAAGCCAGAGCTGTGATGGTAAGTTACATATACCCTGGGTTGTAACAGTAGCTGCATTTGTGAATCATTTTATTTAAACTCCCAAAGGAAAATTTCCCATTACCATTTATGTGGTTATTATTCCAATTTTTGGGGCTTGAGGAATGGTTCTCTCAGAGCTACTTTTTATCATGTATGCAGGTAAGAGCACAAAATTCTTCCAAACAAGACATCCTCCCCCTTACTGTTGTTTGCCAAAGCATCGCCTGGACCTGTGTTGCATCCCTCAGATAGTTTGTGTGTTTTAAGCTAACAACCTAGGTTTTGATTTTTGGGATCTATACACATGTTTAACCATCACCATGTGTTGGCCCAGCTGTCCCAGCTGCTATATGTGGGACCAAAGGATTTCTTATAACTTGAATTTGAGGGAGTTGACGTTCAATGCCTTCCAATCTTTGCAATATTTGCCCTTGATGTGGTTGTCTATTGTATGCATCCAGCATTTGTTTAACCAGCTAAAATAGTTGGACACTACCGGGGGGCCTTTATGGCTCTGCAGCTAACACCAATGAAGGGTGAAAACAATACAAGAAAGGACAGTTAACCCAAGATAATGATTCTTATTAAGCCTTATGTGAATGCATAATTTTCCATGCATGTAGTTTGTTGTTTTAAAGTTTTGTCCTGATGCATGTGAGGGGAACCACACTTCTCTATCTGTGTCCAGGCCTATACTTCATTAAAGTGTGCTAATGATGGCACTTGGCATTCAACATGAGTGGGCACAAAGGATATTTGCACTGCTGCACTAGCTACAGCAAGAAGATATGTGTGCCCAGCTAAAGCAGATCTAAAATTATGCTAAATACTGTAGTTTAAAGACATACTGGCACCAATCATAAGGTGGATATCAGCTAGAGCTAGGGAACTGCTATAAAGTTAGTGAAGCCATAGACAGGTTAAATGAAAAAAAGTGAAAGTGATTGCTTTAAAAATAAAGGCCTTTTCATTTGACTTCTAGGCATCACAAAGTGGATAAAGCACTTTCATATCTTTATTAATTATTTGTTTAATTTAGTTTTTTTCTTAGTTACAAAACATGGTTAAACAAAGACTATACCTAAACAATATGTGTGATCTGTATTGTGTGTTGTAGTAGTATAGAACGCTGCTGTGAAATGGCTATAAGCAACCAGCAGCATTGAATGGCAGAGACAGGATTTAACAAAGGGAGTCCGCATCATGAGCACCCACCGTTAATTACTTTTATCAAAGTCAGAGAGAAAAACACGTTGTCACTTAGCAAGAAACGCTAACCGGCAATAGAGTCTTTGCTCTTTCTGTAGCATTCCACCGTGGACGCTCTCAGAACCTCTCCTTAGCAGCAAAATTGGCGTTCAGTGGCTCCAGCAATAAATGGCCCTCCCTATGTCAGCCAAGGATATTTATACAGTTCAGATATTTGTGATTGTAGGAAAGGAAGGCAATGAAATCTTCTGTCCACTCTAGTGTGAACTTGATTGTGACCACTGACCACTTGCCATTTATCTTGTGTTAAACATGGGTGCCTTTGGTTTGGTTGCTTTTGCTGCATGTTTTGGCTTGAAACTGTTAAACTGAAACTCACATCACATTTGAATTCAAGGCAAGACAGTAAGAAAACAAGATTAAAAGTAATATTTCTCTTTACTATAGTTATCCGATGCCCACCAAACAGCTCACTCAATCTTCTGAGACTCTGAACAGTCATCAAACATTCATACATCAGGTCCTAATGTTCACCATGACTCGCAGCATTTATGGAGAAACGCTATCATTTCTTACCTTGGCATGAAAAAAAGACAGGAAATACTGAACAGCAGGAAAATGTGATACATATTATGGCATTGCAGATGCAAAAAAAAGTATGTGTTTACTGTACAATAAAATACTTCTCTGAATTAAACTAGAGCTTAGGGGAAACAAGGAAGGGTTCGTAGAGTTAGTAAATCACCTCAATTTACACTGTCATATGATCTTCTACTTAAGTTGACGTTCACACCAAAAGGCATGTTGTATTTCTGAAAGACCAGAGGGTAAAAACACATGGTGAATAAATTCTTCTGGACTATCGCATTACAATAAAACTGGTCGGAAATAGCTTTAAAATAAAAACTTGTTAGTCTTAAATGACCTGACTTGTGACTAAAGTGGACTAGACGCGCACAGCCCAATGTTATCACCAAGTGGGGGTGCCAGACCAAGCTGTGCCCATCTAAACCATTACCAATACCATTGTGAGGGGGATTCTGGAAGCCCCCCACAGGTCCCCCGATGGTCTGAACTCTACCCACAGAATTATATGTAATGATAAACCACAATATCTAGTACTAGAAAAGATTAGCAATTTTATTAATAATTAAAAAGGACTCCTGTGGGAGCTGATGCACATAAAAGTACAACAAATGACAATTTAAAAAACATGCACACGATAAGACAAAAACAGGGGGCGGGGGGGAGACTGTTAGGCTTAGTATAAATCAAAACAGTAAATGTTGTTCCTGACAATAAAATGATCACATCGACCAGTAATTTGAATGTATAAGGGCCAGTGCCCTATCACACATGTGATCTTCCCCAGAGTACTACATTCAGTAGAGAATAAGTGTGCACAGACTATTTTGCCAATCTATCAAAACTCCTAGAGAGTGTCTGCCCCGGCAGACTGCAAAACACTGGTCATTTAATGACAATATGCAGTCAGGAGAAAATGTAAAGAAAGAAATCACATTACCGAATGGAAACTGTCTCCCGCCTCAGATCCCCCCATACAACAGCCCCCCGACGTGTTCCGTGGACTCCCCACTTCACCAGGGCGCAAAGTGGCCATGCTGTGCCCTCGCCTCCTCCCTCCTTAAATGTGCGAGGCGCACTGACGCGCGGCCGCCGCCCGCCACCGCCCACAACACGCCCACCCCGACCGGCCAATCAATTTTTGCCGCCAGGGCCAGCGCCAGGCGGCGGGAGGCGGCCGCACCATACAGCGCAGCCGCACTGACATATCGAGCGGCGGGCACGCGCCCCCGCCGGCGCCGAGCCGAACACACTCCCCTGCAGTGGGAGGTGCCGGGTCAGCGTCAGCGGGGGCGCAGCCGCACTGTAGTCAACAGTAATGGACGCGCGCCCCCGCCGGCGCTGAGCCGAACACGCTCCCCTGCAGTAGGAGGCGTCGGCCCAGCGCCGGCGGGGGCGCGTGCCCGCCACAAGTAAAGGGTGCCTCACTCAGGTGAAAACACCCTGGATGGTGATAAAACGCTAGGAGGGGAGAAGCGGGGAAACCAGCCATATAAAATTTTTACAAACATAAACATATTCAATGATCAATGATTACATGCATCTCCTCATTTGAGTCTCTCACACCTATATATAACAATCTTTAACTATATTGCACTGTACTATGACAAAATATATTGTTATATATAGGTGTGAGAGACTCAAATGAGGAGATGCATGTAATCATTGATCATTGAATATGTTTATGTTTGTAAAAATTTTATATGGCTGGTTTCCCCGCTTCCCCCCTCCTAAAGTTTTATCACCATCCAGGGTGTTTTCACCTGTGTGAGGCACCCTTTACTTGCGATGGGCGCGCGCCCCCGCCGGCGCTGGGCAGACGCCTCCTACTGCAGGAGAGCATGTTCGGCTCGGCACCGGCGGGGGCGTGCGTCCGTTACTATTGACTACAGTGCGGCTGCGCCCCCGCTGACGCTGACCCGGCACCTCCCACTGCAGGGGCGCGTGCCCGCCGCTCGATATGTCAGTGCGGCTGCGCTGTATGGTGCGGCCGCCTCCCGCCGCCGCCTGGCGCTGGCCCTGACGGCAAACATTGATTGGCCGGTTGGGGTGGGCGTGTTGTGGGCGGTGGCGGGCGGCGGCGGCGCATTAGTGCGCCTCGCACATTTAAGGAGGGAGGAGGCGAGGGCACAGCATGGCCACTTTGCACCCTGGTGAAGTGGGGAGTCCACGGAACGCGTCGGCGGGCCGTTGTATGGGGGGATCTGAGGCGGGAGACAGTTTCCATTCGGTAATGTGATTTCTTTCTTTACATTTTCTCCTGACTGCATATTGTCATTAAATGACCAGTGTTTTGCAGTCTGCCGGGGCAGACACTCTCTAGGAGTTTTGATAGATTGGCAAAATAGTCTGTGCACACTTATTCTCTACTGAATGTAGTACTCTGGAGAAGATCACATGTGTGATAGGGCACTGGCCCTTATACATTCAAATTACTGGTCGATGTGATAATTTTATTGACAGGAACAACATTTACTGTTTTGATTTATACTAAGCCTAACAGTCTCTCCCCCCCCCCCCTGTTTTTGTCTTATCGTGTGCATGTTTTTTAAATTGTCATTTGTTGTACTTTTATGTGCATCAGATCCCACAGGAGTCCTTTTTAATTATTAATAAAATTGCTAATCTTTTCTAGTACTAGATATTGTGGTTTATCATTACATATAATTCTGTGGGTAGAGTGCAGACCATCTGGGGACCTGTGGGGGGCTTCCAGAATCCCCCTCACAATGGTATCTTAAATGACCTGAACTGACTGTACCTCACAGTAACCATGGATGTCAGAGAAGCCAAAGAAGAGACCAAACTAATCTTCATAGATCACCAATCTTCTGATGAGGCCTTTATAACATAAAAAGTGCCTCGTCTACCACTGTATAAACATGTCAGAGAGACAGAGCAGGCACCTGCTCCCGGGTCCGTGAAACAAGCAGATGTCTCCACCACCTCTAACCCTTAAAATTCCAAAAAAAGTCCCCCCCCCCCATAGGGGGGACCCTATGTCATTTTTTTTTAAATTAACCCCTTATGCTCTGTCGCCCAGCAGCTATAAAAGGCTTGAGTGATCAGCGTGGGACACAATGCTCCAGGATGGATGGGAGGTAAGTATAAAAAAAAAAAAAAAACAAATAAAATATTTTTTCTCCATGTGTCTGTGCTTTTTTTTTACTTTTAACCCCTTGTGAACTGGTGAGGAGTCCATGAGAGTTCACAAGGCTGGGGGCTGGCAAGTCACCTGCGGCTAGCGGGTGACTTGCCATTAACCCCCAGCACCCCCAATTCGCCCTGTTCCTACAAACCCCCATAGCTGGTCCCGGGCTGGTTATGATGGGTAAGGGGGGCCCCGCGTAATATTTTGGGGGATTTTTACGGGTTTTTAACCCTTAAAATTCCAAAAAAAATTGCCCCCCCCCCCCCAGGAGGGGGGACCCTATGTCATTTTTTTTTTATTAACCCCTTATGTTTATAGTGTGGATAGTAGTATTCTATTTGTAAATGTTAGAAAGTGCTCTTTTCAGTTTGTGGGGTCTCCGGGGCAAGAATGGGAGGCTACCGATACATATGTGGTACCGTTGTAATCAGGAGAAATGGAACTTTCACATGCAATATGGTTTTCATTAATAAAACAAATGTTTTATTTAAAATAAAGGGGACAATTGTCTAAAAAATATTATTTTATTTATTTTTTTTGTTTTTTTTACGCAAAAATATTTGAAAAACCGTAGAAAAATTACAAACAAGACATTTCATGTTAAAGCCTAAACTCTGCTGCAAAATATATATATATTCCTGAAAATTCCGGCAAAAATCATGGTTAAACATGGCGCAAAATGGGGAAAAATGACCTGTCAACAGAGGGTGACAAAACTTCAAGTAGGCTGGCAATTAAAAGGGTTAATAGTACCTATGCATGTTGGGTATTGTTCTGCTCGGGGGACCTTGCTCTTTCAGATTTAGCTTGTTTTTTTCTTGTTTGCATATTTATATTTTAGGAAAACATGTTATTTATTCAGTTTTTTAATTCATTTTTTTAGGGAAACCCTGTGCAACCTAAGAATTCTTCGAGGGATTACTTCCAGAAAGGTGAGCCTACTACAACAAGCTGGGTACTCTTAGAAAGCTTAACATGTGTACTTTCAGAGAATATATGGTTTATCGGGTATATTCCAAATGTAAAGGGTTGTTTTGGTTGAAAAATTGCAAGGTGCGCACTTTGTCTGCAGAGTTGAAATTTTCAAGTAAAATTACTGTTATGCGCACACTTTACTTTGTGGTGTTTGCCAACTCTTCCCTTAACAGTACCTATGCATGTTGGGTATCGTTCTGTTCGGGGCATGTTGCTTTTTGAGATTTTACTTGTTTTTTCATGTTTGCATATAGTTTTTTTAGGAAAATGTGGCTTGATTCTTCCTTTTTATTCTTATTTAGGGAAACTTTGTGCAACCAAAGAATACATTGAGGGATTACTTCCAGAAAACTAACCCCACATAAACAATCTTGGTACGCTTAAAAAGCTTGAGGCGTGTACCTCCAGAGAATATATAGTGGGGGTATTTCAAATGTAAAGCGTTGTTTTTCTGGAAAAACTGCAAGGTGCGCATAGCGCAGTTGTATTTTATCTGAAAATCTCCTAAAGCTCTGTTTCAGTTTGGGGGAGTCTCCTGGGCAGGAAAGGGTGTCTACCTATACATATGTGGTACCGCTGTGACCAGGAGAAATTGGGGTTTCACACGCAATAACACTTTATTGACAAACTTACATTTTTTATTACAAAAAAACACTACAAATTGCAAAAAATAGATTTTCTATATTTTTTTGCACATATTTCACCAAAAAGTATTGAGAATACACTAAACAAGGCCAAACAAGACATTTCATGTTGAAGCCCAGACTCTGTTGAAAAAAACAATATATAATTTTCCTGGGAAATCCCTTCAAAAATCACAGTTGAGGGTGACAAAAGCTACAGGTAGGCTGGCACTTAAAGGGTTAAATGGCTCCAGTATATGGCCCATAATATTGCTTTAGTATATGGGAATATAATATTGCTCTTTGAGTATTTAGGGTTTCTAGAGGGTGGGAAAAGAAAAGGATGATCAGAATGTAAGGTTTTGCGTAAATTTTTAATTTGTGCATGATTTTTCAGGTGTGGTTTGGGTCATTGAAACTACTATTAAACAGTATAGGTGATATGAGTTATAGTGAGTTAAATAGAGTGGCATTACACATGAGACCCCTATACCAGTTCACAGGGAATAGGGGCTGGCAAGTCAACCGCTAACTCCAAAGCTGGCCCCTGCACCCTGTTCTACCAATCCTGTATAGATGGTCCCCAGGCTGGTTGTGCTGGGTAGGGGGGACCGCACGTCTTTTTTGTGGTTTTTTAACCCTTAAAATTAACCAAAAAATGTCCTCCCCCCCACCAGGAAGGGGAATCCATGCCAATTTTTTTTGTTTAACCTTTTATAATGTGGACAGTAATTGTATTTTATTTGTAAATATTATAAGGTGCTCTTTTCAGTTTGGGGGGGTCTCCTGGGCAACAATGGGTGGACTACCGATACATATTTAGTACCATTGTAATCAGAAGAAATGGGGATTTCACAAGCAACATGGTTTTCTTTAATGAAACAAATGTTTTATTTAAAATAAAGGAGATTAAATTACAAACAAGACATTTAATGTTAAAGCACAATCTCTGGGATATTCCGGCAAAAATCACAGTTAAACATACTGCAAAATGGTGAAAAACGGCCTGTTAACAGAGGGTGACAAAATTTCAAGTAGGCTGGCAATTAAAAGGGTTAAAAGTAGATATGCATGTTGGGTATTGTTCTGTTCGAGGGCCTTAGGAAAATGTGTTTCTTTATTCTGCTTTTTTATACATCTTTTAGTGAAACTCTGTGCAACCTAAGAATTCTTTGATTCAGTATTTTGTTGTCAAATTTCCTGCACAGGGAAGATTGGTGCAACACATAGGAGGTATGACAGGATCCTGGGAAGCCAGACCTCACACCACATAGCTGCATCACCACCATCACATTAACCCTTTTAGTGCCAGCCTACCTAGAGTTTTTGTCACCCTCTCTGGCCAGACCATTTTTCACTATTTTGCGCTACACTGTCCAACTGTGATTTTTTTAAGGGATTTCCCAGTACAAATATATATTTTTTTTTTCAGCAGAGTGTGGGCTTTAATGTGAAATGTCCTGTTTGTCATTTTTTTAATGAATTATCAATATTGTGGGTTTTTACAATTTGTAGTGTTTTTGTAAAAAAAATCTTATTGGGAACCCTTGGAAGAACCCAGCCATTCATCTTCTAAACAATTAAGGGCTATATTTGCAAATGAGTTATGCAATGTGGGAATACAAGTGTTTGAGCAGTCTTGTAATGTGTGTAGTGAAACAGCGTAAGTTTGTTGTAAAGTGTGTAGATGCATTCTGATTCCGATTATAGAAAATATACTCCCTTGGTCCACGCCAGAACTCCTTTCTTCTGCCAAAAGGCCTATGTTGTTCTATTGGCCACTACAGCCCAATCACTGTGGCAGCCGGGGACACTGATAGAAATGTTGCATATAAAATCTACTAAAAAAATTGCTCATTTATGGAAAAAGATTTGCAGTTCATCAAAATTATAGCAGCAAAGTATGGTAGTTTTGTGAAATGGCTAAGGCCATCAATATTCACAGAGAACCTCCCAGCTAGGTGCCAATTCATAAGCACAAATTATGTTACCAAATGTCAGCTTTGTCAAAACAATTAACTCTGTTTTTGAAAACCCACAAAGATGTTGTTTCCTTCGAGAACAAAGCATGTTTTTTTTCTGGAAAAAAAAGCTGATGTGCTTCAGACACTGGAGTACACACCTAATTGCACCTCATGCTGGCTGTATTGTTAATTGTTCCTGTTTTCTTGTTTTCGAGGACAGAGTGACACATTTTAAGCCTTATTATGGTATTGCCATGCAGGGGAACAGTATGCTTGCTCTGCTAACATTGCCGGTATTCAAATATTACTTTTTAATCAGATATATTTCCCTAGGCTGTTTTTAAAGAGGACCACGGGTTACAATGGATTCAACAAAATATAAATAAATGAAAGGACAACTATCATTAAACACCTGCAAAAACCAGATGCTCTTTTAGGAATGCTATCAAATAAGAAGTATTTTAATATTATACTTTATTTAAAAAATAAATCTTGCCCTCTGTACTTTTTTCCCACTTGAAAGCGCCTTCATACTTAGCCATTTTCCTTACATTGGAGTAGAAATACTCTAGCATGCCACAAACAGAAAAAATCTGCATCCCATTACAGTAAATCCGCCTTTTTGATTAAGTGCAGTGTGTTTTGCAAAAAGCTGCAAGCAGTGTTTTGCTCACAGTGCAATTGCAACTCAGCCCATAGAATTCATCTCTGATAAAGCTTTACCTGCACTGTGTTACAATGCAGTGGCTTTAAAGACCAGAAAAAGCTGAGAGAAAGACCCTTATTAGGCTTCACATAGTGGTCCCTTTTTAAGAGTAAAATGTAAAGAGGGCTTTCCTAAAGCAGAAAATAACTGCATGGCACATACAGACCAAGAATAACAGGATTTACCCATGATTCTTAAATCTGTTTATGTATCTCTGTTTGCCTTTGCATTATTTTGAGTGCCCAAGAAATGCCAGCCAGGCTTGCAATGCTTGAACATATCTTATAAAAATAATAAATCAAGGAAACTCTTAGAACAGCTAGTTAATTTACCTTGGCATCCTACATATGTACCATGACCTGGAAGAAAATGAAGCCTAAACACAGTTATCATGCATGCATGCTCTTGTCATTGATTTAGACTTAACAAAGAACTCCCATCACCATAAATGTATGTTTGTAATTTGAACCTTGTCTATAATTTGGGTAAAAATTCTGATGAACTTTTTCAAGAAGCAGAGTTAAATGAGTCAAGGATATGCTGTAGGAGAACTGTAGACATGTTGAAAATGAATTGACGTATGCATCTGGAAGGCCCAGTATCTCACAGCATGTAAGCATCTCCCCATAACTTGTCACTATAGAGTTGATTCATGGTCGTGCGCCGGTGACTTTGCACACACTATTTGGAGTGCCAAATTGCAATCAGGCTTCCGCATGATTCTTGGTCTTCAAAATGGGATGTGCATTTGTTTTTGTGCTGATTTGCCCACTAGCACTTGCCAATGCACCAATTTGTGAGTGAAATTTTCTGCTAGCGGGCAAAAAGAGGGCAAAAAGTGGTAATTTGAAGAGTGATTTCCTCCAGCAAAGAAGTGGAAGAAATTGCCAATTCCAATGAGAAACAGCCTTATGTCAATCTAAAAATACATGCCGGCAGCGTCCTGTATGTTTTTGAACAATGAAAGTGTCAGCCGCAGGTTCTTTTTAGGGATTGAAAAAAATTTATAAAAATTTGTCAAAAATCACAAAAATTAAGGACAAAACAACAAAAATGTGGATATTGGACCTCAAAGTTTAGCAACAACACAAACAAAAAATATATAGTTAAGTTACTAAGCATTAATATGTAAACTAAACAGGGGAGGGAAGGTTAAAGAAAACATCTGGGACAAAACATTGGACCAAAAAACATAAAGGGTCAACCCCCAAAAAAACACAGTTTCTCCAGAGAATACACTCTGAAATGGCAAATAGAGTTTCGCAGAAAACACAGAAGCTAGAGAGATCAAATCGCTATGAAGAAACGGTAAAAGAAAGGGGAGAAACATGGGGGATCATAGAGAGCAGTTAAGCACTTAGCTGGCCTAATGCCCATTGGGCAGGGCCATTTTCACTTCACAACAGCAGATTTTCCTTGTGGAAGCTGCAGAGTGGCACAAGAAGATGCTCTTTGCACTTCTCGCACGTGCTTGCCATTTGGTATGCTCCGAATGTGTGGCTGGCATGCGCACGCAGCCATGAATCATAAATCATGAGCCTAGGTGCATGCGGAATAGTTTGAGCCATGAATCAATCTTTATGTTTGCATCTGCCACAGAGGTACAAGTCCTAGACCCCCACCACCATGTGTTGGTGACATGACAGGGTTTTGAACTGGTACAGAGTCTACAGTATCATTCTCCCAAGTCCTCTTCTCTTACCACTGTGCTATTTGCTATTTGATAGTATGTATCTGCTGGATTTGTGTGGTTCTACCTTGGGTCCTAATGCTCCATTGTTCTCCGTCAACTAAATTTATTATGTGCTTTTTGTTTCCTATGAATGCATGTGCTATGTCCAGCACTCATGTTGGATCATTGGGTCTTCTCTCCAGAGTGCTATGCTCTCTAACTCTCTGTGTGTTACCTTGCCTGGAATTGTGTATTGGGGCTCACGTCCTTCTTGAATCTTGTCTTGGGGCTCACGTCCTTCTTGAATCTTGTCTTGGGGCTCGCGCCCTTCTTTCAATCGTGTCTTGGGGACCCTCCATTGTCTGTGTTGTTGTGTGTTCTGGGCCCACTGCCTTCCATTGTCTATGCTTCTGTCTGTGCTAGGCTCATTACCCTCCACTGGCCATGCTGTGTCTGTGCTAGGACCAAGGCCCTCCAATGGCTGTGTCTGTGCTGGACCCACAACCTCCATTGTCTGTGCTGTGTTTGTGATGGATCCAAGCTTTCAATTGTCTGTGCTGTGACTGCACCAGGACCCATTGTCCTGCATTATCTGTGCTCTATTTTCAGTGCTGTTATCTAAACTGGGGCCCACAGTCTCCATTGTTGATGCTGATGTTGAGGCCTGGAAGAAGGCACAGTAGCCTTCTTCCTTCTCTAGCAACATAGCAACATTCTGGGCATGGCTGTGATTGTCCAGGTGGGGAACGTGACCCTTGTATAAAAAACTGGGGCCATGTCCTGCAGTGCTGAGAATGGCATTGGAGTAGATAGGAACAGTTGCTGCTGTTTAGAGACATATTGCCAGTTTGGTTGAAAAAATGCCCTTTTCAGGGCGAAATTTAGTCGGGCATAGCGGCTGGAAGTGAGGGCTAGATAAGTGGGATTTCAGCACTACTTCTTGTCACAACTGGGGTGGGTATACCCTGTTAAGCATTGGGGTCCCGTCCTCCAGGGCTCAAGGGCAGCCCAGCCACTCCCCAACCCTAACCATTACAAGCCCTTATGCCCTATAGCACAGGTCCGGCAGGCTCATCCGCACCACCCTAGCTATTGGCTATTGAGTATGAACTGGCATAGGGGTTCATGGCACCCCTTACCAGTTCAAATTGCAAGTGTAGTAAAAAAAAAAGCACACTCACACTTTTTAAAATAAAACTTCATTAATCTTAATTAACTTATACTTACCTTCCCCCTCCAGGCTCCCGTGCTGTTTCCCCCTTCATCCAAATGGCGGTGCAGCTGTCAGCTTCTGTTGGCCCATGCTGCCACATCTGCACACTGGAGGGGGCCTTCGAAGATCCCTGAAGAAGGAAGAGGAGACCACATGGGACAAAAATGACCCGTCGGACCTGAGGAAGGCGGCGGTGGAGGACATAAAATGGAAGACTGAGATGGGTGAGTATAAGTTAAGTTAAGAACAATAAAAATATTTTATTGTGTGGTGTCTTATTTCTTTTTCACTTAGGGTGGCCTGGTAAGGGCTCCAATAAATTCCCAAATGCCCAAATAAGTACCAAAATAAACCCACAGGCAGTTTCAATGGCAAATGGCATTTAGTAAATCAGTTAAAAATACAATTTAAAAAATAAAAGGTAATTCTTTGTTAGGTAAAAATTGGATCTAACCAAAAATGCCATTAAAATTAACTGAAAAATGTCAACTTAAAAAAGCCCCAACAATTTAAAAAAAAAAACCCGCAGGCAGTTACCTGTAGCAGGAACGAATTAAACACAGGAAAATGTATTTTTTATTGTTTTATTAATGTATTTAATTAATTTTCTTGCTTTCTGTGATTATTCCGAGTACTTTACCTACCCCATTTTGTGCAGGGCAATCGCCCTCTAATTTGGCCTCCAACACCCCTGAAAAAAAATGTGATTGTTTTTCTTTGTTTGTGTATTTCTTAATTTTTTTTACTTTTCTGTTATTGTTTTGAATACTTTCCCTAGCTCATGTTGTGCTGGGCAATCGCCCTGGTGTTCCTCTCAATTTTCAGCCATCTAGTCCTTGCTACCCCCATTTTCCACCCATTTTTGTGCCCCCAAAATCGGGTCCCCATTGACTTCAACAGGATTTGGGTTTAGGGAGCCGAACCCAAGCTTTGGTGGCAAGTTTGGCCAAATTTGGCGACTCCGAACTTCAACGAGTCCACTCGTTACTACTGGCAGTCACTGGCCTTATGCTTCCAAACCTTGTTCCCACAGAACGAAAACACTTGTGGAAGGTAATTTATTGCTAACGCCACTGAACGTCGATTTTTCTGCTAAGGAGAGGCGCTGAGACCTTCTGCTGCTGAACGCTAGAGAAAGAGCAAAGGTGCTATTGCCGTTTAGCGTTTCTTGCTAAGTGGAGCTGTATTTTCTGTCCATCTTTATTAAAGTAATGAACGCTGGGCGCTCATGATGCGGACTCCCTGTGGTAAATCCTGTCTCTGGCATTCAATGCTGCTGCTTGCTTATAGCTATTTCACAGCAGAGTTCTCTAATATGACAACAACCAATACAGATCACACACATTGCTTAGCTATATGATTTTAAGCTAACAAATTATCCTAGATTCCCCCAAAAAACAACAATAACCAAAAATAAAGTGCTTCATCCTCTTCATGGTGTCTAGAAGGGAACTGAAAAGAACATGCCAGTTTTAACAATCTAACCTTTAATCATTTATCTATGTATATTTGTCTATGGCTTCCCTAACTTTCTAGGGGATCTTTACCTATAGCTGTTAGCCAGCTTTAAAGAGTTTATGCAATTATGTATGTCAACTACATTATTTGAGCATCATTTCAGGTCTGCTTTAGCTGGTTACACATATGTTCTAGCTGTAGCTACTGCAGTAGCCACTTTGTGACACTTACCTGAAAAGAGGAATTATCATTTGTGTCCACCTGGCAAAGCCAGTCTGTGTGTCTTCTACACTGTCTGTGGGCATATCTGTGACTTCAGGCACCAGTAGTATTTTCTCGGGCTCTTCCATTCAATGGAGTATGCAGATATTGTGTAGCACACAGCAAGCGAGGATTATCTTGGATACCCTCTCTGAGCTGTACAGCATCTCCCCTCCTGACTGGGCCAAACATAGGAAGATGGTCCCTTCAACAATACATCTGCTCTTGTGGTGAGTTTCATTAGAGCACACTTCCGCTGCGGTGGGTTTGACGCGGGGGTCATGAGCCAAATACAAACACATGGGTTAATGTTGGTTAAACCTCAAATGCACACCCTTGCCTGCTTTGCTGCATTCTCCATTCATCTTAACCACCCCCTAGTTCACCTGCTACACTGCTTAGAGATTTGACACTGTGGGCATGTACTTACCTAGCAGCCATCCCAACAGCATTTTTTTTCCTCTCAAATTTTCTGCACAGGGCGGATTGGTGCAACACATAGGAGTTATGTCAGGATCCCGGGAAGCTTGACCTCACAGCACACAGTTGCATCTCATTATCACACACCACCAGTAGTGCAGCTCTTGTGCTTGAGGGGGGTGGAAGGGGTCCCATCAATGCAGCCAATCACATTTGGCATCCCTGCTATCCAATAGAATGCCAGCTTGATGTTTTGGATCGCTTCCTCATCAGATGGGAACCTAATGTATTTTGTACATGAAATATGCGGCACATGGTAGGATGTCTAATGACACTTAACAAAGCAGCAGTGGCCTGAAATGTGCCCCTAGCAAGGATATTTAAAGAGGCACAGAGGTGCAATTTCCAGGGACTGTGGCCAGTAGTGGGCTCACTTTTGTGGCGGATTTGGTGGAGTACCAAAAGGGCACCATGATTCAGCCTAAAGCGCCTGCTGATTTGCTCATCAATTAAATCCGCTACAGACAGCCAGGTGTTAAACATTCGGTCAGCCCTGGGGTTAGATTTATGAAAACAGAACACAGCACCATAGAATTGGTCGCTAAGGTGTACAGCGTATGATGCAAGGTTTACTGCAACTGTGTTTAAAAGACAGGTGCATGTAGCAACATGCACAGCACAGTTAAGTGCCGAGCAGGGAATGCAAAGCAAGAAGCGCAAGGGTAACACAAAAGCAAACTTATACATTTCAGCTGGTAGGGCATGCCAAATTGGTTTGTGGTAGCTGCTGATCGAAATTTCAGCCTAGAGCACAATGAAATGATAAACATGAATGACTACATTTATGCAAAAACATGCAATTGTATGCAATACCTCTTATAACATTTTCTAAACCATTCCCTTTTTTTGATTTGTAAGATCAGAACATGTATTCTTTTGTGATTATCACATTCATTGAGTTGCAGGCATGATTATTAGAAAGAAGATGGCAATTTGTAAGTGTGAGAAGTGAGGTGTGGGGTGGGTAGAGGTGCACTTTCTCTTTAATGAAGAGCAGCACCCCCTCGAGTCTATAAGACTATGTGGGGTGCAATACCTCTTTTTGTGTAAACCCCGCCCTGATCGCCCAATCTACCCAGTACTTTATTTTGCCCACAGGGCATATCCGGCATACCTCTAGCTGTGGCCACACCCGCTCCGGGCCTTTCCGAATTGGGAACCAGGAAGATGTGGGTTTTCGGGTGATCTGTGTGGGTACATACAATGAGGCATGCCAAATTGAGATGCCCCACCAAGGAGGAACAACACCCAAGAAAGTTATTTATTTGGGTGTTGTTTCACTTTAGGGTGTGGGGCAGGGACAACTCAGTTGATACATGTTTTATTTCCAGAATCAGCATACCACTTCAAAGTCAGGTTGCATTACTACCAGCTGAGATTTTTGTCACTCTCTTTTGTTAGGTCATTTTTCACCATGTTCCCACCCGGGAGTCGAGGAAGCAAGATCTTTGGAATGGTGGTGCACACAAGGTCTCCACAAATTACACAGTCTAACAATACCAGAGGGCTTCCTATCCTTTGACCAAATAAGACATAAACATAAGGCCCATAATAGGAAATAATTTCAATACATACAACTTTGACACTGGCTTTTCCCCTTAATTAAACTTTCTGCACCTTTTAACCCTCTTTCAGAGCTTTTGTGTTAAGAACCCGCAAGCACTGGGGACAATCTCACTTCTGTATACATCTCTAAAGCAACTGCCAGACACTTCTATGCATAAATATGTAGTTAACTGGTTTACAAGGTTCTAGGTTTCCAGAGGACTGGACTAGGATCTAGTGTTTTGACTCAGAAATTGGCATACAAGGTTCTCCTGTGTTGGCAGTGGTACCTGCCTGGATAGCCAAGGCAGTCCCTAACTACCCTGGCAGCTGCTTCACACTTAGTGGTCATGCACTTTTGCGTCAGACTTTGGTCTAAAATCTTTGACCTGTCCCTTTAACTATTTGGCAAACCTATCATCATTGGGTTGCCCTCTTACATACCAAACCAAAGGCCTGGAAGTGACAGTGCCTCTCATTTGGTGAGATGGTCTCTCACATGAACGGCTTTCTTACCATGAAAAAACTTACAAGAATATTAAATGATATATACCAGAAATTTCTTTCTATTTGAGATCTGGGATACTCTAATCCTCATCTGTATTCTCTAGCATTTCAGAAGGAATACTGGTGGGACCTTCATGGGAGTAATGTGGCTCGGACACCCTTCCTGTTAACCTCCTATTTGATTCTACCACTTCATGACTTCGCTCATTCCTTTACCTCAAATTAGCCTTGAGCACTCCTGAGGACAGCTTGTGATGGGGCCCCCGAAGGAGAGTCAGTCCGTCTGGAAAAAGAGAGGGGGTTTGGGTATCCAAAGCCATTGGCTGTTCTGGAAATACAACGTGAATCTTGCGTGTTACCACCTGATATGTTACTGCATGCATCAAAGATCTAATAGGGCTGCTCCTATTGTAGAGGAACAAGGGAAGAGGGTATAGCCCAGGGCTATTATTACTAAATAAATCAAAAGAAAGTGTCCTATTTGAGAGGTCTGTTTTAGCGGTCCTGATCCCATAGAGTGTGTAACCTCTTTCTAAACTCCTCACCCAAGCTGCATACCCACCTTTTTGGGATTCACTGCAGTCAAATTCGGTACCCATGCCATCCTGTGCCTCATTTGAAGGGGGAATATGTAGACTGTGTGGGGTTTATATTTTGCCCCAAATCAGGATGCCTCTCATGGAAAGCTAGGACCAAAAGTACATTTTGACTTAGATACTATAGTTACAAAAAGCAGCACATTTGATTTAATGCACATAAAAAGAAAAGCAGAATATAGAGATTGAAATTATTTCATAATGTTGTAAAAAATGCTGCAACTGCAATTTCGATACATTAACAACACTGTGATTTAGAGATGCTTTCTGTTGCATTTATCTCAAGTTTTTATCTCACAAGATTTACATTACTGCCTTGGGGAGCACAAAAGATATTACCCTATGATTAATTTATTTCTTGCAATCAAATCTGGCCTATTAGTGGGCAGAGTTTCATTCGCGATTAATGCAATATATTTATTGAAATAACAGCATCATTATACACTAAATTGTGCTGATAAATGTGATGTCAATGTAAATGTGCATTTAAATTGAAAGATTAATAACACAGGCTGACGCTTATGGTTTGCCTGCCTCTCGTTTGCCCAGCTTTTCTCATAAGGCTCTAACTCTTCCTTCTAGTGTAATGCAATATATTCTTCATAAATTGAGGTGGGAAGATTAGGTGCAGGTTTAAACAGAGGAAATCTGCATTGCCATGTCAAATCCTATTGTATATAATGAAGATTCAGGCTCTTAAAGGGACACTGCCATCAGACAGAAGTATTTCCAAATTCTGTGAAAGCTGTTTTGGAAATTTGCTACTATCTAAGTAAATTTAAATACTGGACCTTACTTATGCCATGGGCCGTTTAGCATATTTCTGGTTGCATTGTTGCCTTTTCTGGTGCTGCGCTTTGGACTATAATGGTGCTAGAAGTCACAACGCCAAATGCTAACTAATTTGCTTTGATTGTTGCACTAGGTATTGGACGACCTGTGTCAGCACCTGTTGGACCCGGCTGTCGATCATCCCAGTGTCAGGGAGCTCCATTTTGTACCACCATCTTTTCGCACTGCATAGCGTATTTATGAATTTTTCCTCTAGGAATAGATTGATGCTGTATTTTCTAGGGAACTGACGTTCACTTACACTAACTGTTTTTTTTTATCCTAAGCTGTACGCTGAGAGTTGCAGAGGCAAAAATAAGTGTACATCAGACTCAAAATTAAATTAAATTCATTTTCTAGTTTGCTTACGAAGAGATAATAGCCCTGCAGAGCAGAATATTCTGGGCCTGACTGTTATGACAGTAGGAGACTTATATTGGGAAAAGAAAAAAAATATGAATAAATAAAGTACATATAAGGGTTTATTCAACAGTGAATATTTTTATTTTCTACAGAGAAAATGCCTTTTCTTATGATTTTTTCCCTCAGTGCAATACAGCACCATATTTAGCTGTGCACATTTTTTTTAATTACACAGCTAATTATCATGCTGAATTGCACTAAATAAAAAGATCAAGTTTTCTCGTAAAAACGTGAGTAAAAAAAAAAATCAAGGAGCTGAATAAACCCTATTGTGGGGTTTGGTGTGAACCAAAACCCACATAAATCGGCCTGGAAATCTATAAGATTCCCGGGACGATCGATTTGCTCTCCCCGGGCAAAATTGGGATGCCCCGCTGTGTGAAACCCCCCAGGTCGATCATGCACTTACCTTCTTTCCCAGTCCAATGGCACATGCGCGGACCGTGGGCGCATCCACGCTATCCCTCTAGCAGGGCACGGCCCTTCACCAGGCATTTGTGAATGGACAGTGCAGGCATGCTCCCTGTTAGAGAGTAGCGGGGGATGCGGCCGTCGGGGTGAAGGCGAAGATGACGTTAGCAGACCCGATGGATGAGCGGCCCTAAATGCGCTGTAGGTCCTGGAAGAGGTGAGTTGGTTTCAGCGGTCTGGGGGGTTTCACACAGCGGCACCCCCCATCGGGGACCAAAGGATAGTCAAAATCCTGGGTTTTGGTCCACTTTAACATCATTCTTCAAATGCCCTAGATATTTTACAGATATATTTGACCACATGCTATATTATTATTGGTAGCAGCTAGTCAGATATAAAATATGTAATATTGACTTTAAATTGACAAAATTATACTTAACAAAAATATAAATGCAACACTTTTGATATGGTTTCTGACAGTTTGTGAAGAAGTTCTTTGGTTATGCAAACTGATTGTTGCAGCAACTACCTGGGTAGATGACCTTGGAGGTAAAGATGCTGGATGTGGAGGTCTTGGGCAGGTGCGATTATACATAGGCCCTTATTTATGAAGGAATAGCGACATGTAGCGAATGGTGAGCGGCCGGTAATGACGGGCCCCGCCACAAGAATGCCGGCTCCCCACCACAATCACACATTTATCAAGCCAATCCTGCTTAGCGACTGAGATAGCGCCAGATAGCCACTCATTCATCATTATTCCAGCCTCAGCCCACAGCGCCAGCGTCCGACCTTGAACAGCGACAGGTATGACCTCACGCTACCTGGCGCTCTCCAATGCATTTCAATGGAACAATTAATTGTTATTCATTTTTTTTTTTTTTTTTTTAAATGTGAAAAATTCTGTGACCACTTCTGCCATTTGAAATAATTTTTTTAAGGTAAAAAAAATAAAAAAAAAATGTACAGAATTGATATTACAGGTCTGATATTAATGTATTCATATTACAAAATTATTTTAAAAACTTGTTTTTTGGGGTTTCCAAAAATATGGTTGTTTGGGGGTTAAAAAACTACTTTTAACCCATCGCCGCCAGTGTTCTGGGGTTTAAACATGCATTTTACAGCGCGAGAATTTTTTGAGCGTGATTTGTTAATGAATATGGTGGGAGCCGGTCGCTAGGGCCAGTCGCTATCATGCGCTCCCATACAGCGCGGAACCTGTCAAATAGTGACTCCTCACCCAATATTCAACATTACGGCAAACCGACTGAGTCGCTATCAACTACCGAACAACAGCCAAGCACAGCGACTACTAGCGGGCGCTCTGAAAATGCCGCTACAGTCGCTCAACTGTCGCTACCTGCCGCTGTTAATGAATCGGCCTCCTAGTCTGCTGGTCTGCAGTTGTGAGACAAAATTCTCTGAATCAGCTTTGTAGATGGCTTATGGTAGCGAAATACTGCAGTCATCATGCCAGTAACACGCTCCATCAAACATTGCATCATTGCATTGGGCTGTGTGATAATACCGCATATTTTGTGGAGTGGCCTTTTATTCTGGCCAGCCTAAGACACACCTGTGCAATAATCATGTTGTCTAATCAGCTTTTTGATATGCCACACCTGTGAGGTGGATGGATTATCTTGAAAAGGGAGAAGTGCTCACTGACATATTTAGACAAATTTGTAAAACATTTTAGAAAGAAACAAGGACTTAGAAAAAAAACAAGGAACAAAAAAGCATAGAAAAAGTCTTAGATATCTGAGTTCAGCTCGTGTAAAATGGGAGCAAAAACTCACAAAAAGGTGTTGCGCTGCTTACAACTCTTTTGTTTTCACAGTTGGTGTGGTTTCTTGTTGTTTCTACGTGCTGTTGGTCGATACTTCAAATTCTGTATGGCCAATTGGTCATTTTATTGACCGAAATCATATAGCCATGAAACCATGCACCTTGAAGGGGTGACATTTTCCAGCATGCCTGTGTTTATTCCACCAAGATCAATAATCCTTCATCAAAAATTACTGTCATTTATTTCCAATAAACAAATTGTAAACTAAAACTGCCAGGTAACAAACTATTTGTATTCTTTGTCTGTATTTTGCTTTAGACAACACCTTAGTATCAACATGCTTTGTAAAATATTTAATGCACAGTTATAGTGATCTTTGGAAAAACAGGAAAAAATATAAACATTTTTACCAGATGTTAATAGGGATCTTACAAAATCAGTAAAAGGACAGAAAAAAAACAACAAACAAAAAAAGGTAAATATATTACCCACAAAAATCTTATTTCATGAATTTCATTTATTTACAAAAGTCTTCTCTACAGTTTTTTGTTATTCATTTGAAACCTACAGTTCTAAAGGCGTTTTCATGATGACAATTTGAAAATAAAAGCATTTTCCTGCTATTGCTGGAACATTGGCATGAGCCTGGTTAAGGAGAGTGCCACGTTAGGCACCATAGGGGGAATAAAGGGATCAAAAAGCCCTGTATTATAGGTACAAGGTCTAAAACAGAAATTATTTGCATGGGGCATACTACCAAGGATAATGGAATTTCTACCAGAATTCCTTTTAGTAGGCGGGCCCATGCATTTGCCAGCAAATGACCTCACAAACATAGCAGAAGCTGGAAATCCTATAGCCCCCCCCCCCAATAGTGTTACTGTTGCAGGTAGTAGAAAAGTGAAGAAATAAGAGATACATTTTGTACTCAAAGTATATTTTAGGATTCATCAGACAAGATCTTGTACAACTGAACCATAATCAGACATATACAGAAGACCAGCACACGTAAAAAAGCATCAGGAGATAAGAGGGTCATTTAGAGCAAGTTATTTACAATCATTCAGGACATACATTACAGATTAGTCAGGCATGAAAAAACAAGAAATGCCACCACACTTGGCATGAAAAAACAAGAAATGCCACCACACTTAATCCCTCAGATATATTCATAAGCTGTATTTTATTTGAGAATTGTCGAAAATTGAATAAATATGGCGATACCCTCCGTAGGTCTACCAAGCACCCCAAGATGAGCTCCTTGGAACAACTAGCCTCCCTCATCAGACACAATGTTCATCAACATCATGTCCAACGAAGAGAACCAGGCACCCCCGAAAGACCACCACCAAAACATACTCAGCTAGCCCACAAAAGGAATCGTCCCATTTCCTCATCCCTCTGATATAGTGGGACATGAAACTAGAGTGGACATTAAGTCTGATTTGCAGGGTATGGAACTTTTTTAAACTTTCCCCTCAAAATTGTCATCCTAAGGTCATCAATTGAGTGCCCCCCTTTGGAAAAATGTGCAGCCATTGGCAATTCTGTCCTCGCATTCATGATCCTGAATAGCTAAGAGGACATGGGCTGACTGGGGCTTTGGCCTGTCTTACCCACAGATAGTCCTGTGTAGGGACATGTGCACACATTATCAGGTACACATCAATGGGGGACCTGCAGGAGAAGGCCCCCCTAATTTGGTTTACCTGCTGTGTATGAGGTATGGGCACATTGTCAGTGGTGAGTATATACCTACAGGTCTTGCTCCTGCTTCGTAAGCAGGGTAAGGTGTTGTTTTTTGATGGGGGCTTCAGGGCACTTCAGACCATGATTTGTTTCAGATTGGGTGGTTGCCTGAAAGACAGGAAGGGTGGGACTGGGAATTTTTCTACTGTCTACTGTCCCTGTGTAGTATAGGATTTAGTTCCCTCATGATTTTTCTGAGAATCTCCAGCTGAGCATGGTAGGTGACCATCAGAGGCACTCAGGCCTCAGTTCTGGTGTCCTGGTATTAGAGAAAATTGTTCCTGCTGATAGCTGCAACGTTATAGTTTTGGGTGGCTATCATTTTATGTTTGTAGCAAAGATGGGTACGTTTATTTTAAAATAGGTTTTTGTCTCTATCTGAGGGGTCAGAGCAGATAAAATTGTATCTTATAGCTTGACTGTATATGATTGATTGTTTTGTGTGTTTGGGGGTGGAGGCTGTCATTGTTGATGTGAGCAGTTCTGTCTGTGGGTTTGTGATATACTGATGTGGATAAGCAGTTGTTTTTTATGTGTATTGTTGTATCCAGAAAGTGTAGTTCTTTCTCTGAGTACTGAGTATTGAGAATTCTCAATACTATAATTTATGGTCAACTACCCCTCAGCCATTCAGATTTATTACTACGTTGATATGTGGCTGGCTGTTTTCTTCTGGGTCCATCTGTGCAATTTTCATGCAGATCTAGGCAGGGAGAAAGCAGGTATAAGGCAGACACAGCAGGCCAGGGGCATTGTATGAAGACCAAGGGGGGTTCTTTAGATCTAGAGCCCCCGGGGGCACTAAAGTGAGATGTGGTGTTGTGGCTTCTTCGAAAGACAACTCCTTGATGATAAAAATAATGATGGCTTTTTGATTGGTTGCAGACACACACTAACTTTCTCCCACCTTATGCCTCTTGGAAACTTATTCAATAATCCATTTCATAGCACTTTGAAAATCTCTGATTAAAAGCAAATACCATATGTTTTCTAGGCAAAACTGATATTTTTGCTTCAATTTCTGGGTGGTGGCTGAGGTGGAAAGGGCATGTCATAGATCAGATCTATAAGTGTTGAACATGCTCTGCTGTGGTCAGAGAGAGCTATGGGTCCACCATGGCTTGCTGTGCTTGCTCATGCTAAGAGCACCAAAGTGGCTGTAGGACCACCTTTTTTGTGTGATACTGGAGGAATAAAATTGAAAAACTTTGGAGCCATGCTGCAGTTTCTACCCTGCATTGCAGGAAATGGAGGGGAGGCACATGGAGCAGGTACCAGCTAAGTTGCTTGCTAGCTAATTATTGCCATTGGGCTTAGGGTCCTTTTAAAGCAATGTTCAAATACACTGGTGCTCTTTAAAGAAAAACTCCCTTTTTGTCAACCTTTTTGTTTGTTGCCTTATTCTTTTTCTGTTTTGAAACGCAAAATAAACATTTGTGTTACGATTGTGCCACAGACCTGGGGTTTACTTGTCAGCAGGTTGTTTCCAAGTTTATTATATTCCTGTGGTTCTGTGTTGCTTGGAGATGGTTTTCCTGCCCTTGAGTAAAAACTCCAAGTCCCCAGATCCTTCCACTGTAACAAGTGAGCTTATCAGCAGCTTTAGCAAAGTCAAGCAGAAGTAATGATCTCTGAGGATGCTGCCAGTAATCCTTCAGCTGCTGGTAGTCTTAAAGGGGCAACAGCACTCAACTCTGTTAGCTCGCAACTTGCTGCTGCTTCAAATGTATGCATTGCATTGTTTGTCCCAAAGGGGCTCTCCCAGGTTAAAGTTAGGACTGCACCTCACAGAGGCACCAGATTTAGAAATAGATCATAGAATTGGTTGCAAGCTAACAGGGTTGAGTGCAGTGGCACCCCCCAGGTTAGTTTTAAATTGGTCTGAGCGGCTGTCACTCCTCCTTTGTTTCCTTCAGCTACTAGAACACTGTGATCCCCTTATCTGCAGAGGTTAAATTGGAGCAGATGGGGATAAACGTCATCTTTTTTAGATAATTTCCATTCTAAAAATGTCACTAAAGTGTTGGATGAGGGTGGTGCTGTGGATATCACCTGTCTGAATTTTATCAAAGCCGTGGGCATTGTACCACATAGATAAGTTATTTAAGTTAGGACTAAATCCCTGGATAGTTCAGTGGATTTAAAGCTGGCTGAAGGATCGGTATCAGAGTGTTGTTGGCGTACAATTTGAACAAAGTTACAAGTCTGTGTTATAAAAGAAAACAGTTTTCCCTAGCAAAGTGGTGTGTTAAAAGTACAGATCAGAGGCTTCCTGACTCTAGCTTGCTCATCATCTGATGGCTGAGGCAGAAAGAAGATTATTGACCCGTCTCAGCTGGATAGGTAAATTGCTGCTGCTTTGTTTAGCCAAAGCTGCTAATGCGCTCACCTGTTACAGTGGAAGAATTCTGGGAGTTGTAGTAAGAAAGGGTACCAACAGCTTTACTAAAGGGCAAGACAGTCACTCAATTTTACCAAGACAGATTCAGAGGACTATAGGAAACTTGAAAACAACATGCTGATAAGTAAATCACATGTCTGGGGGCACAATTCTATCACAAATGTTTATTTTACATCCCAGAAGAGACAAGCAATAAGGTACATTTGCTATTACTAATTATTGGTCATCATTATGAAGGAGTAGGAGATGGAGCTGGAGTCAGAGTTGGGAATTTGGCTTCTCACGCCACAGACCTGCTGCTAAGGGCTTTAGATGTCTTTGGCTACCTTGAAAAGTTAATGCTTTTCACAGTTATTTAAATGTGCATGCCTGACTTTTCCATATTGTGTTTTCTGTAAGCAAACGTGTATGAATGTGATAAGGAATATGAACAAGAGTTCTTAAATCTTTGATATTTGCATTTTGAGTAAATAGGAGCAACAACAGCACATTTTCCCATTGCTCTGTTGTTGGAAAAGTGTGTTCCTTTGTAATGAATAGTCATTGTTATCTCTGTCTTGGAACGTAAAATGATGAGGTTAACAGGTCCACATGTTAATGGCACCACTATTGTCTTTTTCTTTCAACCTCTCCGCTGTAGATATTGTGTATGGATTGGCATTGGGGATTATGATAGACTGGGTCACATCAGGAAGCCTGCTCTGTACATTACTCACGCGCTGTTTATCGTAAACCTTTCAAAACATCTACTTTGAAGAATGCCAGAAACACCAGCAGGGATCAACAATCATAGGTTCTTTTAGCCTTTTTGATTTCTTGAAAAAGAAGCAGCAGACTACTTAAATAGCAAATATAATTTAAGCCCACTATTTGTTTAATATTTATAAGGTAAGAATAAGGATGGCGATCTGGTGGGATTTCAGCATTTTGTTATCAGCCATTTAAAAGAATCATCAAATAATATTAATTACAGAACACACATGTCATATTTCCTACTATATCACACAATGAGGATATTCACTATGATATTGTCTATTTGATGATCAAAGAACAGTTGATCTTTGATTAGAGGTTGATCCCAAACTCTAATTCAATTTTGATATTTTAAACAGAAGTCATCTCCTCACAGGTCTATAAACACGGCATACGTCAGGTCCTGATGGAATGCACAAGGCAGCTATCCCAGGTCTTAACAAGCATCTTTATCATTGGAAAAGAAGGTGTTTTGGTATTCCTGAAGATATCCATTATAATTCAAGTAGCTAAGAGATCCTCAAAAAATGATCTTTAACCGGACCAACATCCTTGCAGTTGAAAAAAAGCTCCCCTAATCTTACCTATTCCAAAGTCATCAACCTCAATGACTACAAACCTGTGGCCTTAACACTAGTTGTCATGAAGGTTTTTGAGAAGTTGGTTTTGCCCCACCTGAACAACACAACAGCATCACTGGGATCCACTTCATTTGATGACAAAGGCCAATAGATCTGCAGAAGATGTGAATCTGACCCTCAAGTATACCATGGATCATCTAGAACAACCTGGCTTGTATGAGAACTGTTTGTCGACTTCAGTTTGGCATGTAACACATCCGAACATTCTATTTGATAAATTAAGACATACATCCTCCCACCTGGTATGTGCGAAGGGGTCAGAAACCTTGGTCAACAGAACCCAATGTGTCAGGGTAGAATTTTTCTTTCCTAAAGAAAGAACCACTTGTGAGTGCTTCACAAGTGTGTGTACTGTCCCCTCAGCTCTTATACACCAATGACTGAACTGTGAATTTTGTGAACATTCTCAAATTTGCAGGTGGCACAACTGCGGCAGGTCTAATCATAAATGGCAGAAATTTAGACTGCCTTACAAATTGTTGGTGATTTTCTACACTACAAGAGTTGGTCTTGTGCTCTTTCAGTTACAGTCTGGTTTAGTAATGCAGCCATGAGGGACAAATGAATACAGATAATTATCAAAACAGCAGTAAAAACCTATTAAATCTAGGGCGGGAAAAATCACCGGGGATACCGTACACCCTGGACAGTGCGTTCTCATCCCGTCCGGATGAAGATATAGAGTTCCCTAGGCAAGAACTAACAAACTCAAAAACAGCTTCTTATCTCTAGACTTACAGCAATTGAGTAAATTACTTCTGAGACTAGCTCTGTTGGCTTGTTTGCTTTTTTCCACATCTATTGACAGTTACAATGTTTTCTTTTTTCTTTTTTTATAATTGTTTGTTTTTTAGTTGCATGGCTTCTACATTTTAAATAGTTAGGTTGAATACTGTCAATACAAATCCCTGTACTCCTAAATTGCTTCTCGCATTCAAAATTTCCATGTATGTATGCACATATGTACTTCATACCACCTCATCCCATCTCACATCTTACCACATTGCTCCTGCTTACCTCTACTCACCTTACCTCAGCTCTACCTATCTTTACCCACCCCTGTTCACCTTTTTCCACCTCACCTCTGAACATTAATTCTCATCTCTGCCTAACTCAATCCACGCCTGCCCACCTCACTTCTACCTGACACACATCTGCCCACCTCACTTTGGCTCACTTCTACCCACCTAACCTCTGCTCACCTCTGTCCACCCTCCTTTGTATATACATAAAAGCATATGCAATACTTGCTTGTTTCAGTAAACTGTTTGTGTTTTTGCAGCTTACATTTTATTGTGACCCCTTTCAATGGAACAATAAGAAAAGATGTCCCTTAGACCAAAAAACGTTATGCAACCCTGAATCCAATGATATTATTATACAGTACATCTTTGAATCTTATTTTCTGTACGGAATGCTGTTGTTTAGGTTAAGGCTCTATCTCAGTTATGTCAAGTTGTGTAGTGATTGCAAAATGTAGTTTTCAATTTTTTTGACTTTAGATAAGGGTTCATATCCTTCAATCTGTGCTTTCCCTGCTTTGCTTTGTTTGTGAAGTTACACTAAAGGCATTGCTGGGGTGAGTGACAACTTGTAAGATTAATATCAAGATATTTTACACCTACAACTGTTTTTCTTGGATACAACCCTTCCTGCAATCCCTGGGAAGTTCTATAGAATTGGAGGTGGGAGAAGTTGGTAAAAAGACTGTTAACAGACAGAACCTGGCTTGCCTGACTACTCTTGTTTCTACTTAGCTTGACCATTGGTTTGATCTCAACCCTGAAGCTTTGCTGCCAGCCCATGACCCAGGCCAGTCTCTCATCTGTGCCCATTGCTGCCTGTGACTGTTGTCTTTAGCCTGGTCTGTGCTCCTAAGGAAGGCTTATGTCCATCCCATTCTCTGGCTCATGCCCATCTCAGTCTCTGGCTCTGAATCCCAGCCAGCAGTCTTCTTATTTAACGGGGGTACAACCCTGGTAGTGCCTGCGATGCAGGATGTCCTCCCCTTGCAGAGGGATCCAGTGAAATACCAAGCCTATCAGTAGGCTATGAGCCTCATTTGTCTGTTAGTGCTCTTTGGTGAGATGTTCTCTCAACTGGAGCTCCATCCAGACACTGTGAGTGAGCGAACAATACCTATTCATGCCTAGGTTGACCTTCAATGTGAACAATCCACGGTGCAGTCACAATGTGTGACTCATAACAAATTTATCATGTACCGTGCACAATAGCTATCAAAGAGCTAGGAACTATAGGGATGATTCAACACTTTTGTTTCTTGTGTTTTTTTCTTAAGGTTTTTTTCCTTGGTGCAATTCAGCTGTGTAATTTGTTTTCTCAGTCCTGAGCCCATTATGTCTGATAACAAATAGTAGGTGCCATGCTTTCGCTACGACCTCTGCCACTTTTCAGCACAATGCATCACTGCTTCATGATGATGATGCAAGTTTCTATGTTCTTTACTTTTAAAACTAGTAAAAATTCTAAATTAAAACCCGTGGAATTATAAGATTTGGTAAAGAATTAGCTCAGTTGGAATCTTTGATGGCAACTATTATATAAAACTAATATATAAACCAAGGTCTGACTTCCACAGGGGATATTGCTGTTATATGAGATAACTAATGAGATTAACTCCTTTCAGTTAGCAAATATCATTTATAAGTTAGAAATATCTGTCCTGTGTTAAAAAATAAAGCTTTTTAATGAATGTTAAAATTACGAAACTTGCTGAACTAAAAACTGAAATAAACTAAAATAAAGAATGAATTGATACTTTTGAGAAAGAAACAACCAGTAATACTATAATTTGAGATTTGAATGTGAAAACAGCTTTATAATCAAAGTGTATTTTATAGTAGAAATATGGCTACAAGAGAAACAATGCATGATAAAACTGCTAGCGTGAAGGTACAATAGGAATTAATGTTGATTAACACCACCTTCAAAGCCATCCCCTGAGTTGCTAATGATTTGTGACCAAGTTAAAACTGTCCCAAAAACAGCAAACTGTCGAATTTCTGAAGGAATTAATATTCCCAGTGAACACATAAACAGAGTCATAATTCCATGAAGAACTCCCAGTATAGCAACAATAAAGACAAATGACTTAGTGCAGTGGTGTGAGGAGATAAGGGGAATTGCTGAGTTATTGCAGCTAATGACGCAGTGTCCAAACAACACAAAACAGGAGAATGAGCATAACACAATAAATTTGAGTTTACGAACATAATATGTGAACTGTTAAATAAGTCCTAACATTTTATACTGTAATCTTAAGCAATAATAGCAAAATGTAATTCCTCCAAGTACTTTGCAATACGTTTATCCCAGCCATGACAATGTGAAGGATTAGCTGCTGAGTTATCACTGATGATGCTTTCTAAGCATGCCTGCAATTCAGCAAGCAGCTCCTCATCTGCCTTGTCAGCTCATAGCAGGTAGTGTAATAAAAAGGACTAAAATATGATCAATAATATTCTTTTGCAAGCACTACTCTGGGTTCTCATATGCTTCCACATACTGTAGGTGGAGTTCGGTAAAGATTTTCCAACATTCCGTCTGCTGTTAAGTGCACTGTTGAACTACAGGTTTTATCCTTCAGGGGTGTCCAACATTGCACTAATGTAATAGGTCAGGTTGAAATCTTTGCTGTTGCAAAAGTTTCTAATAATCTGTCAACATGATATTTTGCTAGGATCTAAATAGATTATCCAACATACTATTACGCCACAGCTTCCTTGATTTATCAATGTTGTTAACAAAATCTGGATAAGTTGGCCACTGCACAGGAACCTGAGAGTCTTTGCTGGTTTCAGTCCCAGAGCTGGTCTCATAGGGACGCCAACTGATGACACAGAAGATGGAAAGCTTGAGCTTTATCTATCTTTTACTCGTTCAAAGATCTGGCTCCAGGGATGGACACGCTCCTTTGAAGCTGGGCTTGATGTATCCCCCAGCAGGCAGCCTATCTCACCTGGAGCCTGTGCCAGAATTCACTCACACCTCTTGATGTTCTAAAACCTCCTCCCTCCATTTTCAGCCTCCTGAGAATCTCCCCAAGCCAGTCTCTCCAATACCTAACCCCACTGTACCCCAATCCTGCGATGGTATACCCTCAACATATTGGGATAACTTCCACTGACATATAAGGGTTGATTCAGAGCCCCTTTCTCGACATTTTTTTGCATATAAATTTCCATTCTCGTCCATTTTTCCCCCTTATCTGATTCAGCGGGGCCTTTTTTTCTGAGAGAACTTTTGTGTGAAATGTTTTCATTTTTGTGTGATTTTTCGTTTGGTTGCACGACCTCCAAAGAAAAGGCGAGAAAGGGGCTCTGAATCAACCCTATAATCTGTCTCCACCTTACTGAAGCTTAAGTACCATCACTTTAAGCATGGACATATCCCATCCTACCTCTATCCCTGCAACACCATAGCCTCAGCTTTGGAGTTTACTGGAAAGAACACACAGAAGATGGACCAGTAAAATCCTGGGCTAATGTTTGGCTCCAATCCTCTTCTTTCTGCTTCTGATAGTGGTGAAATTAAGAGGCCGATTCATTAATAGCGGCAGGTAGCGACAGTTGAGCGACTGTAGCGGAATTTTCAGAGCGCCCGCTAGTAGTCGCTGTGCTTGGCCGTTGTTCGGTAGTTGATAGCGACTCAGTCGGTTTGCCGTAATGTTGAATATTGGGTGAGGATTCGCTATTTGACAGGTTCCGCGCTGTATGGGAGTGCATGATAGCGACTGGCCCTAGCAACCGGCTCCCACCATATTCATTAACAAATCACGCTCAAAAAATTCTCGCGCTGTAAAATGCATGTTTAAACCCCAGAGTGCTGGCGGTTAAAAGTAGTTTTTTAACCCCCAAACAACCAAATTTTTGGAAACCAAAAAAAAACAAGTTGTTTTAAATAATTTTGTAATATGAATACATTAATATCAGACCTGTAATATCAATTCTGTACATTTTTTTTTATTTTTTTTACCTTAAAAAAAGTATCTAAAATGGCAGAAGTGGTCACAGAATTTTTCACATTTAAAAAAAAAACAATTAATTATGAATATTTAAAGATTGTTCCATTGAAATGAATTGGAGAGCGCCAGGTAGCGAGAGGTCATACCTGTCGCTGTTCAAGGTCGGACGCTGGTGCTGTGGGCTGAGGCTGGAATAATGATGAATGAGTGGCTATATGGCGCTATCTCAGTCACTAAGCAGGATTGGTTTGATAAATGTGTGATTGTGGTGGGGAGCTGGCGTTCTCGTGGCGGGGCCCGTCATTACCGGCCGCTCACCAGTCGCTACCTGTCGCTATTCCTTCATAAATAAGGGCCTAAGTTGTTCCTTCTGGACTAGGTGCATGAGTATAGTTCATGTAATTTAATAGTTGGGAAAGTGCATTTTTAACATTTTAGTAAATCTGGGTTTGTGTTTGATTCTGCATGTAATTGTGTTTTGGAGCTGTTTTACTTTTTCAGCCAAAATAAAACATTTTTTTATTAGAGTCTGTTCGGCCGAAGGTGTAAAACTACTTTGTTATTTGTTCGTGCCTAGAGCCAAGCACCATTAACCCTTCTAGTGCCAGCTACGTGGGCCTCTGATCTTCAGGAGGGGGCCCGGAATAGGCCACCCACACCATCTGAAAGAAGAAAATAAATAAATAAAAATGACACAAACTCACCAGACAGCCCGATCACTCTCCCCGAGTCTTCTCTTCACCAGGGGGGGGGCTCCGATCCCCCCCCTGGACTTACCACTCTTCGGGTGAGGACCCAGCAACAGGCCCTCACCGTCCTCTTCGGCCGGTGCTGGCCCCGCCCACTTGTGGGAGGAGCCAGGTGACGTCATCCCGCTCCTCATATACCGGCACCCAGGCTCCGACTGTCACTTGTCGGTAGCGGTCGGAGCAGGGAGGGTGGGAGATCAGAGCTGTATAAGTAAAAAAAAGAATAATAAAATATTTTGTGTCTGTGTCTTTTTTACTTTTAACTATTTGTGAACTGGTAAGGGGTCCATGAGACCCCTTATACCAGTTCACAAGGCTCTGGGGCTGGCAATCACCTGCGGCTAGAGGGTGACTTGCCATAACCCCCAGCTCCCCCATTACCTACCTCCCCAATGGCCGGGGGGGGGGGCAGAAGGGCCGGGCCACTTAGTGGCTATGTGGGCTAGTAGCCTGCAGGGCCAGGGGCCACCAGCGCTGGCCCCTGTGCCCTGTTCTACAAGCCCCCATAGCTGGTCCGGGTCAGTAATGCTGGGTAAGGGGGACCCTATGTCATTGAGGGGATTTTAAGGGTTTTTAACCCTTAACATTCCCCAAAAAATGAGGTCCCCCCCCCCCCCGGGAGTTAACTCCTTACAACTATGCAATCATATTGCATAGTTGTATCCTATCTGAAATCTCCTAAACAGCTGTTTCAGTTTGGGGGAGTTTCCTGGGCAGGAAAGGGTGTATACCAATACATATGTGGTACCGTTGTAACCGGGAGAAATAGGGCTTTCACACGCAATAATATTTTATTAACAAACTTTTTTTTATTTTTTTGCACATATTTCACCCAAAAGTATTGAGAATACACTAAAAAAAAGCCCAACAAGACATTTCATGTTGAAGCCCAGACTGAAAAGAACTGGAAATCCTTTCAAAAATCAAGGTGAACATGTGTAGCGCAAAAACGTGAAAAGTAGTCTGGCAACAGAGTGTGACAAAAAATCTAGGTAGGCTGGCACTTAAAGGGTTAAAGTCTATAGAGGGAAATCAGACGATCCCGACATGCTACGTCTCTAAAGTAAAAATGAATCTTCTCACAGCGGTGTCCCTCTGAACACCTGTTGCCAGCTTATGCTGCAGATACTGACAGGGGACAACAAAAGCACATATAAACCAGAGCAGCTGACCTTCAAGCAAAAATTTGAAGGTAGACCAGCAAAAAGACACCAGTGTTGGGACATCGGGATTTGTGTGCATGTTTTTATATTGCTCCCAAGCACCTTGGGGTGCAATCTGCTTGCATGTGGCAAAGTAGCTTGCCACCACCTGATTACCTGCACTCCATTCTAGGCACTGAAAGACTGAATACTGGATCTGTGCCTAAGGGCATTGGGGTTTGTATAATACCACAATTAGTGGCTGACCTTTCTCTGAGTCCTGGGGATGGCATCCCCTATGCATGGTGTGCCAGGGGGCACATTTTTAAAGTAAAATATTTGTTTAAAAAAATCAGAAGGGCCAATTAGTTTGACCCAAATATTTCCTCCAAATGGATCTGGCCAAGTTAAAAAGTTTTCTATTTTTCCTAGGACTAAAAATGCCATTGACTTTCATTGTTTTCCTAGCTGGTGATTCAACAGCAGTGAAAGTCTCATGCTTTATTCTCATAAAGTTTACTATCATAAGAATTGTTTTTAGCTGAATTAAGTCCAATCTGTCAAATAAGAATATGTACATTCATGGTCAGTGCACAGAAACCCCCCAACCAAGTACAAACGATTCCGCATGCACCTAGGTGCCCGATTCATAGCTTCATGCACAAAATTCCTCTTCAGACGCCTTCCTCTTGAAATTCTGGTCTTTTGGAGCGCAAATGGCTCTGCCCTATGCACATTTGGCTGGCTAAACCCTTAAGTATCCCATTGCCCCCCCCCCCCCCCATGTTTCTCCCCTTACTTTACTGTTTCTCAATTGCGATTGTGTATTCCCTGTCAGGTGACTCAGGTGACAGGGAATACACTCCGAAATGGCAAATAGAGACTTGCCTAAAACACAGAAGCTGGAGAGACAAAATAGCAATTGCGAAACAGTAAAGAAAAGGGAGAAATATTTAGTTGTCATTTATTTATAGGTGCTTATTTCTCCTTTTTTTAAGTGTCATGTTTTATTGGGGATATCCTGATTCCAGGTCACCTCCAGTGTTGTTTTTCCGAATGTTTAATCCCAGATGTTCTCTTTTCCCCTCCCTCCCTGCCCTGTTTTGTGTATTATTGCTTAATAATTGTGCTATTAATGTTTTTTTACTACTCTTAATTTTGGGGCCAATGTCCACCTTTTGGTGTTTTTATCATTAAACATTTTGAGATTTGTCCACTTTGACAACATTTAATCATTCTTTATTCACACACAAAACAAAAAAAGGTGAACATTAGTCAAATAAACTTGTGGCTGACACTTTCATTGCTTAAAAAAAAACATGCCGGATGCTGCAAAGACTTGTTTTAAGTTTAAAATAGCAGTGAAAGTCGGCAGTTTGCTCCAGCTTTTTGTTGGAGGAAATTCACTCTTCAAATTTACACATTTGCGCATGCTTTTATGCCTCTAAACACCCCATAAAATCAGTTGCAGGCACCAGTTTAGGGTGCCAAATTTCTGCCGTTTACAAGGGGCTTCAAAATTAGACGACTATAAATCAGGAGGAACCCAAGCGTGACCAAGTGCTCCATAAATGTGCGCAAATGAATAGGCGCACGACCACGACTCAACTCTATACTGCTCCTCCACAACCTCTCTGCTTTATCAATGACAAGCAGAGTCACTACGAGAGCTGCAATATCTGGATCAGGTGACCACTGGACAAGAGCCAGAGAGTCTTTGGTGTTTTATGGCTGAGCTGTTTATAAGATGACCAGGACAGGATGCTTCTTAGCATTATTTTGACATAAGAACTGAACAACTCATAGCCGTAATTAAAAGGCTATTTTCGATGTCATTTCTAAAAGAGTATTTTTTTCGTGTCAGAATGAGGTCTTCAAAGTGCTGAGCTAATTTTTTATGTTAGTAAAAGGAAGCAGGGAAGTTATGGAAGCAGTTTTCACTACTTGGAAACTGTTGCTATTGGCAACGTACACCAAATATGTACATCAAGATAATAGATTCGAGTCCTGTACACACAGAACACTGTTGCTAAGGTCGATGCTAGTAGCTGTGTTCTGTGTGTACAGATCTCACTTCTTTCTTCTTGGTGTACAGACTTGGTGTACATTGTGAATAGCAACAGATTGCAGGTAGTGAAAACTGATTCTGTAAAACACACATTTGCTAACCTAAAAAAAAAAATACTAAATCAGCTCAGTTAGCACCTTGAGGACATCCTTTTGGAACACAAAATATACACTTTAAAAAATTCATTCGAAAGTGGACTTAAAAATTTTAGCAGGTTAAAAAATATTTTTAAATAGCTTTATTATATTGTAAAAAATAACATGCCATCATGTGCCAGTGAATTTGCTTGAATGTGAATTAGGTATCATAGGAACACTTTTAATTCAAGGTCTCCATTGTATCAAGTGTAGTTTTATAGAAGTCGATAGCAATTTGTATAAGAGTTAAAACTGTTGTTTTAATGAAAGTTCTGTCAGTTGCTATGCTACTTTGAAGTCCTTAGTGTGAGGAACAGTTTTTCAAAGGCCCATGTATCTAGATAATAATAAGATAATTGATGCCTTTATTGTACTAAAAGCTAATGCATACTTGCCAGAGAAGAATGCAAATAACACATAGTAATAGAAAAGCAACTTTATAACACTCAGTTTGCAAATAGAAGGATCAATATTATTGTATTAAAGGGCAATTGTAGAGCTAGCCTAAAGATACTGTAGTTCTTAAAGAGGTAGCTGGCTGGATCAGTTGAAGAGGAGTTCCATAGTTAACACAGTTGAAAAAAGCTGTATGTTTAACCAGGGGATGGGGCTGGACAAAGTTATTTTTTATTTTTTACAGATAACAGCTTATAGTAACTGTTAATGTAGAAATTCAGTCTACAAGTAACACCCCTGCTACCCTGGCAGGATGTGGGGTTACAAAGAAAAAACCCTTACCTTATCCTCGGGCCATGCTGCTCCCTTGGTCTCTGTGTGGCTGCAGCCGTTACTGACACAAAGCTGCATCCCCTGGATCTTCACACGCTTCCACCACCCAGGTGGACAGGAGCGTGCACAGAGCCAGGAGATGCTGCTCTGTCTTGTTATTCAAGATGGCAGTACCTAAAGTCCAAAGCGCTGGAAGAGCGGTGCAGGCCCCTGGATAAGGTAAGGTTTTTTTTCTTTGTAACACCCCCATCCTGCCTCAGTGCCAGGGTAGAGTGGCAGGGTGGGGGTGGGATGGTTACTTGGTGACTGATGTTCCGCTTTAAAGGTATTTTTGTCTAAAAAAAAGCACTGATTCTTTTTTGAAGCCGTCAGCTGCTGATACTATAACAAGCTTCTGTGGGAAAGATTTATAGTTCTTATAGTAAAAAATGATTGTCACCTATCAAGAGTGAATCTTTTTTTTTCAGACAAAAGGAGTGTTCTGCTGTCTTTAGAGAGGATTGTCTTTATTGGCCATTTATATAGTTCTACAAGTTAATCATATCCCCCCTTAGTCATCTCCTCTCAATGGATTTAATATCTATAATATTTCTTCAAAACTACGACCCTTCATTCCTCTTATCAGTTTGGTGCTCTTCTCTGCACCCTTTCCAAATTCAGGGCATCCTTTCATTGAACTGAGATCAGTATATTTCTTATTTTTCTAGCCTATGGTTTCTCTTTAAAGCGGACCACCAGTCAAAAAATCAAAGCTTAGTAAGTTGCTCCCCTAGAGCACCTCTGTCATGATCGCACTCTATCAGCCCAGCCAAGACGCTAGAGAGAGTGTGATGGTGCAAGGGTTAAAGCCACCAGACCCCTGGGTATTCACTACTAGTCCCAGCAAGTCACCAAATTAACCCTTTGATAAACATGTTTCACCAGAGCTTCCTTCAGAAAGGTGAGCTCATATATTTAGAGATCAAAGGCCATAGCTAATTTATTAAACATTTAATCTGATAAAAAGGTATCACAGTGCTAGATGTAATATACAGAAAAAATAACATACAGGTACAAAAATACGTAAAAGTAGAGCAAGACAAGTTCAGCAAATAAAAAAGAAAGTCCTTACAGTATAATGGCGTAGCAGTCCTTGTGAGTGTCTCCAGCTGTTGCTTAAGGTCTTATGTCCAGCGTTTTTGCCACAGGCTTGTGTCAGAGATTTCTCCTTAGAATGTCCTTAGCATTAGGTTTTATTAGCTAAATTTAGGAGGGAAAAGTTTCATCCCCCCTCCCCCTGACCCCATTTGGTGAGGGCATTTCTCTCCCAGGTCTCTTATCTGAGTTCTGGTTTTTATGGTGGGTCCAGCCACAGCACATCCTGCTGATTCAAAGGCTTTTGACTTCAAAGAAGGAAGTACCACAAACAGAACCCCCCATAAAGCTGGAATACACAAAACACAGTCTGTGTACAGTCCCTCACCCAGGTCTTGGACTATACATTATACAATCATAATACATATGCTTATTCTATAATCAGGCCTTGGGCCTGACAGCCTCTGTGGCAATCAGTGACATAAGCTTATTGAGATGGATTAACACCATGCAGATGTTTGGAGTAGCAGGCAGATTCTGCACTTTTAAACATGTATGTCAGCAACCATCTTGCCACATACATAAAGAAGCTGATTATAAAAAAAGTCAAACTTTCAGTCAAAATTGCCCCATAGCTCTGTGCAATCAGCTCTTATTTTTAGCCAGAAGTAGAACGCCTTCAGCTGTAATGACTCATCTTTGAAAAAAATACATTGTGTACATTGTATCACCTGCCCAAGTGCTTTTGCAGCAGCCTCCATAGAGATACATTGTAACAGCTCCCCTCTCAGATAGCTTTTGCTACATTAGCTGTTTATTCATTGTTTGTGTGTGTGAAAAATTACAGGCAAGCTTCTCCTTGTTTTTGAGGCACATATCTCTCTCAATTTGGTGTGAACTGATGGCACGGCACCCCCCTAATTCTCATGTGTAAGCAGGACTATTAGGTGTGTGGCAAGATGGCCATCCCCATGTAATTCAAGTGTGAATAACCTTTATTCCATTCCACACTATCTGCATGGGGTTAAGCCCTCTCTTACTGCTTATGTCGCTGATCATAATAAAAAAAGCAAATTAATATACTTTCTTTTTTTGTCTGGATTACTTAAACATACCTCATGACTAGTGATGGGCAAACCCAAACTGCAAGTTCGACTTTGGGTTTCCAAATCCGAACAAGGACTACAGCCAGAAATCAGTGTCCGAGTTCGGCGTCCAGCCCAAACACGGATCAGCTAGTTGATGGGCTGCTGAGCCCCGCGATACCCTTCCTGTCAGGGGGAATTTAAAATGGTCCACAGCTGGGGCCACAGAAAAATGGCCGCCACTCCCCATGAGTGAGGGACCATCTCAAACGCCACCGCCGCTGACAGGAAGTAATCACAGGACTCCGAATCTCACAATATTAGGTTGCATTTTGATTATGTCATAATTCAGGTACAAAAGGAGCTTAAAGTAATAAACACCTATATAAAAAAACAAAAAGTGTTCTCAACTTTGTCCCCTGCAGCTGATGGGTCTGTTTCTGGTTGTCAGCAATTAACCTGATCGTTGGATCACATCTCGCATCAGCTGGGGCCCGAACAGCAGCCGGAAATGAATTTGTGTCGGGCTCCCGCCATCAGTCATAGGAGCACTGTTACTCCCTCTCCATTCATTGCAATGGAGGGGTGTGTCGATGGCTGATATGCTACCTACATTGTCCTGAAGAAGAGTGTGGACTGCCACGAAACACGTGGGCTGCATGGTGGTGCCTTCTATCTACCTCGGTTCAATGGTGATGTAGTATTATTTATTGATTTATTTATGGAATAATTCATCTTTCCCTCCCTCTGGTCCTCTTTTTATGGGGTTGGTTTATGAATTGATTGTTATTGGCAATTTATGGATTAGTAAAAGGATTTTGGTATTGTGGCAGTGGCAATTAGCAGACACATAGAATTACATTGGAGACACGTGAATGACATGACACATGATTTGCAGAGCAAAGAATGCTAGTTGGTAGCATATAACCAAAGTGCAGAAAGTTATTTTAAAAAACATTCCAAACAGGCCAGGGATCCTGTGTTGCATGCATGAGCACAAAAATTAAGAAAACGCTAACAAGTGACAAAACAATGACTAGAAAGCCTAATTAAACCTATGGGAGAATAACACTAAGCACCCCGTGTGCATGATGTGATGTGGCGTTGTCAGGAACCCCCCCTCCCCGGCACTGCTGATACATGGGACGCAATAGAGGTGCTATTAATTTTTTCCTTTATAAATACAGGTGCCGCCAGTCGCAGCAGGAATAGACCTGCCACAATGTAGCGGTAACATTTCTTAAATAAGGCCCTATAGTACTATAGTATATACCTGTATTATAATATTGATTAAAATATGTTTATAAAGCTAGAGCACCCCTAATAGGATAAAAAAAGAACAACATCACTTTAACAAATAACTTACTTTGGCTTTAGTAAACTTTAGTAGCATTATTAATCATAAAAGGCTTTTTCTAACACCTAGGTCTTGATTCAATAATCTTTCCTTAAAAAATCTCCTGAAAATAATGTGTGCTGAGAAATGATGAGTGGGCTCAAACATTTACATCATTGTCAAAGCACCTGGCAACATCCTCACTCTGTCACCCTTGTGCGCACCGGCCTGGAGTCATTAAAACCAGCCTGCAGCACGCATAGCCGGAAAGCCGGGGCATGTGCAAGCATTGTTTGATCAAGGGAGAATATTATGGTGCACCAGCAGGTATTAACACAGTGGGACCTCTCGACCTTGGGAGTTAAATTTGAATAATGTCTTTTTGCAGGTAAGGTCTCCAGAACTGCACACAGTATTCATAGATGTGGCCTCACCAGGGCTCTATGCAGTGGCATAACAACCTCCCTCTTCCTATTGGTGATGCCTTGAGCTATGCAGCAGATCATCCTGCTTTCTTTTCCCACTGCCTGGCTACACTGTCCACTCATCTTGCAGTTTTCAGTAATCAGTATCCCTAAATCTCTCTCCTCCGAGGTCCTGGCTAACACAGTACTGCCCATATGGTACTCAGAGCAGGGATTGCTTCTACCCAAGTGCATGATTTTGCATTTAGATACATTAAACTCTAGTTTCCACAGTTTTTACCATTTATCTAGTAAAGCTAAATAATTTTCCATGTTGAAGACACCTCCAGTAATATCCACCCTATTTCTAACCTTTGTATCATCAGCAAACATTGTATAGATTGACTTAAGTGAAGACATTACAGGCCTGATTTATCAAAGTACTCTGGATTACCTCTGGTCTGTGATGCATGAAGTTGCTGTTTTTTTTTAACTTCTCAGAAAATTATTACTTTTATACCTGTCACATTTGTAGCATTTGAAACATTATTGTTTTTCTGTTGTGTTTTCCTTACTAATATATAACCTTTTTCAGATAAGATTTGTGTGTTTTTTTGTGTGGGCCAGTGTGAGCCACTGTGAGTCAGTTAAAAAACATCTAATAAATATGGATGTGCTAAATCGGAGCACACACACACACACACACACACACACACAGGCTAACATTGGCTGTCTCATTGCTACTAGTTAGGTTCACTACACCCAAAAAAATAACACGTTGTGTTTACTTTAGAGCTAGTAGTGCCGTTAAAGAGGGCAAACTGTTGGAATATTAATAAATCAGGCCCTACATACCTTGAAACCCAAATCAAACAACTATTTTTTTAGTCTTGGACAGAGTATTGAACTATTAGAACAAAGGTGATATTGTTTGTATGGTCTCTAACAGCACCAGGGGAGATAAACCTAAGGGTGGAACAAGGGTGAAAGGTCTTGGTTGTCACAGGGATCAGAAGGGTGTCACTGTACTGCCACAATGTCCATGGCTGGAATTAATGGGAGGTTTAACTTGTAAGAAGAGACTCTATGTGATTGTCTTATATTGCAGGCTAATTCATGTCCCCCACTGTAACCTTACAGCTTTCTCCTGTGGCCATTTTGTATATGCACAACACAGCTCAGTGGTGCAAAAAAACATTTTGGCTGATGGCTAACCATCCTGTTCCTGGCCTTTCTTTAGTCAGGTCTTCAATTAGTAGGGTAGCAGCTAAGGAGGACAACAGAATGTAAACATAATGGTCAATAGGCCCTTAACTTGCAGAGTTCTGGGGTTTTATGTGTTTGTGGTGGAATCTTGCACAGGGTGCCACTTATAGCAATACTCAGAAATACATTTCAGTCCCAATGTCATAGACAATGCTCAAATTTGAAGTCCTGTAACCTGTCTATAAAATTCTATAATGGCGTGGGGGGGGGGGGGGGGGACAAAAAAGTAGTATAGCCAAAAAAAAGTCTGTGTTTGCACAAATAAAAAATATACAAATAAAAAGATGGCAGCTGCACAATAAAATTATAACGTATCTGGTTTGAATGGTAGATGGCAAAAACCCTATAACCTGTCTCAAAAAGAAAATTAAAAAGAGGTCACAGACCAAGTTAGGCTTGATCAATTAACCAACACAGAATCATTAGGATTTTGATACTTTTAAATGTATCCGAAGTAGAACATGTGGGTTGAAGCTGGGCTCTAGTAAGTATATTATATAATCATTTGGTTGCATCTATTCATTTATTTACAATTACTTTGTAGTGTTAAACTGTCATGCCCTTAATTTTTGGCATTCTGAGTTACATCTGTAAATGTAGCTAAATAATGGCAATAAACTTAAATAAAAAAAAATATGTATACATGAACTGAGTGCAAAATCAGTTAATTTACAGAAGAACCGGTAATATTTGGTGAGCAAAAATGTGACATTACAATGTATTTCATTTTTTGCTTCTAACTTTAACTCACAATAGAATAACACCTTGCTAACTTCTGAAAGCAGGGATTAAGTCTATGGGACAGCACTAGATTATAATGTTGTTAAAGCTGACCTAGTAGCTGTGCAATCAGCCCTCCACATGAGCCTTAGTTCAATCAGAAGCCCTCTGGGAAGTCCAAGTGGCTTTCTGTGTGATAATTATATCCTAACAAGAAAATAAAATATTGAATTGACAGTTCGTGCTTGCAAGGATAATTTAATCAATCCTAGTAAAAAAAAATAGAAATACCTTACACACTCACGCCGACGCTCATATTATTGTAACGCTAGGACCAGGCTTAACCAGCAGTAATCTTGGTCAGCTTTAATTGCACTCCAAAGTATGTCACGTTGTCATCTTAACTCAGGGAAAGACACAGCTCACAGGTATGGAGAGCAAGGGTTAATGGAACCGCAACATGGGGAGTTGACAAGATGGCATCTCAGCAAACAGAAACTTAACGGCAATTTAAGAATCAGGTTCATGAGAATAAAGTTTACTCCATGTCATGGTCAAATACTCAATTCAGAGGCTAATAGATTTGCATTGTTTGTAACAACACAGACACAACTGCTTCATAAGGACGTTTAAGGGTTAAATAGGCTTGTGTTCATCAAGAACCGAACACTGGGACTCTTGCTTGTCTGAACATTTCACCATAGGGGCTAGGCAGTACTGTATTTCCCAATTATATGTAGGCCTTTCCCCAGAGGAGGATTTGGGAGGCCACCACCCCACCTTGAGCTTAGCACCCCCTCGTAGTGGAGACTGTCTATAGGGTATCCCAGACTGGGACGTGGAATTGACCAGCATCAATAGAGATGCCATCAGAATGCTAGTGAGTAAAACACAGGCTCCCTCTCTGCACCTTAGCACAGCTCTGCTATATGACGGCCATGTCTTCTCACTTGCTTCCAACTGCACCCAGGCCTCATCTCAATGTTGCTTGTAGTTTTCCTTTCCAAAATATCCCCACCAATTCCAGCAGTTTCCTGTTGTTTTCAAAAGGAATTGTATGCATCCTAAAGGGCAACTCTGAGTTATAATTCTGAGAGCTTGAATTATCTTTTCATTTGTGGTCTTATACTTCCATCTAGTGACCAAAGTGGGCATAGCAAGCCCATTTTCATATTAATGGATAAATCCCATATGAATCCCTTTTTGAGCATGTTTTTATACTACCACAGTATTTAACAGAATGTATTGCCTAATTAGAAGGTTAGGTCAGAGAAGCTGAGCTTGGAGAGGCAGTCAGAGCTTTACTCACTCATCATGCATCAAGTAAAATAAGAAAAATGGGAATAGCAACCCCATTGAGGCATGCATTAAAGTAAAATTTAAAAAATGGGAATAACAACCCCATTTCTACATGAACTCTTTAACTTCCAGCCTACCTAGAGTTTTTGTCACCCTTTGTTGCCAGACAATTTTTCACCATTTTGCACCTGTTCAACTGTGATTTTTGAAGGGATTGCCAGGGATTTCCCAGGAAAATTATATATTGAGTCTGGATTTAACATGTAATGTCTTGTTCGTCATTGTTAAGAGTATTCTCAATATTTTGGGGTGAAATATGTGCAACAAAATACAAAAAATCAATTTTTTAACAAAAATCTTATAACACCTAAAATACCTATTTCTCCCGGTTACAACAGTAATCCCTCAAACATCCCTCTGTTGCCATATACTTGGGGCCACTTTTTTAGATTAAAAAAATATATATTCTACCTAGTTGCATGCCAAAACCTCGGCCAGGATGTACTATACAGTGGTCTATACCAAAAGTTTTCTGCTGCCTTTTGGACTCTATTGCTGTATACTTTGGGACACTATTCTTTAATTTAAAAAAAAAAATATTCTACCTAGTTGTATGCCAAAGCCAAAGGCAGTGTATGCTGTACAGTGGTCTATACTTGTAGTTTGCAGCTGATTATTGAGTATAATGCCATATACTTGGGGACACTATTCCTTAATTTAAACAAAAGTAATTCTACCCAGTTGCATGCCACATCCAAAGACAGGGTATACTGTACCTATGTTTGCTGCTTCTTTTTTCATAAAAAAAAAAGTTATTCTACCTAGTTGTACGCCAGATCCATCCAGTGGCCTAGACATAAGGTTTGCACCTGCTTTTTCACTTAAGTATATTTAGATGAAGTTTGAAAAAAAAATAATTTACAAAATGGAAACAACATGAGGAATGAACAAAAGTGGTAGGTGGGGGATTGGTAGAGGTGGAAGGGAGCTAAGTAAATTAGTTCTAGGAGTAGCCACTGCCCAACCAACTTGTTCAATGGCTGCAACGCTTGCAACAAGCAGGCAGTGGCCAATGTTTCCTCAACAAGGAGCTTCTTATTCTTTACAACAGCAAGATGAAGAAGCGCTAGATCATTGACTGACACAGACTAAGTCAACTGCAGCCACTGCCTCCTTATCCTCCTCCTTTAAAAGGACCACCTCCCTGCTAGCCGAGAGACATCAACGTGGTCCCACTATCGTACCCAGGGCCATATCTCCACAGGTTTCCGAAGTGGAGGTGGGGAATCTGAAGGAAATTTTCCACCATTCCTTGGGTCGGACAAAGAAAGGAAGCAAATGAGACCTCAATTTCGTGAGCTCATGAACAACTCTTAATTTCTTTAGAGAAAGAGGAGGGCAGTCGCAATCAGGATGGCTCGCGACTGCAGAAAGGCAGAGGACATGCAGCAGAATCTCTTAGATTCCACAGAGGAAAAGGATAAATAAGAAATGCAAGATGATACTTGATACCCTACAATCTAGATTCCATCCTAACTAATCCACTGAAACCGTCCTCACTAGAGATGAGCGAACTTTTGAAAATTTTGATTTGGCTAATTCACCGAATTTTCCGACAAAATTTGTTTCGGTCCAAATTTATTTGCGACTAATCGCTAAAAACGTCTATTTCTGAGCTTCCTAGAGCCTTAATAGGGTTGTAAACCATTCTGCCTTGCTGTAACACGCATAGGATGCGTGCTGGGTTAGTGAAATAATACTGTAAATAATTATGACATGCAGACCAGAGGCATCGCTATTAGAATCGCAGAGCGGCACAATTACAGAGAGTTGAGGTGGCATCACTATGAGGGGTCCCTATATTGCCTGAAAAACACATCCTGGAGCTGGCAGCAGCAGGAGCCCAAATATTGTCTGAAAGACATCCTGGAGTTGGCAGCAGGAGCAGCAGGAGCCCAAAAATTGGCTCAATGACAACCTGGAGTTGCAAGCAGCAGCAGCAGGAACCCAAACATAGCTTGAAAGAGACACTGGAGTTGGCAGCAGGAGCCCAAAAATTGGTTGAATTACACCCTGGAGTTGCAAGCAGCAGCAGCAGCAGCCCAAACATAGCTTGAAAGACACACTGGAGTTGGCAGCAGGAACCCAAAAAATTGGCCTAAAGGCAAACTGCAGTTGGCAGCAGCAGCAGCAGGAGGCCAAAATGTGGCTGAAAGGCACACCCTGAAGTTGGCATCAGCAGGAGCCCATAAATTGGCTGAATGACACCCTGGAGTTGCAAGCAGCAGCAGGAGCCCAAACATAGTTTGAAAGAGACACTGGAGTTGGCAGCAGGAACCCAAAAATTGGCCTAAAGACACACTGCAGTTGGCAGCAGCAGCAGCAGGAGGCCAAAATTTGGCAGAAAGGCACACCCTGAAGTTGGCATCAGCAGGAGCCCAAACATTGGCCTAAAGACATAAATATGTTTTGCACTATTTGGAAAGTGTAAAATGTGGCACCATGCTGAATCTAGTCGCATGCATCAGCCATTGGTGGGTGGAAATCCTGGCTGATCCATCCCTGATTCATTTTCACAAAGGTGAGTCTCTCCACATTTTTAGTTGACAGACGAGTTCTCCTCGCCGTAACTATGGCCCCCGCCGCACTAAACACCCGCTCAGATGGCACGCTACTTGCCGGGCAGGACAGCTTTTCCAGGGCAAACTCAGCTAGCTGCGGTCACAAGTCAAGTTTGGCTGCCCAGAAGTCCAGCGGATCCTCAAGGTGTGTTGGCATGGTCATGTCAAGGTATGACATGACATGCTGGTTGAGGTCCTGCTCCAGGTCTTCCTGCTGCTCATGAGTAGACTCACTATGCGGGTGTAGAAAGGTACTCATTAGCGACTGAAGACTGAGGCCGCTGCTGATGGAGCTGCTGCTCCTCCCAACACCCCCCCCCAGCAGCTAAGGCAGTGGAAGATGAGTGCAGAGGGCCCCCCGAGTCAGACCTGCGAGAGTATGGACGATGGCGCAGATAGGCATCGGCCAACTGACTACGTAGGATGTCTCTGTAGTAGGCCAGTTTGTCCTCCTTCTCAGTGGGTTTAAAAAATGCCCCCATTTTTTGCAGATAGCGAGGGTCCAATAAGGTGGAGAGCCAAAAGTCATCCCGCTGACAAATGGAAACAATTCTGGGGTCACTATGCAAGCACGTGAGCATGCTTCGTGCCATTTGTGCAAGTGACTCGTAGGGACTACCTGTCTCCATCTCCACTGCATACTGCCACGGTGTGTCTGGGTCCTCTGTCTCGCCTTCCTCACAACCCTCTAGCTCCTCTGGCTGCTCCTGCTCCTCCTCTCCTGTCTGCTGACTAGATAAACCAGCCATTTCACCAAGCCTAAACTGTGCACTGTGCCACTCCTCCTCCTCTTCCTCTTCCTCCTCCAGTTCAGCTCCAGCGGGGTTCATGTGGCCGTAAGATGTAGACGCCATGTCTCCAGTGCCCTGACCAGCCATGGTTTCCAACATGTGCTGTAGTACATGAAGCAGTGGAATCACGTCGTTCATCCCGTAATCCTGGCGACTCACAAATAAAGTGGCTTCCTCAAAGGGCCTGAGCAAACAGCAGGTGTCACGTATGAGCTGCCACTGGTTGACATTGAAGATACACAGGGGAGTCCCCCTATGTGCTTGGATCATCAAGAAATCCATGATGGCTTTTCTCTGTTCGTATAGTCTGTCCAACATATGCAGGGTGGAATTCCAACGGGTGGAAACATCGCAAATCAGACTATGTTGGAGGCTACCGCTCTGACGCTGTAGCTCAAGAAGGGTGTGCTTGGCAGTGTATGAGTGACTGAAGTGCATGCAAAATTTCCTTGAAGTTGTTAGTATGTCTTGCAGATGGGGGGAAGACTTCAGAAATCGCTTCACAACCAGATTGAAGACGTGAGCCATGCAGGGCGCATGGGTCAGCTTTCCTTGTCGCAGCGCAGACAAAATGTTCTTCCCATTGTCGGTAACCATGGTTCCCATTTTCAGTTTTCTTGGAGTAAGTCATGTTTGGATTTCTTGATGAATAAATTTAAGCAGTCCCTCCCCTGTGTGACTTCGTTCGCCAAGACAAACCATGTGAAGCACAGCGTGACACCTCCGTGCCCTGCACACATGGTAGGCTGGAGGGGCACTGAGACTTGAGCCTATAGTGGAGGGTGAGGAGATGGCGGAGGATGAGGAGGCCGAATCGCACGATGTCACAGGCACAACGGCCAGGGAGCGCGGAGGCCGAAGCGGCGTGACCTGTCCAAGTTGCTGCTGCTGCAAAGGGACCACATTCACCCAGTGGGCCGTAAACGACATGTACTATCCCTGAATGTAGTTACAGCTCCAGACATCGGCGCTGCCATGCACTTTGCTACACACTGACAGTCTCAAGGACTGGCCCACCTTCTGTTCAACAAAAGTGTGCAGCGCTAGTACTGCCTTCTTGGCAAAGAAATGACGGCTTGGGACTCTCCACCTCGGCTCGGCACAAGCCATCAGTTCTCTGAAAGGTGCAGAGTTCACCGCCTGAAAAGGGAGCGACTGTAGCACATGCAACTTGGACAGGAGCACATTCAGCTTCTGCGCCGTAGGATGAGTGGGCGCATACTGCTGTCTCTTGGCTTCGCTGATGGATTGCTGGTGGGCTGCATGACTTGGAGGAGGAGGATGGGTATGACACACAGCTGCCTTCAGCTGAGGTGCTGGAGCCTGAGTAGCTGGCAGAAATTGGGAGCGGCATGCCACTTGGTGAGGAAGCAGGCTGGACCACCTCTTCGGAGCCTCGGTTCTCCCAGGCCACTTTATGGTGACGCATCATATGTTGATGCAGGGCTGTGGTGCCAACATTCGGGCCCTGGCTACACTTCACCTTCTGCCTACATATCTTGCATGTGGCCATGTTACCCTCCTGCGGATGCTTGAGGAAAAACTACCACACTGCCGAGTAGCTACTTTTCCCACCAACAGGCCTCACTGATTCACTGCTACTGTCGCCAACTCCAGGAACCCCTGCTCCACTACCTTCCGATAAGGTAGCCTGCCGCGCAGCAGGTGCTCTACCCCGGCCCCGTTTGGCTCCAGGCTTTACAATTCTGCCCCCATGCTGACTGCCAACCATGCTGCTAACACCTTGCTGCCTCAGCTGCTGACTCCGGGGCAACCTGCTCCCCTCTTCTCCTGATGATGAGGATGAAGCCCCTTCTGCACCCGGCTCCCAAGTGCGATCAGCTTCATCATCATCATCACCGAGTTGTGGCTGCATGTCACTGATGTTCTCGGTTTCCTTAACAGTGTCTGGCGCAGGAGCTGGAACGCTCGCAACAACACCCACGCCACTCTCCACATCACTATTTGTCTGCCTAGCAAAGGAAGCCACCTCCATTTCTTGGCTGGGCAGTAGCTGCTGATTGTCCTCTATCTGATCGTCCTCCTCACTAAAGAGTGGAGCTGAACCCAAAGCATAGGATATGTCGCTGGGGGAGGGAACGGTGTAGGACAGAGGCAATGGGAGGACAGGGACTGCTCTCGGGCCATGCCAGCTCAGGGTTGTGTCAGAGGAACCCACCGACCCTAGACTGGGGGTGTCAGATGTAACTTGTGATGATGTGGATGACCGCATTAACCAATCTACCACGGCAGATGCATTACTGGTGGAGACACGACCGCTAGCAGATACTGGCAGGTCAGGTCTCTCACCGCGACTCCTGCATAGGATATGTCGCTGGGGGAGGGAACGGCATAGGACAGAGGCAATGGGAGGACAGGGACTGCTCTCGGGCCATGCCAACTCAGGGTTGTGTCAGAGGAACCTACCGACCCTAGACTAGGGGTGTCAGATGTAACTTGTGATGATGTGGATGACCGCGTTAACCAATCTACCACGGCAGATGCATTACTGGTGGAGACACGACCGCTAGCAGATACTGGCAGGTCAGGTCTCTCACCGTGACTCCAGCATAGGATATGTCGCTGGGGGAGGGAACGGCGTAGGACAGAGGCAATGGGAGGACAGGGACTGCTCTCGGGCCATGCCAACTCAGGGTTGTGTCAGAGGAACCTACCGACCCTAGACTGGGGGTGTCAGATGTAACTTGTGATGATGTGGATGACCGCGTTAACCAATCTACCACGGCAGATGCATTACTGGTGGAGACACGACCGCTAGCAGATACTGGCAGGTCAGGTCTCTCACCGCGACTCCTGCAGCCACTCGCCCCTAGTCTGCTGCGACCTCTGCCTGCTGAATCTTGGCCTCTGCCACTCCTCTTTGAACATCCTGGCACTTGTCTGCCTGACATTTTTATGTATTTGAAATGCGCAATAGGCACATAAAAAATGTGTTTACTTTAAAAAGCAGAAGCTATATAAAGTGAGATACTGCTTCTCTGCACCAGATACTATGAAAATTGGCAATATGGGATACCCTGTGGGCTTGTGTTTTTAAAAGACGCAAAAAAACAAATCAAAATGCAATATATTAATAAAACAGAGCCTGTAGAAGCTGCTTTAGTATAACAGATTGGGTGAAATGTGCTGGTTTGGGATACCCTGCAGCCTGGTGTTTTTAAAGGACGCACAAAACCAATTAAAAATGCAATATATTAATAAAACAGAGCCTTTAGAAGCTGTTTTAGTATAACAGATAGGGTTCAATGTGTTGGTTTGTGATGCCAATGCTGCCTGGTGTTTTTACAGGACCCAAAAAAACAATTAAAAATGCAACATATTAATAAAACAGAGCCTGTAGAAGCTGCTTTAGTATAACAGATAGGGTGAAATGTGTCGGTTTGGGATACCCTGCGGCCTGGTGTTATTAAAGGACACACAAAACCTATTCAAAATGCAATATATTAATAAAACAGAGCCTTTAGAAGATGATTTAGTATAACAGATAGGGTGAAATGTGCTGGTTTGGGATGCCCATGTGGCCTGGTGTTTTTACAGGATGCACAAAACCAATTCAAAATGCAATATATTAATTAAACAGAGCCTTTAGAAGCTGATTTAGTATAAGAGGGTGAAATGTGCTGGTTTGGGATGCCCATGTGGCCTGGTGTTTTTACAGGACGCACAAAACCTATTCAAAATGCAATATATTAATAAAACAGAGCCTTTAGAAGCTGATTTAGTATAACAGATAGGGTGAAATGTGCTGGTTTGGGATGCCCATGTGGCCTGGTGTTTTTACAGCAGACACAAAACCAATTCAAAATGCAATATATTAATAAATCAGAGCCTGTAGAAGCTGCTTTAGTATAACAGATAGGGTGAAATGTGCCGGTTTGAAATACCCTGCGGCCTGGTGTTTTTACAGGACGCAAAAAAAAAAATTCAAAATGCAATATATTAATAAAACAGAGCCTGTAGAAGCTGCTTTAGTTTAACAGATTGGGTGAAATGTGCTGGTTTGGGATGCCCATATGGCCTGGTGTTTTTACAGGATGCACAAAACCAATTCAAAATGCAATATATTAATAAAACAGAGCCTTTAGAAGCTGATTTAGTATAACAGATAGGGTGAAATTTGCTGGTTTGGGATGCCCATGCGGCCTGATGTTTTTACAGGACGCACAAAACCAATTCAAAATGCAATATATTAATAACACAGAGCCTGTTGAAGCTGCTTTAGTACAACAGATAGGGTGAAATGCGCTGGTTTGGGATACCCTGCAGCCTGGTGTTTTTAAAGGACGCACAAAACCAATTCAAAATGCAATATATTAATAAAACAGAGCCTTTAGAAGCTGATTTAGTATAACAGATAGGGTGAAATGTGCTGGTTTGGGATGCCCATGTGGCCTGGTGTTTTTACAGGATGCACAAAACCAATTCAAAATGCAATATATTAATAAAACAGAGCCTTTAGAAGATGATTTAGTATAACAGATAGGGTGAAATGTGCTGGTTTGGGATGCCCATGTGGCCTGGTGTTTTTACAGGATTCACAAAACCAATTAAAAATGCAATATATTAATTAAACAGAGCCTTTAGAAGCTGATTTAGTATAAGAGGGTGAAATGTGCTGGTTTGGGATGCCCATGTGGCCTGGTGTTTTTACAGGACGCACAAAACCTATTCAAAATGCAATATATTAATAAAACGGAGCCTTTAGAAGCTGATTTAGTATAACAGATAGGGTGAAATGTGCTGGTTTGGGATGCCCATGTGGCCTGGTGTTTTTACAGCAGACACAAAACCAATTCAAAATGCAATATATTAATAAAACAGATCCTGTAGATGCTGCTTTAGTATAACAGATAGGGTGAAATGTGCCGGTTTGAAATACCCTGCGGCCTGGTGTTTTTACAGGACGCAAAAAAAAAATCAAAATGCAATATATTAATAAAGCAGAGCCTGTAGAAGCTGCTTTAGTTTAACAGATTGGGTGAAATGTGCTGGTTTGGGATGCCCATATGGCCTGGTGTTTTTACAGGATGCACAAAACCAATTCAAAATGCAATATATTAATAAAAAAGAGCCTTTAGAAGCTGATTTAGTATAACAGATAGGGTGAAATTTGCTGGTTTGGGATGCCCATGCGGCCTGATGTTTTTACAGGACGCACAAAACCAATTCAAAATGCAATATATTAATAACACAGAGCCTGTTGAAGCTGCTTTAGTACAACAGATAGGGTGAAATGCGCTGGTTTGGGATACCCTGCAGCCTGGTGTTTTTAAAGGACGCACAAAACCAATTCAAAATGCAATATATTAATAAAACAGAGCCTTTAGAAGCTGATTTAGTATAACAGATAGGGTGAAATGTGCCTGGTTTGGGATGCCCATGTGGCCTGGTGTTTTTACAGGATGCACAAAACCAATTCAAAATGCAATATATTAATAAAACAGAGCCTTTAGAAGCTGATTTAGTATAACAGGGTGAAATGTGCTGGTTTGGGATGCCCATGCGGCCTGATGTTTTTTAAAGGATGCACAAAACCAATTCAAAATGCAATATATTAATAAAACTAAGCGTTTAGAAGCTGATTTAGTATAACAGATAGGGTGAAATGTGCTGGTTTGGGATGCCCATGTGGCCTGGTGTTTTTACAGGATGCACAAAACCAATTCAAAATGCAATATATTAATAAAACAGAGCCTTTAGAAGCTGATTTAGTATAACAGATAGGGTGAAATGTGCTGGTTTGGGATGCCCATGTGGCCTGGTGTTTTTACAGGATGCACAAAACCAATTCAAAATGCAATATATTAATAAAACAGAGCCTTTAGAAGCTGATTTAGTATAACAGGGTGAAATGTGCTGGTTTGGGATGCCCATGCGGCCTGATGTTTTTTAAAGGATGCACAAAACCAATTCAAAATGCAATATATTAATAAAACTGAGCGTTTAGAAGCTGATTTAGTATAACAGATAGGGTGAAATGTGCTGGTTTGGGATGCCCATGTGGCCTGGTGTTTTTACAGGATGCACAAAACCAATTCAAAATGCAATATATTAATAAAACAGAGCCTTTAGAAGCTGATTTTGTATAACAGATAGGGTGAAATGTGCTGAAATAGTATGCCCATGTGGGCTGGGCTTTTTACAACATATAAATAAACTTAAAACTAATCGAGTTATAAGAAATGCTTGTGTGTAACAGATAGGGTTAAATATGCTACTGCCAAGATGGGATGCACAGTGGCCAGGAATATTTACAGCACAAAAAAGCAATTTTAAACTGATCTGGCAAATGAAGTGAAGTGAAAATTAAAAAAAAGTTTCCCTGTCACTTTCTCTGCTGGCCCTGCCTGGATCGTTCCCGATTTTCCCCTATCTTTCCCTGGCTCTCCCTGGCACTGTGTGGGTCTCTGTGGGTGTCCCTGACTCTCCCTGCCTGTCTGTTAGTCTCTCCCTGTCTGCAGCAACCTCCGTTCTGCCTGCAATGCAAGGCTGAAATGCGCACAAGCAAGATGGCCGCCGTTTATATAGCACTGTGACGTCACCGGGCTTCCTGGCTGCTGATAGGTGACCTTCCCATGATAACTTGTCCCAGGGGACATGTCCGGACATGTCCATCCACCATTTTACAATGACTGTAATTGAAATAAATGGAGTTTAAAGGAAAACTTCGATCGATCGAATCACGGGGAAATTCGGATTCGTTCAGAATAGAATTTTTCGTGAAATTCAGAACGAATTCGGGTTCGTCCGGATCGATTCGCTCATCCCTATTCTTGACCTATATTCAGCCTTTGACCTTGATTCTTGATATACTGTCCACGCTTTATGTTCTGCTGTAGAGGTGCCGCAAGGTTTTGTGCTAGGAGCTTTTATCAGTGTACACCTATGGTCTTGACAAACTTATAACTTCACTAGGCTTTCAATATAACATTTACGACAACACTCAAATATGGTTTACCTATCTGGGCCCAATCTCTTTTCCTATCTTGCTCTCTCCCTGACTGTGTTACAGTCATATCATCATTCATGTCATCTCATTCCCTCAAGCTGAACATGGACAAGACAGAACAGTTCATTTTCCTACCAACACCTCTCCCCTCTCTAACACATCAATCGCAGTTAAAAATTATACAATAACTGCAACTCCTCTCGTCAGAACCAAGGAATCATTGTGGACTAATCTCTTTCATTGAAACTGTATATTCATAACATTTTTACATCCATCCCTTACTCTCACCTGACACCACTAAAATGCTAGTGCATGCCCTGGTCATATTCCGACTGGACTACTACAACATCCTTCTTTGTGATTTAGCAACTAACAGACTGGTACCCCTCCAATCTATTCTGACCTTTGCTACTCACCTCTCTCACTGTCCTCTCACTCATCCAGCTTTGCTCTTCTCTGCCAGTCCCTCAAATGGCAATGAATCCAATTTATTTACTCTAACCTACAAAGCACTCTCTGACTCTTGCCTCCTTCACACGTGCCACTCCAATTTTCTGGAATGCCCTCCTCAATTCGCCAACATTCCAAGCTTTCAAAAGTGCACTCAAAACCCGCTTATTCAGGCAAGAATACAGCCTGGTTTAAGCAATCCTCTAAAAGGCACATGCCCCAAAACTCAGTAGTAACTGTGATCCTTCCCCTTATGCTTTAGACTGTAAGCTCATAAGACCAGGACTCTTGTACTCAAAATGTATTGAAATAATAATAATAATAATATCTTTGTGACACCCCATTTGTAATATTTAATGTATTGTATGCCCCATTCTTTCTGTAATCATTACATTATACAGCTCTTAGGAAGATGCTGCTTTGAAAATAAATAATAATAATAATAGTTGTTTGACCTAAAATAGGTCCTGGTGTACATGGGTGACCAGGCCAACAGAAAGGTGGAGGAGGAAAGTGAATAGATATTCAAGTTCAAGCTATTCATTTTGTGGAGCAAGTTTAACTCTGAGTGCACATTTGGATGGAATTTGAAACCTGCATCAAACTTTTCAACTTTAACACAAAAATGTGCAATAAAAATGTTTGTTTTAATTTTTTCTAAAAAATTACCTGCACATGAGATGAGGCATTTTTACAGGTGAGTTACATACGTTTTACCTGTCAGTTAAACACACATTTTTGTGTGTTTTGAATTTTTGAAAGTTTGGAAACAATAGCACCCTATGGACTATTAAAATGCAATTTTTTAGCCTACCCCATAGTGTGCTGTTGTTTCCAAACATGTGTTTCTAGTATCCACTTTTGCTGTGTTGAATGTTTTCAAGAGGAAAGAGGGAGGCAAGTAACCTTCAGACAGTGACCCCCGTCTCTGGCTGAAACAAAACAATTCGCTCCACAGCGTTTAACGCAGCTCTGAGAGCCATTTCAGCTCCAGTGATGTTTTCTGTCACATTGAATCATTTTCTCCCTTTGTCACATATAGAGAAGAACTATCACATATACAGACGTGCTTCTGAATATGTCTGTAAGATGAGATGTTGAGCAGAGCTGTGTTTCCACCACCCATTTTATTCCAGCAGTAATTCCCCACCTAAGGACTACATTGTGCCAGCTATGACATTAAGTGAGAAAGATAGCATTAAGGAAGAAACGATAATGATGTATGTAAGCTTCGGAACATTTTCAGAGAATGTTAAAGCATTTTTATTGCATTACTGCAACACAGTTGTGGTTTTTAATAGGCATTAATGGGCATTATATTTTGAAATAGGCTTGATTCAAACTATTAGAATTTAAATTCTGTAAGTGTCTGCCAGTGACCAATGGGAATCAACAGTCCCGCGTGCATGCCTTTTGAACCCAGTCAGAATTTTGGTGAGGTACAGAAATGCAAACCAAGTAAACAGTGTAGTCCAGGGGTTCCCAACCTTTTTTTTAAATAAGTGCCACTTTCTATTTTCTACAGATTCCAAATACAACTTCGCTGGTACTCAAGGATTAATCAGCCAATTAAACTGTGTTTAAAATGCACAAAACAACCATGGTGCATGGAATTCACAGGAATGCACACAAATAGTTAGAATCATTAATTAGAGATGTTTTTAGAGATTTTAGGGCTTTTTTTGTTGTATTGATAGATCAAATTAGGGCAAAGCATAGATATCAGCAGATAAGGTTGGGGTACAAGGCTTGGCCTGGTCAAGTACCACTTGTGAGGGTCTCGAGTACCACCAGTGCTATCAGTACCACTGGTTGGGAACTCCTGGTCTAGCCCATTTACAGGCTTCAGACTTCTTTTGAAAATCCTGATAGCCTGAGTGGAGTTAAGAGAGCCTAAGGTACATATTTGAATTTACATCTGCTCACTTTGACTCATCTGCACTCTTTATGATTGGCTTACTCATACCCTCTTAGCTCAGATAAGGCTGTTTGTTATATTTTAAACCAAACCAAGTCTAAAGTCTAAAAACACTTTAGCTAGGCATGCCAGGTCCCTAGGGGTTTTGGGATGCCCTGAGGTGTTTTTCACATTAATGGGTGTTGTTCCAGGCTCAGGGAGGCATCTTAAATACGGATGCCATCCTGCGTATTAACGGCAACTTATAGGAGAAATTCTACATTCCTCCTCGTTCCCCCTGGAGAAATACAGCTCTCGGCCATGGTCACGTGGTTGCTGGCACCTGGCCAGCCAATCACATCTCTACATATCTGTGAGGGAAAGAGGCAAAGGTTAAGATTTCTCCATTTGTTGGCATTAATGGGCTGGGTGGCATAGGCAATAGGGATGTCTCCCTTGCCAGAAACAACTCCTATTTTGTACAGATGCTTTAGTATTGTAGGGGCAGTTAATTTATATCTAGTGTATATCAAAAATACATTTTTAATACAATAGTAACCAGTTGCAGGTGACTGTTTTGCTTTGCATCCCAGTAAGTTATTGACAAATTAAGTTACGGGCAGCCAGACTAAGGCCCCATCCACACTGCCGCATTGCGATGCCCAGCAATCAGCCTGCACACGATGTGCATGATTTTCTATGGAGCTGTTCACATAGACAATAGTGTTTGTAAGGTGTCAGCTGGGCAATTGCATGCAACTTTTTAGGAGTGGTGGTGCTAGCAATCTCTCTATAGCAAAGAGCGTGCGCAAGTGAGACTGCTCCTGAAACAGTGTCAAATATCCAAGACATGGTGATCACGTTAAGATAGCGATAACTGCTATCACAATGCGATTTTGACAGTATAAATGGCGCTTGAGACTCCAGGGCTGGCCGATCAAGTACCCCCTGGGGCATTCAAATTCAGGATGCCCTGTTGTATTGTGTATCACCCACGATTGCCTCACAAATACTCACCTTTCCAATGCTCCCATTCCATGACTGCAGGCCGCAGATGCATCCTTGGGCTCCCGTGCCCAGTCATTAAAGCTGATCCAACACCCTGCAGGGCACACGTGTTAGTCACCATTATTGCCACTAAATCCAGATTGCTGGAGCCCCCCTAACACATAACCCCTCAGAATGCAGGTAAATCTCACCTTAACTTCGGTCCAGTGACAAGAATCCAGCGCAGCGATTGTGTCGCCCAACGTTCATGTGGGCAGTGACATTCCGGCCACCGAATGTCCTGCCCGCCTAAACCCAGGGCGGCCGATTGCTGTGGTAGATTGCTTATGCGTGGGGGGGTTCTGGATGTCCAGACAATCGTTTAGCAACGGCAGCGGCGGGGACCAACACTCGTGGCGTGCAGGGTTTTTTTCCACTTTAGGATAGGCTAGGGTTGGGGGCATGCTGCAGGGAGCCTGGGGATGTAGTGTATGAATATTCTTGATATCCAGCGCTGATTGGATGAGAGCCAGCGCATACACTGATTATAAGCAGTATATTTCGTGAGAGATCTGGGGAGTTTCACACAACGAGGCATCCCAAATCTTGGTCCCCTTTAAAGGGATTGTAAACCCAACAGCCATAATAAGGCAGCAAGGCTGTGCCTTTTCCTGCAGTGTATAGTGGAAGTAGTAGCTGGACTCCAATACTTATACAATACTTATAATCAACACCCCCTGTTAACCCAATCATATTAAAATATTAATACTCACCATTCTGCAGAAGCTAGTTAAAGGTTTTTAGCTTGTGAGCAGGGATGCTCTGTTCTTCTGAGTTTTGTCCAGCTGTGTTTATGCATTTAAATGTCTAGAACAGGGGGACTCAACCACTTATTCTAAAGGTCAATTTAAAGGCATTTGGTGAGAGCTGAAGGTCCGGTTGGAGGGGCTGTTACAGGGGGGAAGGATTAGATGGGACAAAGAGACCAAGATACAAAGTTTGTGTGTACCTTGTGTGTACACTTCCCGTCCATTCAGTACTTCATATTGCAATGCTAGGTGCCAGGAAGCCATGACACTGGCAGGGAGACTAAGCACTACATCGCTGATCAAGTAGGCAGCTCTGAGCACAGCAACACGGAAGCAGCAGAGTGTAGGGCAAGGATCCAGAAATCTGGCACCGAGGTCTGCATTTGGACCCCAGTCCGCCAGTTGAGTATCGCTGGTCTAGAAACTGTGTTGAAAAAAATGCCCAGGACCACCATGGACTGAACATGAACGTTATCAGGAGAGACTTAAAGAACTTAATTTGTACAGTCTGGAGGAAAGAAGGGAGAGGGGGGACATGATTGAGACCTTTAAATATGTGAAAGGATTGAATAAGGTTCAGGAGGGAAGTGTTTTTAAGAAGAAACTTCTTAAAAAGTCTAGTCGGGGGGAAGATCAGGAGCAATGTTAGAAAATATTATTTTACAGAAAGAGTAGTAGAATGTTTATTTCATGCACCATTTTCCTGAAGCAAAAAGCAGGAGGAAAATGCCGACTCCACTAACTGACATGCTAATTTAATTCATTAAACACAGGCCAACATTTGCCCACAAATATGAAAAGAAACAATACGTTAGTAGCTCATTTAATAGGCAATAAGAGACTAAACAAACAAGGCAGTTAAGGAGGGATATAGAGAACATCTGGGACAAAACATTGGAAAACACAACACTGTAGGTCATCAGGAATGAAGATATCACCAAATAAAACACTACACATAAAACAAGGGGGTCGACTCAGGGCCAGGTGAGAATTCTCACTTTTTTAGGAGAGAAAACTCAGACTTTCATTGTCTACCTTGGGGCTGATTCAAAGCCAGATGAAAATGTATACCCTGTAGACAATGAAAGTCAGTAGCAGTTTTCTCTCCTAAAAATGAGTGGGAATTCTCACCTGGCTCTGAATCGACCCCATGGAGAACACAGCTGCCACAGGGAATCCACTACAAATTGGAGAATAGAGATTCACTTCCAACACAGAAGCTGGAGAGACAAATTCACCACTGCTAACAGTAAAGATGGGGGGGGGCATGGGGCCCATGGAGACCAGAGGCTGCCTTAGCCTGCACAATGCGCATGGAACTTGGCAATTTCCACATAAAAACAGTAGAATTGCATGCGCAATATGCAGGTTTGCTGGATCTCAGGTGGTGTGAGATTTTTTTATGTAACCTCCATCCTGCCTCAGTGCCAGGAGAGTGGGGCAGGTTGGGGAGGTTAAAAACAGACTCTAAATACTTGCATAAAACAAAATTCAATCAACAAGGGTGACATTATATTAAACACTATATATTATATTAAGGCTGGCTTATAAATGATTATGGTATCTATACCACGAGATAGAAATGAACAAGAAATGCCTTTTCTATTTGGCATTCAATTGTAACATAAATCCATAAATAAAAATAAATTACAGACTTTGTCTGAAATATGTAAATGAATGCTTTCTATCAGACACTAGCTGAGCTTCGTGTCTAAATGACATCACTGTCTGAAAGAATCTGCAAAGTAGGTCATAGTGATTTATTTGCTTTCGAAGCATTAAAAGTATAGTTAAACTATACAAGTATAGTTTAGTGGAAGTGTTTGCGGAGAGTTGTATACACACAAAAGGACAGGATGGCACATTTCTAACTCTGCCTGTAGATTGTCCATTATCTGTACTGGGGTCCATGCCCTCCATTGTCTGTACTGCGGGCCAGATCCACTGTTATCTGTCTTGGGGCCCAAGCCCATCGTTGTCTATTCTGGGACCCAGGAACACCATGGTCTATACTGGGGCCGACATTTTCCATTGTCTGTACTGGGGCCCACACCCTCCATTGTCTGTGCTGGGCTTAGGTCATTCACTAGCCCCACGGCTATCTCCTGTCCAAATATGCTTGCTACTGCAAGCTTTTCCTAAGTCTGCAAATCAGCACAGGACTGGAGGAGCTCTGCTGAAGACATGGGTAGGTTACGGACTCTGCGTTGAGTACCGGACCTCTTACACTTGCTAGGCCGCTGGTTGCCTCTCTGGTGGAGTTTGTTTTATGTATATATGTTTCCAGTCTGTGAATTTGCTCCTCTGTCCCAAACCATTGACTCCAACAGCTCAATTCCCTGTCTGTGCCTGTAGCCTCCCAAAAACATCAAGCAGTGACCCATGCTATAGCCTCTAGAGAGGAATTAGCTTCTTGGCTGAGAGCTGCCCTAGTCTTCCCAGTCCCCATTGCTAAACCAGGGAATTCCCAAACTGCATGCACATCATGACGGAATGATCCAGCACATGCATACATAAGTCTGTTTCATGTAGCTCCCTCTCCAGCAGTTAAACTCCAGCTAAGTGAAACTCACGTATATGACACTTTTCATATTTAAAAGCAAAAAAAAAAGCTCACTTCCATGTGGGATCCATCAGCGTGGGTCTTTTTGTCTCAGGTTCTTCCAACAAGAGGAGAGGGACCAAGAGAGGCCCTTCTGATGGGGCTGATGGCCGCTGCAGGGAGGGGGCATTTATACCAAGAGTACCAAGAGCAGCATGACCTGCCTTCCCAAAGCCCAGAGGGGCTGAAGAGCCCACGGCCCGTGAGTCTGGCCCCTGCTCCCTGGTCTACAAGCCCCCATAGTTGGTGCCTGGGCTGGTGCCTGGGTTGGGGGGATGCTACAGCATTTTTTTACATTTTTAAGAGTTTAACCCTTAAACATTTTTAAAAAATGGTGAAGCATCTTTTTAAAGCAGGACAAGCAGACCTTGACTGATGCAAAATAATCCAAAATAATTTATTTCAAGCTGACCTTCTTTCCATCAAAGAATACATGCTTGCAAAAGTCCATAAATGGTATAACAGAATCAATCCAGAGCTCTGCAGCAGCAGGAACATGCACACCTTTACAAGCATCATGTTAAAACTTAACTGTGCCCCTTTTGATAAGAAAATCTCCCACAATCATATACAAGTTTTCCTATAAAATCTCAGAGTTGCTGCAGGCCAGCCCTTTATCTGACCAGAGCAGACTTAACATATCCCTGTTTTGGTACATTTTCTTCCCTCCGATGGCACAGCTAGAAAGAGGGGAAAAAGCTAGAGTCATAAAATGTTAATAAATAAATGATTTTCCAGAAATCATTAAAAAAAAAAAAATATATATATATATATATATATATATATATATATTGTGGTAAGGTGCAAGGGGCCGTTATTGACGGCAGGTATGTAGCACCAATGTACCTGGCATTGGTGCAGTAAAGCCGTATAGCTTGTTTTCCCAGCATCAGCTGCTGGTGGCAGTTTGCTGCTGATGATTTAGAATAGCCGAAAGGCTAACCTGGGACGGCTTTACTGGGATGGAGTAGAGCAGGGTGGGACTCCATCCCACTACCCAGGTCCGGGTTTTGCGGGCTGTTTAAATAGCCTGGGGAATCAGCTGTGCTCTGTCCTTTGTCTAGAGCTCACATGGGAGTGAGACTCTGTGAGCCTGGCTGAAATCTCCTGTGGAGGCTGTTTCATGCGGACCTGAGGCCTATTTGGACTGTAAACAGGACGTTTGCTCAAGGACCAAAAGCTGTTTGCCTGATTGAATCATTTATGCTGCTGTTTCCTGAAAAGGTGATGTAACCTGTGTGGACATATGCTTTTGTGGATTTATGTGTGAAATAAACACAGACTTTACTTTGAACTGTTTGCCTCCGCCTCTATACTGCTGACACCCGGTCGCCTACCAGAGCTAATCTCCACAATATATATATATATATATATATATATATATATATATATATATATATACAAAAGTATTATGAAAGCGCATAAAGCGTGAAAAATTACACTAACACAATTCATGTTAAAGCTCCAAATCTAAAAGTCTAATGTCAATGATTCTCTAAAAGAGATTAAACTGGATATCAGTGGTCTGGGCTCTAGTATAGCTGAAATCATGAGCGCAAACCAGAGTAAAGTTATACGTTTACAATCTCAACTAGATGAGGCTTATCTGAAGCTAGAAATACAGGAAAATAGGCTGAGACAGCAGAACTTTAGAATCAGAGACGCCCCAGATTTAATCAAGGATCTTGCTGTCTATGTGAGGGAGGTAATGACTACTCTGGCTCCAGAACTAGATCATTTTCACCTAGAAGTGGATAGACTGCATGGGCTCTCAGCCACTCCTCGCAGAGACAACATTTCTAGAGACATATAATAGTCTGTCCTCATTTTTTTCCACTAGAGAGACAATTATCCTAGCAGCGAAAAGTAGCCCGGATTTAAAAATTAGGAGCCAGAGGCTTCAGATATTTCCAGATACTGCACCTGCAACACTTAAAAAAAGAAGGGTGCTTCGATCAGTTCCGATGAACTTACAAAGGCTGAATATCGATATAAATGGATTTTTCCTTGTCCAGTTATGTTTTGGTACAAAGATACAAATTACACATTTTTTTCCTGAAAATATGGGAACAATTTGGGCAAACTGGGACTTCGAGCAGTGAACCCATCAATAAGATATAAGGGACACCCTATATCCCCAATATGGTAATAGGTTGGATGAGAGCACTTATTGGCATATTGAACAAAAATCGAAAACACGATGGGGGTTATCTAATTATGAATGTGAATAGGGGGGGGGATGGGAATTTTTTTTCTCTTTTTTCTTTTTTCTCCCCCTTTTTCCTCTTACCTCCCCCTTCCAGTGATCCTTAATCTTGATGATGTATTCTCCTCTCTTCATGTCCCTCCTCTAATACCCTCCTCTAATAATTGTTTTAATTTTTTTCTATGTTTCCCTTCTTTTTTCTCTTCCTTTTTCCTTTTCTGGGCCTGGTTCAGTACCAGGATACTTTCTGGTTAAGTGATTATATATAAAAAGTGTGAGAAATAAAGATTAGAACTTGTGATGAAGAAACAAGAACTGAATCTGGTGGATATTTGAGGCTTTAATTTCAAGAAAGAATCAGCATTAGGTGGGGGGGGTGATCTAGGAGGGACTCCAATGATCCAATATACCCACTCCTAGGAGGCTACCCTTCACTTGCCTACTATGTGGATTATCCCACATAGAGTAGGAAGAATGCGTATCTTGGGCTCCCTAGGGAGCGCAGATTCGGCTTCATTCTTGGAACCCCCTTTTTCTTTCTTTTTCTTTCCTCTTTCTCCCATTGTTTTCTTTCTTTCTTTGTTTTGGTCCTCTCTCGCATTCTCCTCTCTCCCTTCTCTTCTCTCTTGCAAGCTACTCAAAAGAATATCTACCCTGTTATCTCCCTCTTGAACTCTACCTTTCCCAAGTGATAGGTAGTGAAATTAATTCTAAAGCTGCAAAAACTAAATTCTCAGAATACTAGGGTCTAAATTCCCCCATAAAGAGGAAAAAGCTTTTCCAAAACTATAGATCGATTGGAGCTGAAGCTTTCTGGAGGAGATGCACTCCTTGATCCCTACATAATACCTGTCACGGGGACCACCTCGCACTCACCTGTCCTCCGGTCCCACGCCGGCTGCTCTCGGTCGGCCGGCGCGCGGGCTGGGCGACGTCTCCGGCAGGCGGCGGCTCGGCGTCTGCTCTTCCCGGTCGCCGCTCGGCTATTTCCGCCGCGAGCAGCCGCTCGGCTGTTTCCGTCGCGAGCGGCTGCTCGGGCGGCATCCTCTCCGGCGGCTGCGGGAGCGGCCGCGCCACTGCCATCTCGGCGCGCTCCCGGCGCGCAGCATCATGCGCGCGCGCGCGAGTCTCCTCCATTTATGCTCTCCGGCGGCGCTATACACAGTGCGCCCGCCGGAGGTAATTAGTTCTGGGCCAATGAGCCCAAGGCCATTAAGTTTGAATGGGGCAATCAGCCTCAGGGTTCCTGGTTGCACCAATCATGTCCCTCTCCCTGATCCATCATTCCTATAAAGGTGTTCCCTCGGCAGTTGATCCTTGCCCGTGATAGCGTGCTGCTGGGTGTGATTTTGATGTCTGTTTCCCTTACGAATCTTGCCGTGTATGACCATCCCTGATTGCTGCCTGGACCGACCTTGCCTGTTTTTGACCACGATTCCTGCCTGCTCCTCTGCACTGCGTATCTCTGATTCCCCGGTGTGACCTTTGGCTAGTCCTGACTATTCTTCTATCTCAACCCTCCTGTACCGTGCTTCCTTGGATTGATCTCCTGTGTATGACCTTTGCCCGATTGACTCTACCCAGTCTCGTTCCTGGTTCGTTTGCCTTCCCCTGCATAAGTCTGCATCCTTTGTGCTAACAAGTCCTGGGGGCAACCGTGTCCGGTGAGGCGTGTCCTGCGTCCCGGCAAACGGGGGCTTGGCTATAGGTGAAGAAAGCAGCAGAGATTGGGGGTTGCAGACTTATTGGAAGGTGGGTGTCCCACGGGACCTGACGTGGAAGAATTAATGCAGCAGGTGCAAGCTATGGCCACCGCCATCAACCAGCTGGCCCAGCGTGTGGCTACTCAAGAAAGTCGCCAAATACCTGCGCCATTGGATCCTGGGCCTTCAATTGAGCCAAAGATTCCTCTTCCAGAGAAATTCCTCGGGGATCGGACGAAGTTCTCTAACTTTAAGAAGTCTTGCGAGCTTTACTTCTGTCTACGGCCCCACTCAACTGGATCAGAGTCTCAACGAGTTGGCCTTGTCATCTCACTTCTTCAGGGTGATCCTCAAACCTGCTTCAGTAAAATGGCACACTTTATCCCATTAATAAAACTTCCGTCGGCGCCAGACTTAGTACAACTATTCATTAAGCATGTTTTTCGCCTCCATGGTTTACCACAAAATATTGTTTCAGATCGGGGGGTTCAGTTTGTATCCCGTTTCTGGAAAGCTTTCTGTAATCGCTTAGGTATTAAAGTTTCTCTTTCTACAGCTTATCACCCCCAGTCTAACGGACAGACCGAACGGGTGAATCAGAGCTTAGAACAATACTTACGCTGTTTCGTGTCTGACCGTCAAGAGCAGTGGGCGGAATTTATCGAATTTGCAGAATTCGCCTTTAACAATGCGCCTAGCGAGTCGCCGTTTTTCTGTAACTATGGTAGGAATCCTAAGGCGTCATCCTTCTCTGGTCCTTCCTCCAACTTGCCGGCCTTGGAGGAATGGTTACGGGAAAGGACTAAGGTGTGGTCTGAGATACAGACGAACCTTAAGAAAGCCTCCAGAAGTTATAAAGTTTTTGCGGACCGACATAGGTCGGAAGAACCACCATTTCAGGTGGGAGACTGGGTCTGGGTGTCTACAAAAAATATTGCCCTTAGGCAACACTCGTCAAAGTTAGGCCCTAAGTATATCGGTCCTTTTCCCATTACTAACAAACTGAGTAATGTTACCTTTAAAGTCAAGTTACCTTTGTCCATGAAGATTCCGTCGACCTTTCATGTTTCTTTGTTAAAATCTGCCAAAAATATTCAGGTGTCATCTCCTCCTCCGGTCATAGTGGGAGATGAGCCTGAATATGAAATTAATAGAATACTCGATGCTCAGGTAGTTCAAAATTCATTACAGTATTTAATTGATTGGAAGGGTTTTGGTCCCGAGGAGAGGTGTTGGGTACCGGCCAAGGATGTCCATGCCAGAACCTTGGTTAATAGATTCCATCGTGAGAATCCGGATAAACCGGGTAAGGGTCCAGAGGCCCCTCGTAAAGGGGGGAGTAGTGTCACGGGGACCACCTCGCACTCACCTGTCCTCCGGTCCCACGCCTGCTCTCAGTCGGCCGGCGCGTGGGCTGGGCTGCGTCTCCGGCAGGCGGCGGCTCGGCGTCTGCTGTTCCTGGCCGCCGCTCGGCTATTTCCGCCGCTAGCAGCCGCTCGGCTGTTTCCGTCGCGAGCGGCTGCTCGGGCGGCTTCCTCTCCGGCGGCGTCGGGAGCGGCCGCGCCACTGCCATCTCGGCGCGCTCCCGGCGCGCAGCATCATGCGCGCGCGTGCGAGTCTCCTCCATTTATGCTCTCCGGCGGCGCTATACACAGTGCGCCCGCCGGAGGTAATTAGTTCTGGGCCAATGAGCCCAAGGCCATTAAGTTTGAATGGGGCAATCAGCCTCAGGGTTCCTGGTTGCACCAATCATGTCCCTCTCCCTGCTCCATCATTCCTATAAAGGTGTTCCCTCTGCAGTTGATCCTTGCCCGTGATAGCGTGCTGCTGGGTGTGATTTTGATGTCTGTTTCCCTTACGAATCTTGCCGTGTATGACCATCCCTGATTGCTGCCTGGACCGACCTTGCCTGTTTTTGACCACGATTCCTGCCTGCTCCTCTGTACTGCGTATCTCTGATTCCCCGGTGTGACCTTTGGCTAGTCCTGACTATTCTTCTATCTCAACCCTCCTGTACCGTGCTTCCTTGGATTGATCTCCTGTGTATGACCTTTGCCCGATTGACTCTACCCAGTCTCGTTCCTGGTTCGTTTGCCTTCCCCTGCATAAGTCTGCATCCTTTGTGCTAACAAGTCCTGGGGGCAACCGTGTCCGGTGAGGCGTGTCCTGCGTCCCGGCAAACGGGGGCTTGGCTATAGGCGAAGAAAGCAGCGGAGATTGGGGGTTGCAGACTTATTGGAAGGTGGGCGTCCCACGGGACCAGACAATACTTACATAATAGGCATTACAGTTTCTATCTCTCAAATGCATCGGAGAAGAAATGAGGGGCAGCCAGGCTAAAACCTCCCCTTTCAGTTATAGATACCATAAGAGATAAGGATGGAAGGTACATCCTTGTGAAGGGGAGAATGGCTGGAGTGGTGGTCTCCCTGGTCTGTTGCCCCCTAATAAAAACCAATTAGAATTCTTTCAGGAATTATTTAGAGTATTAGGTCGCCATGTTGAAGCTATTGTCATTTGGGGAGGGGACTGGAATATATCCATGGACTGGTCAAGTGATAAATCGAATACTTCATGTTCAAAAATATAACCATTATCTAGAAACAGTTTTCAGCTGGCCAAAATTATATCTTCTTTGGAATTTGTGGATATTTGGCAGGAATGTAATCCTGCAGCCAGGGACTTCTCGTACTACATGGTGGCCCTCCATATATATGCACGCATTGATCATTTTTTATTCCATCACTAGTGGTGCCTGGAGTCCTTGGCTGCAGAATTCTGGATACTCAATGGTCCGATCATTTGGCCCTGATTCACTCCATGGAAGATCTTTGTGGTAGAAAAAAGTCGACCTGAGTGGAGACCGAATGAGATGGTATTCACTTTTCCAGGGGTCCAAGATGAGATACAGTCAGAAATTGGAAGTTTCTTTGAGGATAACATTGCAGCAGAGACATCGCCATCTGTGAACTGGCTGGCCCATAAGACCGTTATAATGAGGACGTTTATGGAGATATCGGCGAGGCTTAAAAAAAGATCGGCAAAAATAAATGACGGGAGAGTTGGAGAAATTTAACATGTTAATTAAAAGCAAATAGAAGAGTTTTGGTCATAAATAAATATGCTCTGACTATCAGGGCAGATAAGTGTCTGAGATTGAAACGGGCAACATGGGGAAACAGACCAAGGAGCTAATCTCCAAGTGCTTAGCCCCTAGACTGGGAAATAACACATTTCCAGAATTAAAAAGACCAGATGGAAACTCAGTCCAGAAACCAAAAACAATAATTGGTGAATTCTATCAGTTCTAAAAAAGAGCTCTATGCAGATTCCCCAAGAATAGACCAGGGAAAATGGAACAGTGGCTCATAGAACCAACTTGAAAAAGATTTCGGAAACCCAAAGGAATCTTAGGGATAAAGATGTTATGAACAAGGAAATTATGGAGGCTATCTGTAAAGCTGGAGTTGGAAGGCCCAGATGGACTGCCTTATATTTACTATAAAAAATATGCTAATATCTTAGTGCCTCATTTGAGGTTATGGTTTAACAATATCCAAAAAGAGGGGACCATTCCATCTGAAGCTTTACAAGCAAACATTGTAGTGATTCCTAAAAAGGGGAAAGATTGGATGGATGATGCTCTCTATTGATATTTATAAGGTGTTTGATGCTATCACCTGGGAGTATTTAGAGAGAGCCCTGATTGAGATGGGATTTGGGCTAGAATTCTTGAAAATCCTGAAAGGAATATAGTCCCTATAGCAGCAATATGCATGAATGGGTTCAGGTTGCCCTTGCTGGAGGGATACCCAGGAAGTGTGCCCATTATCTCTAGGACTATTTATTGTGGCGATTGAAACAACTTGCTGAACAATTAAGGAGGGATGCGATTGTGAGAGGTGGCGTAAATGGGAATACAGAGCACAAATGTGCTCTTTTTGGAGATGATTTGTTGCTCTTTATCACTGATCCAAGAGCATCACTCCCTAGGGTAATCGAGATTCTAGATAGATTTTCAGAAATCTCTGGGCTTAGGGTTAATCAGACCAAATCAGCAGCTCTAAATTTTAACCGGGAGCCTGAAACACTGAAGGATTTAAAAGAAAAAATTGGTTTCCAGTGGTCAGATTCTGAGATAAAGTACCTAGGAGTAAGGTTGGCTGTACACTGGAAGAAACTTTACACCCTTTGTTATTTAGAAAGATCAGTGGTGCACTAGAAATATAGAAGGCATGACCTCTGTCATGGGTGGGCAGAATAGCGGCATACAAAATGGATCTACTCTCCAGGATCCGGTAACTCTTTAGAGCTCTTCCAGTGGAGGTTAACCTGAAGGAGGGAACTTTTAAAATTTTCCTGGAACAACAAGAGAGGGAGATTTAGCAAAAGGGTTTTGCTAACACCAAGGAATAAAGGTGGATTGGGAACCCCAAAATTAAAGCACTATTATTACAACATTAGACTAGCCCAAATGACTGAAGTATTTAAGACACATGTTAAGCCTTGGTGGGCTGCTATAAAACAAAGGCCTGTTGGAACTACCCAATGGAATTATTCTTTTTGAGTGGGAAAAAATTAAGACCCCAACAGAAATGTCCCACATTAATGGAAGCTATAAGAGTATACAGAGCAAATATAATTAGTAGAATGTGCTCTCAACAATCGCCATTACTAGCAATTTTATGAAACCCTAGATTCAATAGAGGATCAAGAGAGGGATTAAGATAGCAGCTTAATAATGGACCAGTGAGAGTGACTCAGTTTACTTACAAATACAATCCCCATCGTTCATTGAATTTAAAGAGAAATTAAGAGTACCACTGGAGGATTCCTAAAGAGCAAATCAGATCTACCATTTCCTATTAACAGAAGGATATAGAAAAGGGGGTATAATGGAATGGACGATATTTGAAAAATATTGTTTAAGGAACCCAGGAGTAGTAGGGGATATCTCCATAAAGCTCTTTTCTCGAGTGAAGATAAACATTATTATATGATGCAATGGAAGAGGGGTATGGGGGGGGATTTGGAAATTAGTGGTGGGTAGCTCTAACTAAAGCTACAGGGAGATTCTTAATGAACACCTCACTGATAGAAGCAGCCATCAAAATATTAATGAGCTGGTACGTGGTTTCTGTAAGAACAGAGAAAATGTACCCCGGAACTCCCTCCACTTGTTTTAGGAGGTGTAAGGCTCCTGGGGATATATTACATATTTGATGGCTCTGTCCAATAGCTAATACTTTTTGGTGCAGAGTTTTCGGACTTGTTAGGAAAGTTTTAAAGGTAGATCTTTAATGTGATATGAATATTGCCCTATTAAACTGGAATCAACTGAAGATAACAGGGAACCAATGGAGACTGGTAACATATATGATGAATGCAGCAAGAATGACTCGTGCAAACTCTTGGAAGAAAAAAATAATCCCCTACAACCAATAGAAATGGAATAAGTGTGAATGACAAACAATACATTTCATGTTAAAGTCCAGACTGAAAAAAATATATATAATTTTTCTGGGAATTCCCTGGACATTCCTTTAAACAAGTAAACACATAGAGGAAAATAGTGATAATCACCTGGCAACAGAGGGTGACAAAATCTCTAGGTAGGCTGCCACTTAAACGGGTTAAAGTTATACTAAAGGCAAGCCTGATTGTTGTGCCATTGTCTCCGGCTACACGTTGGACTTTCTCAAACTAATCAATTTTCAAGTCCCTGTAGCGCCAAAGTTATTAGTAAAAGTTTTAGAGCATAGCAGATGCAGAGAAAATATGAGGAGAAACAGTGGGCGTGGCAACAGCGATGTGATGTAAGCACACTGTGTGCTTTACATATATCATAGTAAATGCCATATTTTTTGCCCAAAAATACACATTTTTCCAAAAGTGGGGGGAAATTGTCAGCGGGTCTTATCAGACATATGTGGGAAAAAAGGAAAAAAGTCAACTCACCTTTCCATCCTTCCCGCTCGCACTGTCCCCACCATCTTCGCTGTATCTGGTGCCTTTTCAGCAGCCCCTGCACACACAGACATCCACCGCTGTATGAAGCTGGGTGTCTGTGTGTGCAGACGAAGTGGAGGAGAAGTGGCTGGGACAGTGCAAGCGGTGGAGGCAACTGTATCTGCTGCTTGCGCTGTCACCACTGCTTAGTCTCTGCGGCGCCTGCACATACAGACACCCGGCTTCATACAGTGGTGGTCTCGAGTATCGGCCACGCCCAACACTGTACAGAACTGGGTGTTCGCTCAGTGTGTGCTGGTGCCGCAGAGAAGAAATGGCGGAGGCAGCTGTATCTGCCGTTCCTTCTCCATGGCACCTGCACACACAGACACTCTGCTTTATACAGCGGGTGGGCATAGCCGACGATTGAGCATCGGCCACTCCCACCACTGGACTGAGCCACGTGTCTGTGTGTGCAGGCGGCGGCAGATAAAGCAAAGATGGTGGGGACAGCAGAAAGGATAGAAAGGTGAGTTTACTTTTTTTATTTACTTTTGCCTATGGGGAATGGGGGGGATGCCACACTGCCTATTGAAATGGGAGGGGGAATGCCACACTGCCTATACGGTGAATGGGAGGGGGGAATGCCACACTGCCTATATGAGGATTTGGAGGGGGAATGCCACGCTGCCTATGATAATGGGGGGAGGGGGATGCCACACGGCCTAGGATAATGGGGGGAGGGGCATGCCACACTACCTATGATAATGGGGGGGCACACTGCCTATGATAATGAGGGGAGGGCAATGCCACACTGCCTATGATAATGGGGGGAGGGGCATGCCACACTACCTATGATAATGGGGGGCCACACTGCCTATGATAATGGAGGGAGGGCAATGCCACACTGCCTATGGTAATGGGGGGAGGGGATGCCACACTGCCTATGGGAATGGGGGCCCCACTGCCTATATGGGGAATAGGAGGGAAGAATGTCACACTGCCTATGATAATGGGGGGGGGGGCACACTGCCTATATGGCGAATGGGAGGGGGGAATGCCACACTGCCTATATGGGGATTTAGAGGGGGAATGCCACAATGCCTATGGGAATGGAAGGGGGAATGCCACACTGCCTATATGGGGAATGGGAGGGGGAATGCCACACTGCCTGTATGGAGAATGGGAGGAGAAATGCCACACTGCCTACATGGGGATTGGAAGGGGGAAATACCACGCTGCCTATGGGAATGAGAGAGGGAAATGACAAACTGCCTATATGGGAATGGGAGGAGGGAATGACACACTGCCTATGGGAATGGTATGGGGGAATGCTACACTGCCAATGGGAAAAGTGAGGGGGGAATGCCACACTGGTCATGGGGGTTAGGGGGGGAGGAATTCCACTCTGCCTGTAATAGTGGGATGGATTCTGTACCTTGCCTATTATTTGGGTCTTGGGGGGTGGTATTTTAACACAACATTTGGTCCAGAATATTTTTTTTCTCCTCCAAATCCTAGGTGTCCTATGGGCAGGTGCATCTTACAGGGCAAGAAATACGGTAAATAAGTGCATTGTTGTGCCTCTACTGATTACTACCAGCACATAGTGTGTGTTACACCACAACCTGTGAGGAGATAATGGATATGTACGTTTCTCCCCTTTTTTATATGCCATTTGATAAACTAATAAAGAATTTTGTATATTTTTAATAATCATGCAATAATTACAATTCATTGGCAGGGTCAAACTCTAAGGTCTTATAGGAATTGGAATTGGAATCTATTGGAATCTAGCACATAGTGTGACCAGAAAAAGAGGGTGAGAGATGCTGCAAGCTAAGAGCATCTCCAGCCTGCCAGCACGTAGTTTGACCAGAGAGGAGGGAGGAGGGCAGGGCTTCATAGCTGCAGAGAGAGGCAGCCAATTAGGATATCTGGGAAGTGGGGGCGTTTCTGTTCCACTGAAGGTTGACTGAAGGACTGGGTCAGTGGGGTGGGGCTTGAAATCTGAATGAGGAAGTGATTTTTTCACTAAAGAGGCAGGCAGAGGAGGAATCCCAGTTCTTCAGCCACTCAATGAAAGGTTAATAACTGAAATTTTCTTTTTTACATTTGACTTGCAAGTTACTTAAAGCCACAAGAGTCCCAAGAGACAAATGCATTTGCTGTGACAGTTTCCCAGCTCCCACAAACAGATATTTGTTCAACCTTCCTTACTAAAAACTCTAGCAATATATTCTCAGTTTTTCCAGATCATCTTAAAATTAGTGCAGGAATATCCAGCAGTCACCTATGACAACCTTGAGCCGGAAGGTAGAATATTTTCTTTTTAAAAATGATGTTTTTCTGGGCAGCACCTCTGTGATAATGTTTATTTTTTTCTCAAATTCCTTAAATTTGTAGTTACATCCTATTTGTGTATTCCTGAGATGGTGGTTGTTGACCTTAATCTGACTGCATCTTATCCAGCTGAGGAATCAGAAGCTCCAGGTTAGCCTATTGCCCCTGTGAATATGCTAAAATGAAAAACAAAAGAAAGATGGAAACTACTAATACCGTTTCATATATAGTAGATGCATCCCAGACGTTGCCCCTGGTGACTCCACAAGAACCAGTGCCTTTTTCTAGGTCCATGACACCCGTGTCTCACCCTGATACCATTTCTGCCTTCAAGCAGCATGGGAATCCTGATGCCATTGCTACCTTCCAGCAGCATAAGGACCTGGTGCCCTTGTTTACTCCAAGCAGCATAAGGACCCTGATGCACTTGCTGCTTCTCTGCAGCATGAGGAACCTGCTGTCATGACTTTAACCAGGTCTGTGCTTATGCCTCCCATGAACCTGTCTTTGAGTGTAACTCTAAGCCTGTGAGCCCCATTCTGTTACTGTCTGCGGGCCCGCTTCCCTACTTGAACCTGCTCTCATGCCCAAGCCCTCTCCTGAATCTGTTGCAGTGTTGGAATCCATTACACTGTCAAAATCTGTTCAGGTGTCTGAATCCATTTCCAAGATTGAATAAATTGTGGAGTCTGAATCTTTTCATTGTGTGTCTAGCTTGCCCAAGGTGCCTGTGTTTGGTTTGCCTGAGGTTGGAATGCCAGTGCCTGCCTTGCCCAGGCCTTTTATGCCAGTGCCTACCTTGCTCAAGCCTTGAAACCAGTACCTGCCTTGCTTGAGCATCTAAATACAGCGCCTACTTCACCTGAGCCTCTAATGCCCTTGCATACCCTACCCAACCTTGTAGTACCTGTGCCCACCTCCCCCATGTCATTTGCCTCAGTTTCGCTCCAGTATGTTCAGGGTGCCTTGTTACTTCTGGCCTTGCATGACCAGACCTACCCTGATTCTGAACCTAATCTGTGTCTTTCTGTTAAAGTGGAACAAAGCTCTAGCGGCTGTCCCAAATTGGGATTCTCTGCCCCAATCCAAAGGGCACTGGGGATGTGGCCACTCGTGCTCTGGTCTAAACAGAGTTTTTAAGTATTAATATGCACAGCATATAGAGCTGATTGGACAATGTGTCATAGAACAGTGGAAAGGTAAGTTTGTATGGGTGATCTGAGGGGTTTAACACAGTGGGATATTCCAGATCGAGATGCCACCGGCAAGGAACAGAACCCAAGGCAGGTGTGTGTGGCTTCCATCTGGAACTATTGCTTTCAATGGGCACCTTCATACACAAGGAACTTTCATGTACCTTAAAGGAAATTTGTCATGAATAACGTCACTATTATAGTAACTGACATTATAATAAAACAAAAACATAAGCCCCTTCCCTCCCATGAGTGATTTGTAATCATGAGGGGGGGGGGGGGTAAGGAGGCTTGGATATAAAGGGGTAGCATGATGAAGGGGTGAGGGGACTGGGACATGAAAACATGATGGGTAGCATGGTAGCTGGTAAATGGAGGTCAGCATGACGTGAGGGGGAGGAGGCAGGGACATGGAAAGGCAGCATAATGTGAGGGTGAAGAGGATGGGGTGGGGTAGCATTGTGGGGCAGCATTATGTGGGGGTTAGGAAGCTGGGACATGGAAGGTCAGTATGCTGTGGGGGCGTGAGGGCGCTAGGAAAGAAAGTGGCACCACGAAGGCTAGAATATCAGTGGGCAGCATAATGCAGTGGAGAGCAGGCTGAGACATGGAGGGCCAGCTTAGGGCTAGGACATGAAGGGTCTGCATGATGACAGGTTGAGGGGACCAGGACATGGAGGGGGCAGCATGGTAGCTGGTATATCAAGGGGCAGCATTATGTAGGGGTGAGGGGCTTGGACATGGAGAGGTAGCATGATGTCAGAGTGAGGAGCAGCATAATGCAGGGGTTGGTAGGCTGAGACATGGAGGGGGACATGAAGGGGATGCTTGATGAAGGGACGAGGGGGCTAGGACATGGAGGGGTAGCTTGTATATGAAGAGCAGCATGATGTTGGAGTGAGGAGGCTTGGAAATGGAGAGGCTGCTTTATGGAGCCATGGAGAAGATGTGAATGTGAGGAGGCTTGTGCATGATGGGACCGGGACATGGAGGGTAGCATGATGTGGGGGTGAGGAGGCTGGGACATGGGGGGGACAGTATGATGTGTGGGTGTGCATCATGGAGGCAGCATATTGCAGGGGTGAGCGGGCTGAGACATGAAGGGCCAACTTAGGGCTAGGACATGAACGTTCTGCATGATGTATGGGTAAGAGGCTAGAAAATGGAGAGGCAGCATGTGGGGGTAAGTGAACAGGAAATGAAGCCCAGCACTTGTAGCTTTGTAGGAAAACATGGCTTCACAGGAGAGCACCCAGCATTGCTATACTGTACATAAGGGTGGCATTGTATTGGTATTTTACTGTCAAATCTGGCATTTTAACTGGCCTGTACGAGCGGTATACTTATTTTTTCTGGTAATTGTAACAGCTGGTATTTTTTCTCTTCCTCAGCAGGCAGGGGCGCTGTGAAATACATCACTTTGTGCATGAAAAATACCATATATGCCAGTAAACTAATGACCAAGTGGAAACCTCCCAGGAAAGCTGTGTTTGTGTTGGACTTTTGGAATTCTGGGCCTTAGCTTGGTTTCAATCTGCTCACACCCAGCTTATATAACTTCCCATTTTCAATTACACATGGCTGACACTGGGTTGGTCCAGGTGACAGGTAACTCCCAGCTGCTCCAGGAAGCTCTGTGCTCCTTTAGCCTTGGGCATAAAAAACACAACACAAATAAAGAAATAATTTGCATTGACAATGCTGCTGAAAAAAGAAATACTCATGCCAGAGAGCTACACATTTCCTTGTCAGTTTGTAATATAAAGTAGACAAAACAATAATATAAGATTAACAAAGCCTTTGATATTAAGATTGTAAAAATAAGTTATATTGAGTTACAGCAGAAGAGTGGTTAATACTTGCACAGTAGAAAGCTTCACAAATAACACAGCACTCGAACTACAAGCCTCGACGTTTAATTGTCTGCCCCTCTTCTACTTCCCCTCAACATCCACTCAGAAAGAAGAAAAGAAATTATTAAATGTGTTTAGCAAAGATGAAAATGAAGAGAGAAATTTGCGGCTAATCTGCAGATAGCAGAGTTTTATTTTCTCCCCATCAAGATCCTCTATCAAGACGAGATTGTCTGCAGAAAGGCAATGACGTGGTTCACCGTTTTAATCCCCAGTGCTTTTAACAAAGTGCTACAATCTACATCAGCATCACACAATGTAGTGCTGAGCTGAACGGGCCAGGAATTTCAAGTTTCTAATACCCTTCTTACAAATATCTTACAATCAATGCATTTCGACATAATCAGTAGCCTTTAACCTTAAAGTGTAAGTTCACTTTCGATTTAATTTTTGGAAGTGTATATTTTTGTATGTCAAAAGGTGCTGAGAGTTGATCTAGTAGTTTTTTATGTTAGCAAACGTGTGTTTTATAAAAGCAACTGGAAGCAATCTGCAATCTGTTGCTATTGGCAACAGTGCAGACTTGGTGTGTGTTGCCAATAGCAACAGATTGCAGATTGTTGCACAGAACACTGCTGCTGGGCATGTGTAAGTGTGAGTGAGCTCCTCTCACCTCAGCAGTGGCCATAGCAGCAGTGTTCTGTGTGTACAGGGCTCACTTTTCTCTTCTTGGTGTTCCTTGCCAATAGCAAAAGATTGCAGATAGTGAAAACTGCTTCCATAAAACACACATTTGCTAACATAGGAATAAAATGCTAGATCTGCTCAACACCTTAAGCACATTCATTTGGTACAAAAAGATATACACTTTCAAAAATTCCATGCTGCAACTGATTACACAGTTCACACATAATATTACTTTCTTTGGGAAAAACATTTATGAACAATGATGAAAAAATGCAGAAAGAAATAAAGCAAAATTGGATCTTATTTTCAGTACTACGTCACGTTTATAACTGTGCACCAACGATTTAACAGCTTACAGTATTTGAAATTCTAGATGATATTTCCCCCCGCTCCCTCATCTTCGATATAAACCACCCTTCGCTTCCATCACTAAGTAAGTATGTCCATACCATAACAACTTTTTTTTTCTATTGCCAGTTAATCCTGACTTACTCATTTTTTTTAGGGAAAGTGACAACATCAATTCCTTCTGATTATAATTTCAAACTACAGGCTGCAGTGTCAAGTCTTGGGTTCTGGTCTGTAGGTGCCAGAGCCATCCTTATTAGGCAGTGGAACTTTAGTCAACACAGCTGGTGTCCCACCTCATTGATGTCAAATTACAATGTCAGCATAACAAATGTGGAAGCGCTGCTACACTACCAGGCTCCCAATGATGATCCTGACCCCTAGGACCATGCATGTTCTGTAACTTGTGGTGCTCTTTGTGTCCCTTGTTTGTCTGGGTAAAGCCTTGGAGTGCAACACCAATCCACTTTTGTGATAGACTGTTTCTTCCAGTACCAGTACCATCCTGCTTAGTTTGACTGGTTTTAACTCTGATGCTTACTATAATGTCTTTATTCCTACCCACATTGTAATAGCATTTGCATTGCAGCCATATGGCCATGATCCTAAGGCAGATGACTATAACCGTCAGTCTCTTATGGAGTTGTATTACCCTTCAGGATAGCTACCTCCTATTGGCACTGATAACTAGGGTCCCCCCACTAGTGTTACCTGTCAAATGCAAGTGAGTCTTTTTTATTTAAAACTTCATAGCTTAATCAGGCTTAACATTCAAGAAGGTATGGTGGGATATTTAGGGCTTGATAAGAGTTGTAAAATATTCTCATGGTAGTTAAAAAAGTTTTGGCAGTGTAAAAAGTAGTGAAAAGTTCTCTACGTTTCTTAGGATAAAACAGTACCATTGACTTTCATTGTTTCCCTTGCTGGTGATTTAGTAAAAGTGAAATTCTCAGGCTATTTTTATAATAAAGTGATTTTTTACTACCATGAGCATTTTTTTCAACTCTTGAATTGAGGCCTTCGTTACCTAATATGGAAAGCACATTTTATGGAGCAATTAGGGGAGTCTGGTATGTGGCACTAGAATTGCCATAAGAAAAGCATAAAGGTAATTTTTAAATTGTATTGACCCTGAACAGGTCGCGGTTAGAAGGTTTAATTCATTAAAGGTCGAAAAAAAAATGAGAATTTTTCTCATGAAAATACAGCGCACGATTCAACAACCTTGAAAGCTGATTTTGTTTTCGTTCTTGCTTATTCAGTTGGAGTGCGAGAAAAAGCACTCGAAAATTAATCGATTTTCGGAAATAATTTGTATAGAATTTTTGCGTGCAAAATAGTTCTAGTAATTCAGGTGCCATGGAATGGCTCCCCACATGATTCACAAATTTCACACAAATTTTTATAGCAACTTTCAGGAGGAAGAACCATAGAGTCCTTCTATCCACTGTGCCTGGAAAAATAGGCCATAGTGCAGAATAGGGAGGCCTATGAACATGAAACTGTGTAAAATGATATTTAATATAGGCTTCCACACAAACATTTATATGGAACAAACCATAATGGCACACACAAGACAGTGGACATGTGAAGAACAAAAAATGTGTTTTCTGTACAGCATGGTTAAAACTATCCCCGGGCACCATGTGCAAGATACATGAGCCAATCACAACATGTGCAATGTTTTATTTGCCGCATTGCATGCCACTGCTCAACTTGACAAATGTAAGTGATGTAAACAGTACATCATGCCATGACAACATAAATATACCAGACAGAAAAATGGCCATCCCAAAATATAAAAAAAAAAACATTTAATTAAAGTGGAGCAAAACCCGAGCGTTTCATCCTCACCCCCTGGGGCATCCTGATTTGGGATGCTCCGCTGTGTAAAACCCAGGACCCCTACAAACACCCACCTTTATGGGGTCTTACGGCTTTTTCTCTGTGCTTCCCCATACACCAAAGTGGCATTGTATCAATACAAACACTTCACTTTTAAAGCATATGCATTTGTGTTGCATTTGCATTGCGTTTTTTTAAAATGAAAAATATTTTTAGCATAATAAATAGATGGTAAAATCTATGGCATTGCAAACGCAGCACAGGTACACTGCGTTATATGTGTGTTGCACTTTCTTTGCCATAGACTTCTATTGATCTGCGCTGTTACAACGTTGTCCTGAAAAAAGTGTCTGCAATGCTTTTTCAATGCTTTGTGCAATGCAGCACAGATATGTGAACTATCCCATCTAGAATAATGTACGTTAGCGCAGAGGTATGAACAGGGCCCAAGTCCAGGGTAAAATGATCTGAGCCAGCAGAACAAACAAAAAAGTTCATTCAACTTTCAAAGCAATGTATTAAAAAGGAGAAGACAACTTTAAAGTATAAAACTAAAAAGTAGGTTAATAGCTATATACTGATACAGACTGTACTTTCTCACTCTTTCACATGGCAATTAAAAACCACATCGTAATAGCAGAGTTAGAATAGAGAATAACAATGTGTGAACCAAGACACATGACAGCAAGTCTGATTGATTTAGAAAGTATTTGTTAAATGTTGGCCCACTATTTGATTGATCAGTATTTTTTCAGACGTTCCAAAAAATGAAAACAAATCAAAAGCAGCTAGGTGATCATAAATCTACAGTACATACCACCACCAGAACACATAAGGACTGCTATTGATTAGGAAGGATCTCCAGATGAACTTAAATGCAGTATTGTATATAAAAATAGGAGTATGGTGTTAAATAGGCTTCTGGAAGCATAGCGGCCCATCTTCTGTCTGACGCGGCTCAGCATTGAGCATTTGGCATTCTCAGGCCAGAGAGGCATCAAGCAACCAGCACAACAGCTGATTGGAGGATGGGTAGTTTGCATGTTTGCTGCCCCAGCCCTGCCTTGTCAAGTGTGTCTTTAAACGTTGATGCCAGGCCCTGTTGCAGACCTTGCCATGTGTGGCCACATCTTGTTCTAAGCCGTGTTGCTGACCATGCTAAACTGTTTGAATCTTCTGCAAAGCCCTATTGCTGACCTTGCTACATGTTACCATGTCTGCTTTCAAGCCCTGTTGCTAACCCTGCCTTGTTTGACCACATCGACTGCCAAGCTCTATTTCTGACCCTGCGATGTATGACCTTGCACCTTGTGCCAAGCCCTGGTGCCATCCCTGCCACATCTGACCACATCTGTTTTCAAGCCCTGTTGCCAACTCTGCCACATCTGACCACAATTATTGTCAAGCACTGTTGCTGACCCTGCCCCATCTCATGCACAAGCCTTGTTGCCCACCCTGCCATGTCTAACCTTGCCAACCTTGCCACTTCTGACCATGCTGGCTTCTGCTGCTGAATCACTTGTACCATCAGCACTCGTTGACTTCTCAGCTCTGCTTGTTGCAACCACTTAAGGTTCATGGTGTCCCAGGTACATGACTGACTGTATATTACTTGTGATCCATTATACCGGACAGTTTCAAACTGCGGTACATGCCAAGTCGAGTTCACCTGGCTGGCATACACATGGGTTTTAGGTATTTTTAAAAGTCATGTAAAAGGCAGGAGCATGCAGCTAATTATTATGTGGTTGCATTCAAAAGGGACATGGGTTTTGGTCCTATCCCTCGGGGCACCCTGATCGGGGGTGCCTGCTGCGTGAAACCCCCCAGATCGTCGTAGCCAACTCACCTCTTCCCAGTCCTATGGCGCATGCGCGGCCGCTCATCAAATCAGGGTGCTCGGATCCACTGACGTCACAACGTATAAGCCTTCGTCTAAAGCGAGCGGCTCCACTACCCTCATACCCTGCATACCCTGCTACTAGAGATGAGCGAATCGATTCGGACGAACCCGAATTCGTTCCGAATTTCAGGAAAAATTAGATTCTGAACGAATCCGAATTTCCCCGTGATGCGATCGATCGAAGTTTTCCTTTAAACTCCATTTATTTCAATTACAGCCATTGTAAAATGGTGGATGCACATGTCTGCACATATCCCCTGGGGCAAGTTATCATGGGAAGGTCACATGCAGCCTATCAGCAGCCAGGAAGCCCGGTGACGTCACAGTGCTATATAAACGGCAGCCATCTTGCTTGTGTGCATTTCAGCCTTGCATTGCAGACAGAACGGAGGTTGCTGCAGACAGGGAGAGACTTACAGACAGGTAGGGAGACCCACAGAGACCCCCAGAGACCCACACAGTTCCAGGGAGAGCCAGGGAAAGATAGGGAACGATAGGGAAAAATCGAGAACGATCCAGGCAGGGACAGCAGAGAATGTGACAGGGAAACTTTTTTTTTTTATTTTCACTTCACTTCATTTGCCAGATCAGTTTTAAATTGCTTTTTTTTTGTGCTGTAAATATTCCTGGCCACTGTGCATCCCATCTTGGCAGTGGCATATTTAACCCTGTTACACACAAGCAATTTTTTTTGTATGCTGAAAAAAACCCAGCCCACATGGGCATACCATTTCAGCACATTTCACCCTATCTGTTATACTAAAGCAGCTTCTAAAGGCTCTGTTTTATTAATATATTGCATTTTGAATTGGTTTTGTGCGTCCTGTAGAAACACCAGGCCGCAGGGTATCCCAAACCGGCACATTTCACCCTATCTGTTATACTAAAGCAGCTTCTACAGGCTCTGTTTTATTAATATATTGCATTTTGAATTGGTTTTGTGCGTCCTGTAAAAACACCAGGCCGCAGGGTATCCCAAACCAGCACATTTCACCCTATCTGTTATACTAAATCAGCTTCTAAAGGCTCTGTTTTTTTAATATATTGCATTTTGAATTGGTTTTTTGCGACCTGTAAAAACACCAGGCCGCATGGGCATCCCAAACCAGCACATTTCACCCTATCTGTTATACTAAATCAGCTTCTAAAGGCTCTGTTTTATTAATATATTGCATTTTGAATTGTTTTTTTGTGTCCTGTAAAAACACCAGGCCACAGGGTATCCCAAACCAGCAGATTTCACCCCATCTGTTATACTAAAGCAGCTTCTACAGGCTCTGTTTTATTAATATATTGCATTTTGAATTGTTTTTTTGCATCCTGTAAAAACACCAGGCCGCAGGGTATCTCAAACCGGCACATTTCACCCTATCTGTTATAGTAAATCAGCTTCTACAGGCTCTGTTTTATTAATATATTGCATTTTGAATTGGTTTTGTGCGTCCCGTAAAAACACCAGGCCGCAGGGTATCCCAAACTGGCACATTTCACCCTATCTGTTATACTAAATCAGCTTCTAAAGGCTCTGTTTTATTAATATATTGCATTTTGAATTGGTTTTGTGCGTCCTGTAAAAACACCAGGCCGCAGGGTATCCCAAACCAGCACATTTCACCCTATCTGTTATACTAAATCAGCTTCTAAAGGCTCTGTTTTATTAATATATTGCATTTTGAATTGTTCTTTTGCGTCCTGTAAAAATACCAGGCCGCATGGGCATCCCAAACCAGCACATTTCACCCTATCCGTTATACTAAATCAGCTTCTAAAGGCTCTGTTTTATTAATATATTGCATTTTGAATTGGTTTTATGCGTCCTGTAAAAACACCAGGCCGCAGGGTATCCCAAACCAGCACATTTCACCCTATCTGTTATACTAAAGCAGCCTCTAAAGGTTCTGTTTTATTAATATATTGCATTTTGAATTTTTTTTTGCGTCCTGTAAAAACACCAGGCCGCAGGGTATCTCAAACCGGCACATTTCACCCTATCTGTTATAGTAAATCAGCTTCTACAGGCTCTGTTTTATTAATATATTGCATTTTGAATTGGTTTTGTGCGTCCCGTAAAAACACCAGGCCGCAGGGTATCCCAAACTGGCACATTTCACCCTATCTGTTATACTAAATCAGCTTCTAAAGGCTCTGTTTTATTAATATATTGCATTTTGAATTGTTTTTTTGCATCCTGTAAAAACACCAGGCCTCAGGGTATCCCAAACCAGCAGATTTCACCCTATCTGTTATACTAAAGCAGCTTCTACAGGCTCTGTTTTATTAATATATTGCATTTTGAATTGGTTTTGTGCGTCCTGTAAAAACACCAGGCCGCAGGGTATCTCAAACCGGCACATTTCACCCTATCTGTTATACTAAATCAGCTTCTAAAGGCTCTGTTTTATTAATATATTGCATTTTGAATTGCTTTTGTGCGTCCTGTAAAAACACCAGGCCGCAGCGTATCCCAAACTGGCACATTTCACCCTATCTGTTATACTAAAGCAGCTTCTACAGGCTCTGTTTTATTAATATATTGCATTTTTAATTGGATTTGTGTGTCCTGTAAAAACACCAGGCCGCAGGGTATCCAAAACCAGCACATTTCACCCTATCTGTTATACTAAAGCAGCTTCTAAAGGCTCTGTTTTATTAATATATAGCCTTTTGAATAGTTTTTTTGCATCCTGTAAAAACACCAGGCCACAGGGTATTCCAAACCAGCAAATTTCACCCTGTAATACTAAATCAGCTTATACAGGCTCTGTTTTATTAATATATTGCATTTTGAATTGGTTTTGTGCGTCCTGTAAAAACACCAGGCCGCAGGGTATACCAAACCAGCACATTTCACCCTATCTGTTATACTAAATCAGCTTCTAAAGGCTCTGTTTTATTAATATATTGCATTTAGAATTGGTTTTGTGCGTCCCGTAAAAACACCAGGCCGCAGGGCATCCCAAACCGGCACATTTCACCCTATCTGTTATACTAAAGCAGCTTCTACAGGCTCTGTTTTATTAATATATTGCATTTTGAATTGGTTTTGTGCGTCCTGTAAAAACACCAGGCCGCAGGGTATCCCAAACCCGGCACATTTCACCCTATCTGTTATACTAAATCAGCTTCTACAGGCTCTGTTTTACTAATATATTGCATTTTTAATTGGTTTTGTGCGTCCTGTAAAAACACCAGGCCGCAGGGTATCCCAAACCAGCACATTTCACCCTATCTGTTATACTAAATCAGCTTCTAAAGGCTCTGTTTTATTAATATATTGCATTTTGAATTGTTTTTTTGCGTCCTGTAAAAACACCAGGCCACAGGGTATCCCAAACCAGCAGATTTCACCCTATCTGTTATACTAAAGCAGCTTCTAAAGGCTCTGTTTTATTAATATATTGCATTTTGAATTGGTTTTGTGCGTCCTGTAAAAACACCAGGCAGCAGGGTATCTCAAACCGGCACATTTCACCCTATCTGTTATACTAAAGCAGCTTCTAAAGGCTCTGTTTTATTAATATATTGCATTTTGAATTGTTTTTTTGTGCGTCCTGTAAAAACACCAGGCCACAGGGTATCCCAAACCAGCAAATTTCACCCTTTTATACTAAAGCAGCTTCTACAGGCTCTGTTTTTTTAATATATTGCATTTTGAATTGATTTTGTGCGTCCTGTAAAAACACCAGGCCGCAGGGTATCCCAAACCAGCACATTTCACCCTATCTGTTATACTAAATCAGCTTCTACAGGCTCTGTTTTATTAATATATTGCATTTTGAATTGGTTTTGTGCGTCCTGTAAAAACACCAGGCCACATGGGCATCCCAAACCAGCACATTTCACCCTATCTGTTATACTAAATCAGCTTCTAAAGGCTCTGTTTTATTAATATATTGCATTTTGAATTGTTCTTTTGCGTCCTGTAAAAACACCAGGCCGCATGGGCATCCCAAACCAGCACATTTCACCCTATCTGTTATACTAAAGCAGCTTCTAAAGGCTCTGTTTTATTAATATATTGCATTTTGAATTGGTTTTGTGTGTGCCGTAAAAACACCAGGCCACAGGGTATTCCAAACCAGCACATTTCACCCTATCTGTTATAGTAAATCAGCTTCTACAGGCTCTGTTTTATTAATATATTGCATTTTGAATTGGTTTTGTGTGTCCCGTAAAAACACCAGGCCGCAGGGTATCCCAAACTGGCACATTTCACCCTATCTGTTATACTAAATCAGCTTCTAAAGGCTCTGTTTTATTAATATATTGCATTTTGAATTGTTTTTTTGCATCCTGTAAAAACACCAGGCCACAGGGTATCCCAAACCAGCAGATTTCACCCTATCTGTTATACTAAAGCAGCTTCTACAGGCTCTGTTTTATTAATATATTGCATTTTGAATTGGTTTTGTGCGTCCTGTAAAAACACCAGGCCGCAGGGTATCTCAAACCGGCACATTTCACCCTATCTGTTATACTAAATCAGCTTCTAAAGGCTCTGTTTTATTAATATATTGTATTTTTAATTGGATTTGTGTGTCCTGTAAAAACACCAGGCCGCAGGGTATCCAAAACCAGCACATTTCACCCTATGTGTTATACTACAGCAGCTTCTAAAGGCTCTGTTTTATTAATATATAGCCTTTTGAATAGTTTTTTTGCGTCCTGTAAAAACACCAGGCCACAGGGTATCCCAAACCAGCAGATTTCACCCTATCTGTTATACTAAAGCAGCTTCTAAAGGCTCTGTTTTATTAATATATTGCATTTTGAATTGGTTTTGTGCGTCCTGTAGAAACACCAGGCCGCAGGGTATCCCAAACCGGCACATTTCACCCTATCTGTTATACTAAAGCAGCTTCTACAGGCTCTGTTTTATTAATATATTGCATTTTGAATTGGTTTTGTGCGTCCTGTAAAAACACCAGGCCGCAGGGTATCCCAAACCAGCACATTTCACCCTATCTGTTATACTAAATCAGCTTCTAAAGGCTCTGTTTTTTTAATATATTGCATTTTGAATTGTTTTTTTGCGACCTGTAAAAACACCAGGCCGCATGGGCATCCCAAACCAGCACATTTCACCCTGTTATACTAAATCAGCTTCTAAAGGCTCTGTTTTATTAATATATTGCATTTTGAATTGTTTTTTTGTGTCCTGTAAAAACACCAGGCCACAGGGTATCCCAAACCAGCAGATTTCACCCCATCTGTTATACTAAAGCAGCTTCTACAGGCTCTGTTTTATTAATATATTGCATTTTGAATTGTTTTTTTGCATCCTGTAAAAACACCAGGCCGCAGGGTATCTCAAACCGGCACATTTCACCCTATCTGTTATAGTAAATCAGCTTCTACAGGCTCTGTTTTATTAATATATTGCATTTTGAATTGGTTTTGTGCGTCCCGTAAAAACACCAGGCCGCAGGGTATCCCAAACTGGCACATTTCACCCTATCTGTTATACTAAATCAGCTTCTAAAGGCTCTGTTTTATTAATATATTGCATTTTGAATTGGTTTTGTGCGTCCTGTAAAAACACCAGGCCGCAGGGTATCCCAAACCAGCACATTTCACCCTATCTGTTATACTAAATCAGCTTCTAAAGGCTCCGTTTTATTAATATATTGCATTTTGAATTGTTCTTTTGCGTCCTGTAAAAATACCAGGCCGCATGGGCATCCCAAACCAGCACATTTCATCCTATCTGTTATACTAAATCAGCTTCTAAAGGCTCTGTTTTATTAATATATTGCATTTTGAATTGGTTTTATGCGTCCTGTAAAAACACCAGGCCGCAGGGTATCCCAAACCAGCACATTTCACCCTATCTGTTATACTAAAGCAGCCTCTAAAGGTTCTGTTTTATTAATATATTGCATTTTGAATTTTTTTTTGCGTCCTGTAAAAACACCAGGCCGCAGGGTATCTCAAACCGGCACATTTCACCCTATCTGTTATAGTAAATCAGCTTCTACAGGCTCTGTTTTATTAATATATTGCATTTTGAATTGGTTTTGTGCGTCCCGTAAAAACACCAGGCCGCAGGGTATCCCAAACTGGCACATTTCACCCTATCTGTTATACTAAATCAGCTTCTGAAGGCTCTGTTTTATTAATATATTGTATTTTGAATTGTTTTTTTGCATCCTGTAAAAACACCAGGCCTCAGGGTATCCCAAACCAGCAGATTTCACCCTATCTGTTATACTAAAGCAGCTTCTACAGGCTCTGCTTTATTAATATATTGCATTTTGAATTGGTTTTGTGCGTCCTGTAAAAACACCAGGCCGCAGGGTATCTCAAACCGGCACATTTCACCCTATCTGTTATACTAAATCAGCTTCTAAAGGCTCTGTTTTATTAATATATTGCATTTTGAATTGCTTTTGTGCGTCCTGTAAAAACACCAGGCCGCAGCGTATCCCAAACTGGCACATTTCACCCTATCTGTTATACTAAAGCAGCTTCTACAGGCTCTGTTTTATTAATATATTGCATTTTTAATTGGATTTGTGTGTCCTGTAAAAACACCAGGCCGCAGGGTATCCAAAACCAGCACATTTCACCCTATCTGTTATACTAAAGCAGCTTCTAAAGGCTCTGTTTTATTAATATATAGCCTTTTGAATAGTTTTTTTGCATCCTGTAAAAATACCAGGCCACAGGGTATTCCAAACCAGCAAATTTCACCCTGTAATACTAAATCAGCTTATACAGGCTCTGTTTTATTAATATATTGCATTTTGAATTGGTTTTGTGCGTCCTGTAAAAACACCAGGCCGCAGGGTATACCAAACCAGCACATTTCACCCTATCTGTTATACTAAATCAGCTTCTAAAGGCTCTGTTTTATTAATATATTGCATTTAGAATTGGTTTTGTGCGTCCCGTAAAAACACCAGGCCGCAGGGCATCCCAAACCGGCACATTTCACCCTATCTGTTATACTAAAGCAGCTTCTACAGGCTCTGTTTTATTAATATATTGCATTTTGAATTGGTTTTGTGCGTCCTGTAAAAACACCAGGCCGCAGGGTATCCCAAACCCGGCACATTTCACCCTATCTGTTATACTAAATCAGCTTCTACAGGCTCTGTTTTATTAATATATTGCATTTTTAATTGGTTTTGTGCGTCCTGTAAAAACACCAGGCCGCAGGGTATCCCAAACCAGCACATTTCACCCTATCTGGTCCCGTCCAGGAGAAGTGGTGAATCCACGCAGCGCGTCGGCGGTTTTTCACTTCTGGTGTGTGGGGGGGATCGGCAGGCCATGCTCCATCACGGTGATGTATTGATCATTTAGATTCTATTAATAGTTATCAATTGTACTTTCTTGGTTACCAGCCAGCGAGTGTTTTTGTTCCGCCAATTACTTTCCACATTTATGCTTTGCTCTTCTCACCGGCACCCGGTCTCACAATTCAGCACTTGGTTACACGCTTTCATGCACTCTGCTTTTTCTCTTTTATATACCACTTCTTTTTATTACACCTCTCGGTTTCACCTTGGCTAAACTTACACTCACTGGTCTGGTAATATTAGCATGCATGTCATGCTCCCTTGCTGTTTGGCACGTTGTTGCTAACACATTAGTATCATTATATATATCGTTATTATACTTGCATTCAGCATTGCCTTGCCCATGCCCCCACCACCTTTTGTTTTTACTTTGTCCTGTACATGTTTTTTAAACGTATATGCCCATATGTGTTTATTGTGATCATTCTTGTTTGACTCTAATAAAATAGTTTTTTATATTATCTCTTTATATTGGGTTTGCAGCAATTTCTTCAGGGTGAGTGCAGATTTTTCTTGTTGCATGTATGGGACATACCAGAGTGTCCCCCTAAATTCTTTTGACATTTCACCCTATCTGTTATACTAAATCAGCTTCTAAAGGCTCTGTTTTATTAATATATTGCATTTTGAATTGTTTTTTTGCATCCTGTAAAAACACCAGGCCACAGGGTATCCCAAACCAGCAGATTTCACCCTATCTGTTATACTAAAGCAGCTTCTAAAGGCTCTGTTTTATTAATATATTGCATTTTGAATTGGTTTTGTGCGTCCTGTAAAAACACCAGGCAGCAGGGTATCTCAAACCGGCACATTTCACCCTATCTGTTATACTAAAGCAGCTTCTACAGGCTCTGTTTTATTAATATATTGCATTTTGAATTGGTTTTGTGCGTCCTGTAAAAACACCAGGCTGCAGGGTATCCCAAACTGGCACATTTCACCCTATCTGTTATACTAAAGCAGCTTCTAAAGGCTCTGTTTTATTAATATATTGCATTTTGAATTGTTTTTTTGTGCGTCCTGTAAAAACACCAGGCCACAGGGTATCCCAAACCAGCAAATTTCACCCTTTTATACTAAAGCAGCTTCTACAGGCTCTGTTTTTTTAATATATTGCATTTTGAATTGATTTTGTGCGTCCTGTAAAAACACCAGGCCGCAGGGTATCCCAAACCAGCACATTTCACCCTATCTGTTATACTAAATCAGCTTCTACAGGCTCTGTTTTATTAATATATTGCATTTTGAATTGGTTTTGTGCGTCCTGTAAAAACACCAGGCCACATGGGCATCCCAAACCAGCACATTTCACCCTATCTGTTATACTAAATCAGCTTCTAAAGGCTCTGTTTTATTAATATATTGCATTTTGAATTGTTCTTTTGCGTCCTGTAAAAACACCAGGCCGCATGGGCATCCCAAACCAGCACATTTCACCCTATCTGTTATACTAAAGCAGCTTCTAAAGGCTCTGTTTTATTAATATATTGCATTTTGAATTGGTTTTGTGTGTGCCGTAAAAACACCAGGCCACAGGGTATTCCAAACCAGCACATTTCACCCTATCTGTTATAGTAAATCAGCTTCTACAGGCTCTGTTTTATTAATATATTGCATTTTGAATTGGTTTTGTGTGTCCCGTAAAAACACCAGGCCGCAGGGTATCCCAAACTGGCACATTTCACCCTATCTGTTATACTAAATCAGCTTCTAAAGGCTCTGTTTTATTAATATATTGCATTTTGAATTGTTTTTTTGCATCCTGTAAAAACACCAGGCCACAGGGTATCCCAAACCAGCAGATTTCACCCTATCTGTTATACTAAAGCAGCTTCTACAGGCTCTGTTTTATTAATATATTGCATTTTGAATTGGTTTTGTGCGTCCTGTAAAAACACCAGGCCGCAGGGTATCTCAAACCGGCACATTTCACCCTATCTGTTATACTAAATCAGCTTCTAAAGGCTCTGTTTTATTAATATATTGCATTTTTAATTGGATTTGTGTGTCCTGTAAAAACACCAGGCCGCAGGGTATCCAAAACCAGCACATTTCACCCTATGTGTTATACTAAAGCAGCTTCTAAAGGCTCTGTTTTATTAATATATAGCCTTTTGAATAGTTTTTTTGCGTCCTGTAAAAACACCAGGCCACAGGGTATCCCAAACCAGCAGATTTCACCCTATCTGTTATACTAAAGCAGCTTCTAAAGGCTCTGTTTTATTAATATATTGCATTTTGAATTGGTTTTGTGCGTCCTGTAGAAACACCAGGCCGCAGGGTATCCCAAACCGGCACATTTCACCCTATCTGTTATACTAAAGCAGCTTCTACAGGCTCTGTTTTATTAATATATTGCATTTTGAATTGGTTTTGTGCGTCCTGTAAAAACACCAGGCCGCAGGGTATCCCAAACCAGCACATTTCACCCTATCTGTTATACTAAATCAGCTTCTAAAGGCTCTGTTTTTTTAATATATTGCATTTTGAATTGTTTTTTTGCGACCTGTAAAAACACCAGGCCGCATGGGCATCCCAAACCAGCACATTTCACCCTGTTATACTAAATCAGCTTCTAAAGGCTCTGTTTTATTAATATATTGCATTTTGAATTGTTTTTTTGTGTCCTGTAAAAACACCAGGCCACAGGGTATCCCAAACCAGCAGATTTCACCCCATCTGTTATACTAAAGCAGCTTCTACAGGCTCTGTTTTATTAATATATTGCATTTTGAATTGTTTTTTTGCATCCTGTAAAAACACCAGGCCGCAGGGTATCTCAAACCGGCACATTTCACCCTATCTGTTATAGTAAATCAGCTTCTACAGGCTCTGTTTTATTAATATATTGCATTTTGAATTGGTTTTGTGTGTCCCGTAAAAACACCAGGCCGCAGGGTATCCCAAACTGGCACATTTCACCCTATCTGTTATACTAAAGCAGCTTCTAAAGGCTCTGTTTTATTAATATATTGCATTTTGAATTGTTTTTTTGTGCGTCCTGTAAAAACACCAGGCCACAGGGTATCCCAAACCAGCACATTTCACCCTATCTGTTATACTAAATCAGCTTCTAAAGGCTCTGTTTTATTAATATATTGCATTTTGAATTGTTCTTTTGCGTCCTGTAAAAATACCAGGCCGCATGGGCATCCCAAACCAGCACATTTCATCCTATCTGTTATACTAAATCAGCTTCTAAAGGCTCTGTTTTATTAATATATTGCATTTTGAATTGGTTTTATGCGTCCTGTAAAAACACCAGGCCGCAGGGTATCCCAAACCAGCACATTTCACCCTATCTGTTATACTAAAGCAGCCTCTAAAGGTTCTGTTTTATTAATATATTGCATTTTGAATTTTTTTTTGCGTCCTGTAAAAACACCAGGCCGCAGGGTATCTCAAACCGGCACATTTCACCCTATCTGTTATAGTAAATCAGCTTCTACAGGCTCTGTTTTATTAATATATTGCATTTTGAATTGGTTTTGTGCGTCCCGTAAAAACACCAGGCCGCAGGGTATCCCAAACTGGCACATTTCACCCTATCTGTTATACTAAATCAGCTTCTAAAGGCTCTGTTTTATTAATATATTGCATTTTGAATTGTTTTTTTGCATCCTGTAAAAACACCAGGCCTCAGGGTATCCCAAACCAGCAGATTTCACCCTATCTGTTATACTAAAGCAGCTTCTACAGGCTCTGCTTTATTAATATATTGCATTTTGAATTGGTTTTGTGCGTCCTGTAAAAACACCAGGCCGCAGGGTATCTCAAACCGGCACATTTCACCCTATCTGTTATACTAAATCAGCTTCTAAAGGCTCTGTTTTATTAATATATTGCATTTTGAATTGCTTTTGTGCGTCCTGTAAAAACACCAGGCCGCAGCGTATCCCAAACTGGCACATTTCACCCTATCTGTTATACTAAAGCAGCTTCTACAGGCTCTGTTTTATTAATATATTGCATTTTTAATTGGATTTGTGTGTCCTGTAAAAACACCAGGCCGCAGGGTATCCAAAACCAGCACATTTCACCCTATCTGTTATACTAAAGCAGCTTCTAAAGGCTCTGTTTTATTAATATATAGCCTTTTGAATAGTTTTTTTGCATCCTGTAAAAATACCAGGCCACAGGGTATTCCAAACCAGCAAATTTCACCCTGTAATACTAAATCAGCTTATACAGGCTCTGTTTTATTAATATATTGCATTTTGAATTGGTTTTGTGCGTCCTGTAAAAACACCAGGCCGCAGGGTATACCAAACCAGCACATTTCACCCTATCTGTTATACTAAATCAGCTTCTAAAGGCTCTGTTTTATTAATATATTGCATTTAGAATTGGTTTTGTGCGTCCCGTAAAAACACCAGGCCGCAGGGCATCCCAAACCGGCACATTTCACCCTATCTGTTATACTAAAGCAGCTTCTACAGGCTCTGTTTTATTAATATATTGCATTTTGAATTGGTTTTGTGCGTCCTGTAAAAACACCAGGCTGCAGGGTATCCCAAACCCGGCACATTTCACCCTATCTGTTATACTAAATCAGCTTCTACAGGCTCTGTTTTATTAATATATTGCATTTTTAATTGGTTTTGTGCGTCCTGTAAAAACACCAGGCCGCAGGGTATCCCAAACCAGCACATTTCACCCTATCTGGTCCCGTCCAGGAGAAGTGGTGAATCCACGCAGCGCGTCGGCGGTTTTTCACTTCTGGTGTGTGGGGGGGATCGGCAGGCCATGCTCCATCACGGTGATGTATTGATCATTTAGATTCTATTAATAGTTATCAATTGTACTTTCTTGGTTACCAGCCAGCGAGTGTTTTTGTTCCGCCAATTACTTTCCACATTTATGCTTTGCTCTTCTCACCGGCACCCGGTCTCACAATTCAGCACTTGGTTACACGCTTTCATGCACTCTGCTTTTTCTCTTTTATATACCACTTCTTTTTATTACACCTCTCGGTTTCACCTTGGCTAAACTTACACTCACTGGTCTGGTAATATTAGCATGCATGTCATGCTCCCTTGCTGTTTGGCACGTTGTTGCTAACACATTAGTATCATTATATATATCGTTATTATACTTGCATTCAGCATTGCCTTGCCCATGCCCCCACCACCTTTTGTTTTTACTTTGTCCTGTACATGTTTTTTAAACGTATATGCCCATATGTGTTTATTGTGATCATTCTTGTTTGACTCTAATAAAATAGTTTTTTATATTATCTCTTTATATTGGGTTTGCAGCAATTTCTTCAGGGTGAGTGCAGATTTTTCTTGTTGCATGTATGGGACATACCAGAGTGTCCCCCTAAATTCTTTTGACATTTCACCCTATCTGTTATACTAAATCAGCTTCTAAAGGCTCTGTTTTATTAATATATTGCATTTTGAATTGTTTTTTTGCATCCTGTAAAAACACCAGGCCACAGGGTATCCCAAACCAGCAGATTTCACCCTATCTGTTATACTAAAGCAGCTTCTAAAGGCTCTGTTTTATTAATATATTGCATTTTGAATTGGTTTTGTGCGTCCTGTAAAAACACCAGGCAGCAGGGTATCTCAAACCGGCACATTTCACCCTATCTGTTATACTAAAGCAGCTTCTACAGGCTCTGTTTTATTAATATATTGCATTTTGAATTGGTTTTGTGCGTCCTGTAAAAACACCAGGCTGCAGGGTATCCCAAACTGGCACATTTCACCCTATCTGTTATACTAAAGCAGCTTCTAAAGGCTCTGTTTTATTAATATATTGCATTTTGAATTGTTTTTTTGTGCGTCCTGTAAAAACACCAGGCCACAGGGTATCCCAAACCAGCAAATTTCACCCTTTTATACTAAAGCAGCTTCTACAGGCTCTGTTTTTTTAATATATTGCATTTTGAATTGATTTTGTGCGTCCTGTAAAAACACCAGGCCGCAGGGTATCCCAAACCAGCACATTTCACCCTATCTGTTATACTAAATCAGCTTCTAGAGGCTCTGTTTTATTAATATATTGCATTTTGAATTGGTTTTGTGCGTCCTGTAAAAACACCAGGCCACATGGGCATCCCAAACCAGCACATTTCACCCTATCTGTTATACTAAATCAGCTTCTAAAGGCTCTGTTTTATTAATATATTGCATTTTGAATTGTTCTTTTGCGTCCTGTAAAAACACCAGGCCGCATGGGCATCCCAAACCAGCACATTTCACCCTATCTGTTATACTAAAGCAGCTTCTAAAGGCTCTGTTTTATTAATATATTGCATTTTGAATTGGTTTTGTGTGTGCCGTAAAAACACCAGGCCACAGGGTATTCCAAACCAGCACATTTCACCCTATCTGTTATAGTAAATCAGCTTCTACAGGCTCTGTTTTATTAATATATTGCATTTTGAATTGGTTTTGTGTGTCCCGTAAAAACACCAGGCCGCAGGGTATCCCAAACTGGCACATTTCACCCTATCTGTTATACTAAATCAGCTTCTAAAGGCTCTGTTTTATTAATATATTGCATTTTGAATTGTTTTTTTGCATCCTGTAAAAACACCAGGCCACAGGGTATCCCAAACCAGCAGATTTCACCCTATCTGTTATACTAAAGCAGCTTCTACAGGCTCTGTTTTATTAATATATTGCATTTTGAATTGGTTTTGTGCGTCCTGTAAAAACACCAGGCCGCAGGGTATCTCAAACCGGCACATTTCACCCTATCTGTTATACTAAATCAGCTTCTAAAGGCTCTGTTTTATTAATATATTGCATTTTTAATTGGATTTGTGTGTCCTGTAAAAACACCAGGCCGCAGGGTATCCAAAACCAGCACATTTCACCCTATGTGTTATACTAAAGCAGCTTCTAAAGGCTCTGTTTTATTAATATATAGCCTTTTGAATAGTTTTTTTGCGTCCTGTAAAAACACCAGGCCACAGGGTATCCCAAACCAGCAGATTTCACCCTATCTGTTATACTAAAGCAGCTTCTAAAGGCTCTGTTTTATTAATATATTGCATTTTGAATTGGTTTTGTGCGTCCTGTAGAAACACCAGGCCGCAGGGTATCCCAAACCGGCACATTTCACCCTATCTGTTATACTAAAGCAGCTTCTACAGGCTCTGTTTTATTAATATATTGCATTTTGAATTGGTTTTGTGCGTCCTGTAAAAACACCAGGCCGCAGGGTATCCCAAACCAGCACATTTCACCCTATCTGTTATACTAAATCAGCTTCTAAAGGCTCTGTTTTTTTAATATATTGCATTTTGAATTGTTTTTTTGCGACCTGTAAAAACACCAGGCCGCATGGGCATCCCAAACCAGCACATTTCACCCTGTTATACTAAATCAGCTTCTAAAGGCTCTGTTTTATTAATATATTGCATTTTGAATTGTTTTTTTGTGTCCTGTAAAAACACCAGGCCACAGGGTATCCCAAACCAGCAGATTTCACCCCATCTGTTATACTAAAGCAGCTTCTACAGGCTCTGTTTTATTAATATATTGCATTTTGAATTGTTTTTTTGCATCCTGTAAAAACACCAGGCCGCAGGGTATCTCAAACCGGCACATTTCACCCTATCTGTTATAGTAAATCAGCTTCTACAGGCTCTGTTTTATTAATATATTGCATTTTGAATTGGTTTTGTGTGTCCCGTAAAAACACCAGGCCGCAGGGTATCCCAAACTGGCACATTTCACCCTATCTGTTATACTAAAGCAGCTTCTAAAGGCTCTGTTTTATTAATATATTGCATTTTGAATTGTTTTTTTGTGCGTCCTGTAAAAACACCAGGCCACAGGGTATCCCAAACCAGCACATTTCACCCTATCTGTTATACTAAATCAGCTTCTAAAGGCTCTGTTTTATTAATATATTGCATTTTGAATTGTTCTTTTGCGTCCTGTAAAAATACCAGGCCGCATGGGCATCCCAAACCAGCACATTTCATCCTATCTGTTATACTAAATCAGCTTCTAAAGGCTCTGTTTTATTAATATATTGCATTTTGAATTGGTTTTATGCGTCCTGTAAAAACACCAGGCCGCAGGGTATCCCAAACCAGCACATTTCACCCTATCTGTTATACTAAAGCAGCCTCTAAAGGTTCTGTTTTATTAATATATTGCATTTTGAATTTTTTTTTGCGTCCTGTAAAAACACCAGGCCGCAGGGTATCTCAAACCGGCACATTTCACCCTATCTGTTATAGTAAATCAGCTTCTACAGGCTCTGTTTTATTAATATATTGCATTTTGAATTGGTTTTGTGCGTCCCGTAAAAACACCAGGCCGCAGGGTATCCCAAACTGGCACATTTCACCCTATCTGTTATACTAAATCAGCTTCTAAAGGCTCTGTTTTATTAATATATTGCATTTTGAATTGTTTTTTTGCATCCTGTAAAAACACCAGGCCTCAGGGTATCCCAAACCAGCAGATTTCACCCTATCTGTTATACTAAAGCAGCTTCTACAGGCTCTGCTTTATTAATATATTGCATTTTGAATTGGTTTTGTGCGTCCTGTAAAAACACCAGGCCGCAGGGTATCTCAAACCGGCACATTTCACCCTATCTGTTATACTAAATCAGCTTCTAAAGGCTCTGTTTTATTAATATATTGCATTTTGAATTGCTTTTGTGCGTCCTGTAAAAACACCAGGCCGCAGCGTATCCCAAACTGGCACATTTCACCCTATCTGTTATACTAAAGCAGCTTCTACAGGCTCTGTTTTATTAATATATTGCATTTTTAATTGGATTTGTGTGTCCTGTAAAAACACCAGGCCGCAGGGTATCCAAAACCAGCACATTTCACCCTATCTGTTATACTAAAGCAGCTTCTAAAGGCTCTGTTTTATTAATATATAGCCTTTTGAATAGTTTTTTTGCATCCTGTAAAAATACCAGGCCACAGGGTATTCCAAACCAGCAAATTTCACCCTGTAATACTAAATCAGCTTATACAGGCTCTGTTTTATTAATATATTGCATTTTGAATTGGTTTTGTGCGTCCTGTAAAAACACCAGGCCGCAGGGTATACCAAACCAGCACATTTCACCCTATCTGTTATACTAAATCAGCTTCTAAAGGCTCTGTTTTATTAATATATTGCATTTAGAATTGGTTTTGTGCGTCCCGTAAAAACACCAGGCCGCAGGGCATCCCAAACCGGCACATTTCACCCTATCTGTTATACTAAAGCAGCTTCTACAGGCTCTGTTTTATTAATATATTGCATTTTGAATTGGTTTTGTGCGTCCTGTAAAAACACCAGGCTGCAGGGTATCCCAAACCCGGCACATTTCACCCTATCTGTTATACTAAATCAGCTTCTACAGGCTCTGTTTTATTAATATATTGCATTTTTAATTGGTTTTGTGCGTCCTGTAAAAACACCAGGCCGCAGGGTATCCCAAACCAGCACATTTCACCCTATCTGGTCCCGTCCAGGAGAAGTGGTGAATCCACGCAGCGCGTCGGCGGTTTTTCACTTCTGGTGTGTGGGGGGGATCGGCAGGCCATGCTCCATCACGGTGATGTATTGATCATTTAGATTCTATTAATAGTTATCAATTGTACTTTCTTGGTTACCAGCCAGCGAGTGTTTTTGTTCCGCCAATTACTTTCCACATTTATGCTTTGCTCTTCTCACCGGCACCCGGTCTCACAATTCAGCACTTGGTTACACGCTTTCATGCACTCTGCTTTTTCTCTTTTATATACCACTTCTTTTTATTACACCTCTCGGTTTCACCTTGGCTAAACTTACACTCACTGGTCTGGTAATATTAGCATGCATGTCATGCTCCCTTGCTGTTTGGCACGTTGTTGCTAACACATTAGTATCATTATATATATCGTTATTATACTTGCATTCAGCATTGCCTTGCCCATGCCCCCACCACCTTTTGTTTTTACTTTGTCCTGTACATGTTTTTTAAACGTATATGCCCATATGTGTTTATTGTGATCATTCTTGTTTGACTCTAATAAAATAGTTTTTTATATTATCTCTTTATATTGGGTTTGCAGCAATTTCTTCAGGGTGAGTGCAGATTTTTCTTGTTGCATGTATGGGACATACCAGAGTGTCCCCCTAAATTCTTTTGACATTTCACCCTATCTGTTATACTAAATCAGCTTCTAAAGGCTCTGTTTTATTAATATATTGCATTTAGAATTGGTTTTGTGCGTCCCGTAAAAACACCAGGCCGCAGGGCATCCCAAACCGGCACATTTCACCCTATCTGTTATACTAAAGCAGCTTCTACAGGCTCTGTTTTATTAATATATTGCATTTTGAATTGGTTTTGTGCGTCCTGTAAAAACACCAGGCCGCAGGGTATCCCAAACCCGGCACATTTCACCCTATCTGTTATACTAAATCAGCTTCTACAGGCTCTGTTTTATTAATATATTGCATTTTTAATTGGTTTTGTGCGTCCTGTAAAAACACCAGGCCGCAGGGTATCCCAAACCAGCACATTTCACCCTATCTGGTCCCGTCCAGGAGAAGTGGTGAATCCACGCAGCGCGTCGGCGGTTTTTCACTTCTGGTGTGTGGGGGGGATCGGCAGGCCATGCTCCATCACGGTGATGTATTGATCATTTAGATTCTATTAATAGTTATCAATTGTACTTTCTTGGTTACCAGCCAGCGAGTGTTTTTGTTCCGCCAATTACTTTCCACATTTATGCTTTGCTCTTCTCACCGGCACCCGGTCTCACAATTCAGCACTTGGTTACACGCTTTCATGCACTCTGCTTTTTCTCTTTTATATACCACTTCTTTTTATTACACCTCTCGGTTTCACCTTGGCTAAACTTACACTCACTGGTCTGGTAATATTAGCATGCATGTCATGCTCCCTTGCTGTTTGGCACGTTGTTGCTAACACATTAGTATCATTATATATATCGTTATTATACTTGCATTCAGCATTGCCTTGCCCATGCCCCCACCACCTTTTGTTTTTACTTTGTCCTGTACATGTTTTTTAAACGTATATGCCCATATGTGTTTATTGTGATCATTCTTGTTTGACTCTAATAAAATAGTTTTTTATATTATCTCTTTATATTGGGTTTGCAGCAATTTCTTCAGGGTGAGTGCAGATTTTTCTTGTTGCATGTATGGGACATACCAGAGTGTCCCCCTAAATTCTTTTGACATTTCACCCTATCTGTTATACTAAATCAGCTTCTAAAGGCTCTGTTTTATTAATATATTGCATTTTGAATTGTTTTTTTGCATCCTGTAAAAACACCAGGCCACAGGGTATCCCAAACCAGCAGATTTCACCCTATCTGTTATACTAAAGCAGCTTCTAAAGGCTCTGTTTTATTAATATATTGCATTTTGAATTGGTTTTGTGCGTCCTGTAAAAACACCAGGCAGCAGGGTATCTCAAACCGGCACATTTCACCCTATCTGTTATACTAAAGCAGCTTCTACAGGCTCTGTTTTATTAATATATTGCATTTTGAATTGGTTTTGTGCGTCCTGTAAAAACACCAGGCTGCAGGGTATCCCAAACTGGCACATTTCACCCTATCTGTTATACTAAAGCAGCTTCTAAAGGCTCTGTTTTATTAATATATTGCATTTTGAATTGTTTTTTTGTGCGTCCTGTAAAAACACCAGGCCACAGGGTATCCCAAACCAGCAAATTTCACCCTTTTATACTAAAGCAGCTTCTACAGGCTCTGTTTTTTTAATATATTGCATTTTGAATTGATTTTGTGCGTCCTGTAAAAACACCAGGCCGCAGGGTATCCCAAACCAGCACATTTCACCCTATCTGTTATACTAAATCAGCTTCTAGAGGCTCTGTTTTATTAATATATTGCATTTTGAATTGGTTTTGTGCGTCCTGTAAAAACACCAGGCCACATGGGCATCCCAAACCAGCACATTTCACCCTATCTGTTATACTAAATCAGCTTCTAAAGGCTCTGTTTTATTAATATATTGCATTTTGAATTGTTCTTTTGCGTCCTATAAAAACACCAGGCCGCATGGGCATCCCAAACCAGCACATTTCACCCTATCTGTTATACTAAAGCAGCTTCTAAAGGCTCTGTTTTATTAATATATTGCATTTTGAATTGGTTTTGTGTGTGCCGTAAAAACACCAGGCCACAGGGTATTCCAAACCAGCACATTTCACCCTATCTGTTATAGTAAATCAGCTTCTACAGGCTCTGTTTTATTAATATATTGCATTTTGAATTGGTTTTGTGTGTCCCGTAAAAACACCAGGCCGCAGGGTATCCCAAACTGGCACATTTCACCCTATCTGTTATACTAAATCAGCTTCTAAAGGCTCTGTTTTATTAATATATTGCATTTTGAATTGTTTTTTTGCATCCTGTAAAAACACCAGGCCACAGGGTATCCCAAACCAGCAGATTTCACCCTATCTGTTATACTAAAGCAGCTTCTACAGGCTCTGTTTTATTAATATATTGCATTTTGAATTGGTTTTGTGCGTCCTGTAAAAACACCAGGCCGCAGGGTATCTCAAACCGGCACATTTCACCCTATCTGTTATACTAAATCAGCTTCTAAAGGCTCTGTTTTATTAATATATTGCATTTTTAATTGGATTTGTGTGTCCTGTAAAAACACCAGGCCGCAGGGTATCCAAAACCAGCACATTTCACCATATCCCCTCGATTCAAAGAGCAAAAGTTAATTGATTTCGTATCGAGAATCGTAAGTTTGGGTGGGTGTTAGTCATTTTTTCCTGTTTTTTTGGCCATTTCCGACTCGCACGAGCCTACGTACGAATGCGTATATGCTCTTACGATCAGCGGAAGTCCGTTCCTAAATTTTTGGATCAAAACGTAAAACTTAGGATCAAAACGTAAAACTTAGGATCAAATCCTAAAACTTACGATCAAAACGTAAAACTTAGGTTAATTGGATGTGTTTAGGTGTGATTCAGAGAAACCTCTAAACGCGTTTTAAAAGAAAGCCACAGCCGACACCTTTTAGCAGCCGGATTGCTGTTCGTGAACAGGTTTTTTGGCTAAGTGGAGGAGTCTGCGCGTCTTGTGCTCCAATGAACTGCATGTATCAGCATGGCCGAGGCCATAAATTGTATGGCAATGCATACCTGATTCATGTATGCCTTATAAAAGCATTTTAATGTGGACCTTAATTAGTCCTTTGCATGTAAACCTTTATTTGGCAATATATTTGCATTAATTAAAGAAACTTATGTCCTTTGTTATTTATTTTAAAATTGAGGTACTAGAATAATATTTTTAGATTGCATTTATTGGTGTAGTTGTTTACCTTTGCTTTATTTAATTATTTAAGCACATCTTTGGTCAGATGCATCACACTTACTGAGGAGAGGAGAGCGGGATAAAGTGCAGGATGTGGGTTACTGCTGTATTTTGCACAGACACAGCAGAGCTGGGGGCATGGAAAGGTCAGAAATCAAAGAATCCAGAGCAACACAGTCACAAGGCCCTTTCTGTTTGCAGGCTGCCCGATAATACCTGAGCCGCCATCTTGGCTGTTTCTAGGCTCATAACATGCAGAAGTTGCTGGGTGTTTTTTAAGATTTGTGAGCAATCTGTATGTAGAGGGTGTGGGTAACCACACTAAAAATTTAAAGTTGTACCATTTGAAGCCAAAATATTAAAATTAAATCCACAAGTAAAAAATGCAAGTTAACTAAAAATTAAACAAAGTAAGATTTACTTATGCAAATGCATTCATTAATGGTTGGTTACTACAAAATGAATGAAATAAAGAAAAATAAAAGACCAAATATTTAGAATGCACTTTAATGAGGTAAGTTTGTAGTGCGGAGCCGCAAGATCAGAAGGATTTACGTCCAGACAAAAAAGGAAAAAGGGCAAAACCAATGTTGCAACCTGAGAAATGAAACGGAAAATTCAGGATGGAAACTGACATAGGTCTGATTCCCGAACTGCCATACGAACGGACGTATATTTTAGGATAGAAACGTATTTGCTTATTGAATCACTCGCAAGTTCATACGAACGCACGAGCGGACGTGAAAAATAGGATGATCGTGAGCCAAATCCAAGCTGTTACATGTTTCTTTGAATCAACCCATAATGTGTTATACTAAAGCAGCTTCTAAAGGCTCTGTTTTATTAATATATAGCCTTTTGAATAGTTTTTTTGCGTCCTGTAAAAACACCAGGCCACAGGGTATCCCAAACCAGCAGATTTCACCCTATCTGTTATACTAAAGCAGCTTCTAAAGGCTCTGTTTTATTAATATATTGCATTTTGAATTGGTTTTGTGCGTCCTGTAGAAACACCAGGCCGCAGGGTATCCCAAACCGGCACATTTCACCCTATCTGTTATACTAAAGCAGCTTCTACAGGCTCTGTTTTATTAATATATTGCATTTTGAATTGGTTTTGTGCGTCCTGTAAAAACACCAGGCCGCAGGGTATCCCAAACCAGCACATTTCACCCTATCTGTTATACTAAATCAGCTTCTAAAGGCTCTGTTTTTTTAATATATTGCATTTTGAATTGTTTTTTTGCGACCTGTAAAAACACCAGGCCGCATGGGCATCCCAAACCAGCACATTTCACCCTGTTATACTAAATCAGCTTCTAAAGGCTCTGTTTTATTAATATATTGCATTTTGAATTGTTTTTTTGTGTCCTGTAAAAACACCAGGCCACAGGGTATCCCAAACCAGCAGATTTCACCCCATCTGTTATACTAAAGCAGCTTCTACAGGCTCTGTTTTATTAATATATTGCATTTTGAATTGTTTTTTTGCATCCTGTAAAAACACCAGGCCGCAGGGTATCTCAAACCGGCACATTTCACCCTATCTGTTATAGTAAATCAGCTTCTACAGGCTCTGTTTTATTAATATATTGCATTTTGAATTGGTTTTGTGCGTCCCGTAAAAACACCAGGCCGCAGGGTATCCCAAACTGGCACATTTCACCCTATCTGTTATACTAAATCAGCTTCTAAAGGCTCTGTTTTATTAATATATTGCATTTTGAATTGGTTTTGTGCGTCCTGTAAAAACACCAGGCCGCAGGGTATCCCAAACCAGCACATTTCACCCTATCTGTTATACTAAATCAGCTTCTAAAGGCTCTGTTTTATTAATATATTGCATTTTGAATTGTTCTTTTGCGTCCTGTAAAAATACCAGGCCGCATGGGCATCCCAAACCAGCACATTTCATCCTATCTGTTATACTAAATCAGCTTCTAAAGGCTCTGTTTTATTAATATATTGCATTTTGAATTGGTTTTATGCGTCCTGTAAAAACACCAGGCCGCAGGGTATCCCAAACCAGCACATTTCACCCTATCTGTTATACTAAAGCAGCCTCTAAAGGTTCTGTTTTATTAATATATTGCATTTTGAATTTTTTTTTGCGTCCTGTAAAAACACCAGGCCGCAGGGTATCTCAAACCGGCACATTTCACCCTATCTGTTATAGTAAATCAGCTTCTACAGGCTCTGTTTTATTAATATATTGCATTTTGAATTGGTTTTGTGCGTCCCGTAAAAACACCAGGCCGCAGGGTATCCCAAACTGGCACATTTCACCCTATCTGTTATACTAAATCAGCTTCTAAAGGCTCTGTTTTATTAATATATTGCATTTTGAATTGTTTTTTTGCATCCTGTAAAAACACCAGGCCTCAGGGTATCCCAAACCAGCAGATTTCACCCTATCTGTTATACTAAAGCAGCTTCTACAGGCTCTGCTTTATTAATATATTGCATTTTGAATTGGTTTTGTGCGTCCTGTAAAAACACCAGGCCGCAGGGTATCTCAAACCGGCACATTTCACCCTATCTGTTATACTAAATCAGCTTCTAAAGGCTCTGTTTTATTAATATATTGCATTTTGAATTGCTTTTGTGCGTCCTGTAAAAACACCAGGCCGCAGCGTATCCCAAACTGGCACATTTCACCCTATCTGTTATACTAAAGCAGCTTCTACAGGCTCTGTTTTATTAATATATTGCATTTTTAATTGGATTTGTGTGTCCTGTAAAAACACCAGGCCGCAGGGTATCCAAAACCAGCACATTTCACCCTATCTGTTATACTAAAGCAGCTTCTAAAGGCTCTGTTTTATTAATATATAGCCTTTTGAATAGTTTTTTTGCATCCTGTAAAAATACCAGGCCACAGGGTATTCCAAACCAGCAAATTTCACCCTGTAATACTAAATCAGCTTATACAGGCTCTGTTTTATTAATATATTGCATTTTGAATTGGTTTTGTGCGTCCTGTAAAAACACCAGGCCGCAGGGTATACCAAACCAGCACATTTCACCCTATCTGTTATACTAAATCAGCTTCTAAAGGCTCTGTTTTATTAATATATTGCATTTAGAATTGGTTTTGTGCGTCCCGTAAAAACACCAGGCCGCAGGGCATCCCAAACCGGCACATTTCACCCTATCTGTTATACTAAAGCAGCTTCTACAGGCTCTGTTTTATTAATATATTGCATTTTGAATTGGTTTTGTGCGTCCTGTAAAAACACCAGGCTGCAGGGTATCCCAAACCCGGCACATTTCACCCTATCTGTTATACTAAATCAGCTTCTACAGGCTCTGTTTTATTAATATATTGCATTTTTAATTGGTTTTGTGCGTCCTGTAAAAACACCAGGCCGCAGGGTATCCCAAACCAGCACATTTCACCCTATCTGGTCCCGTCCAGGAGAAGTGGTGAATCCACGCAGCGCGTCGGCGGTTTTTCACTTCTGGTGTGTGGGGGGGATCGGCAGGCCATGCTCCATCACGGTGATGTATTGATCATTTAGATTCTATTAATAGTTATCAATTGTACTTTCTTGGTTACCAGCCAGCGAGTGTTTTTGTTCCGCCAATTACTTTCCACATTTATGCTTTGCTCTTCTCACCGGCACCCGGTCTCACAATTCAGCACTTGGTTACACGCTTTCATGCACTCTGCTTTTTCTCTTTTATATACCACTTCTTTTTATTACACCTCTCGGTTTCACCTTGGCTAAACTTACACTCACTGGTCTGGTAATATTAGCATGCATGTCATGCTCCCTTGCTGTTTGGCACGTTGTTGCTAACACATTAGTATCATTATATATATCGTTATTATACTTGCATTCAGCATTGCCTTGCCCATGCCCCCACCACCTTTTGTTTTTACTTTGTCCTGTACATGTTTTTTAAACGTATATGCCCATATGTGTTTATTGTGATCATTCTTGTTTGACTCTAATAAAATAGTTTTTTATATTATCTCTTTATATTGGGTTTGCAGCAATTTCTTCAGGGTGAGTGCAGATTTTTCTTGTTGCATGTATGGGACATACCAGAGTGTCCCCCTAAATTCTTTTGACATTTCACCCTATCTGTTATACTAAATCAGCTTCTAAAGGCTCTGTTTTATTAATATATTGCATTTTGAATTGTTTTTTTGCATCCTGTAAAAACACCAGGCCACAGGGTATCCCAAACCAGCAGATTTCACCCTATCTGTTATACTAAAGCAGCTTCTAAAGGCTCTGTTTTATTAATATATTGCATTTTGAATTGGTTTTGTGCGTCCTGTAAAAACACCAGGCAGCAGGGTATCTCAAACCGGCACATTTCACCCTATCTGTTATACTAAAGCAGCTTCTACAGGCTCTGTTTTATTAATATATTGCATTTTGAATTGGTTTTGTGCGTCCTGTAAAAACACCAGGCTGCAGGGTATCCCAAACTGGCACATTTCACCCTATCTGTTATACTAAAGCAGCTTCTAAAGGCTCTGTTTTATTAATATATTGCATTTTGAATTGTTTTTTTGTGCGTCCTGTAAAAACACCAGGCCACAGGGTATCCCAAACCAGCAAATTTCACCCTTTTATACTAAAGCAGCTTCTACAGGCTCTGTTTTTTTAATATATTGCATTTTGAATTGATTTTGTGCGTCCTGTAAAAACACCAGGCCGCAGGGTATCCCAAACCAGCACATTTCACCCTATCTGTTATACTAAATCAGCTTCTAGAGGCTCTGTTTTATTAATATATTGCATTTTGAATTGGTTTTGTGCGTCCTGTAAAAACACCAGGCCACATGGGCATCCCAAACCAGCACATTTCACCCTATCTGTTATACTAAATCAGCTTCTAAAGGCTCTGTTTTATTAATATATTGCATTTTGAATTGTTCTTTTGCGTCCTGTAAAAACACCAGGCCGCATGGGCATCCCAAACCAGCACATTTCACCCTATCTGTTATACTAAAGCAGCTTCTAAAGGCTCTGTTTTATTAATATATTGCATTTTGAATTGTTTTTTTGTGCGTCCTGTAAAAACACCAGGCCACAGGGTATCCCAAACCAGCAAATTTCACCCTTTTATACTAAAGCAGCTTCTACAGGCTCTGTTTTTTTAATATATTGCATTTTGAATTGATTTTGTGCGTCCTGTAAAAACACCAGGCCGCAGGGTATCCCAAACCAGCACATTTCACCCTATCTGTTATACTAAATCAGCTTCTAGAGGCTCTGTTTTATTAATATATTGCATTTTGAATTGGTTTTGTGCGTCCTGTAAAAACACCAGGCCACATGGGCATCCCAAACCAGCACATTTCACCCTATCTGTTATACTAAATCAGCTTCTAAAGGCTCTGTTTTATTAATATATTGCATTTTGAATTGTTCTTTTGCGTCCTGTAAAAACACCAGGCCGCATGGGCATCCCAAACCAGCACATTTCACCCTATCTGTTATACTAAAGCAGCTTCTAAAGGCTCTGTTTTATTAATATATTGCATTTTGAATTGGTTTTGTGTGTGCCGTAAAAACACCAGGCCACAGGGTATTCCAAACCAGCACATTTCACCCTATCTGTTATATTAAATCAGCTTCTACAGGCTCTGTTTTATTAATATATTGCATTTTGAATTGGTTTTGTGTGTCCCGTAAAAACACCAGGCCGCAGGGTATCCCAAACTGGCACATTTCACCCTATCTGTTATACTAAATCAGCTTCTAAAGGCTCTGTTTTATTAATATATTGCATTTTGAATTGTTTTTTTGCATCCTGTAAAAACACCAGGCCACAGGGTATCCCAAACCAGCAGATTTCACCCTATCTGTTATACTAAAGCAGCTTCTACAGGCTCTGTTTTATTAATATATTGCATTTTGAATTGGTTTTGTGCGTCCTGTAAAAACACCAGGCCGCAGGGTATCTCAAACCGGCACATTTCACCCTATCTGTTATACTAAATCAGCTTCTAAAGGCTCTGTTTTATTAATATATTGCATTTTTAATTGGATTTGTGTGTCCTGTAAAAACACCAGGCCGCAGGGTATCCAAAACCAGCACATTTCACCCTATGTGTTATACTAAAGCAGCTTCTAAAGGCTCTGTTTTATTAATATATAGCCTTTTGAATAGTTTTTTTGCATCCTGTAAAAACACCAGGCCACAGGGTATTCCAAACCAGCAAATTTCACCCTGTAATACTAAATCAGCTTATACAGGCTCTGTTTTATTAATATATTGCATTTTGAATTGGTTTTGTGCGTCCTGTAAAAACACCAGGCCGCAGGGTATACCAAACCAGCACATTTCACCCTATCTGTTATACTAAATCAGCTTCTAAAGGCTCTGTTTTATTAATATATTGCATTTAGAATTGGTTTTGTGCGTCCCGTAAAAACACCAGGCCGCAGGGCATCCCAAACCGGCACATTTCACCCTATCTGTTATACTAAAGCAGCTTCTACAGGCTCTGTTTTATTAATATATTGCATTTTGAATTGGTTTTGTGCGTCCTGTAAAAACACCAGGCCGCAGGGTATCCCAAACCCGGCACATTTCACCCTATCTGTTATACTAAATCAGCTTCTACAGGCTCTGTTTTATTAATATATTGCATTTTTAATTGGTTTTGTGCGTCCTGTAAAAACACCAGGCCGCAGGGTATCCCAAACCAGCACATTTCACCCTATCTGTTATACTAAATCAGCTTCTAAAGGCTCTGTTTTATTAATATATTGCATTTTGAATTGGTTTTGTGCGTCCTGTAAAAACACCAGGCCGCAGGGTATCTCAAACCGGCACATTTCACCCTATCTGTTATACTAAAGCAGCTTCTACAGGCTCTGTTTTATTAATATATTGCATTTTGAATTGGTTTTGTGCGTCCTGTAAAAACACCAGGCTGCAGGGTATCCCAAACTGGCACATTTCACCCTATCTGTTATACTAAAGCAGCTTCTAAAGGCTCTGTTTTATTAATATATTGCATTTTGAATTGTTTTTTGTGTGTCCTGTAAAAACACCAGGCCACAGGGTATCCCAGACCAGCAAATTTCACCCTTTTATACTAAAGCAGCTTCTACAGGCTCTGTTTTATTAATATATTGCATTTTGAATTGGTTTTGTGCGTCCTGTAAAAACACCAGGCCGCAGGGTATCCCAAACCAGCACATTTCACCCTATCTGTTATACTAAATCAGCTTCTACAGGCTCTGTTTTATTAATATATTGCATTTTGAATTGGTTTTGTGCGTCCTGTAAAAACACCAGGCTGCAGGGTATCCCAAACTGGCACATTTCACCCTATCTGTTATACTAAAGCAGCTTCTAAAGGCTCTGTTTTATTAATATATTGCATTTTGAATTGTTTTTTTGTGTGTCCTGTAAAAACACCAGGCCACAGGGTATCCCAGACCAGCAAATTTCACCCTTTTATACTAAATCAGCTTCTACAGGCTCTGTTTTATTAATATATTGCATTTTGAATTGGTTTTGTGTGTCCTGTAAAAACACCAGGCAGCAGGGTATCCCAAACCAGCACATTTCACCCTATCTGTTATACTAAATCAGCTTCTACAGGCTCTGTTTTATTAATATATTGCATTTTGAATTGGTTTTGTGCGTCCTGTAAAAACACCAGGCTAATGGGCATCCCAAACCAGCACATTTCACCCTATCTGTTATACTAAATCCGCTTTTACAGGCTCTGTTTTATTAATATATTGCATTTTGAATTGGTTTTGTGTGTCCTGTAAAAACACCAGGCAGCAGGGTATCCCAAACCAGCACATTTCACCCTATCTGTTATACTAAATCAGCTTCTACAGACTCTGTTTTATTAATATATTGCATTTTGAATTGGTTTTGTGCGTCCTGTAAAAACACTAGGCCACATGGGCATCCCAAACCAGCACATTTCAGCCTATCTGTTATACTAAATCCGCTTTTACAGGCTCTGTTTTATTAATATATTGCATTTTGAAATGGTTTTGTGCATCCTGTAAAAACACCAGGCCGCAGGCTATCCCAAACCAGCACATTTCACCCTTTCTGTTATACTAAAGCAGCTTCTACAGGCTCTGTTTTATTAATATATTGCATTTTGAATTTTTTTTTCCGTCCTGTAAAAACCCCAGGCTAATGGGCATCCCATATTAGCACATGTGACCCTATCTGTTACACACAAGCAGCTGTGAAAGGGGATTTCTTCTAACTAGATTACAGTTTGAATTGTTTTTGTTTCTGCTGTAAAAACTGCTGCCCACAGGGCATCCCATATTAGCACATTTGACCCTATCTCTTACACACAAGCAGCTGCTAAAGGGGATTTCTTCTAACTAGATTACAGTTTGAATTGTTTTTGTGTCTGCTGTAAAAACTCCAGGCCACTGGGCATCCCATATCAGCACATTTGACCCTATCTGTTACACACAAGCAGCTCTGAAAGCGGATTTCTTCTAACTAGATTACAGTTTGAATTGTTTTTGTGTCTGCTGTAAAAACCCCTGCCCACTGGGCATCCCAAACACTAGCATAAATATTTCAAGACTACCTGTCTAATAACTGCTTGCATTTTATAATTAACCTCACTTTTCTACAATCAAGGGAGGCCACCTCTGTATGTGAGCAGGGGGCATCCCAAACACTAGCATAAATATTTCAAGACTACCTGTCTATTAGCTGGTTGGATTTTGTAATCAATGTCACTTTTCCACTATCAAAGGAGCCAACCTCTCTATGTGAGGAGGGGGCATCCCAAACACTAGCATTAATATTTCAAGAGTACCTGTCTATTAACTGATTGCATTTTGTAAAGAAAGTCACGTTGTCAAATTGCCAGCAGCCATTGCTTTTAACCGGGGGGCATCCCAAATATGCTAGCACATTGGAGTTGGCAGCAGCAGCATTAGGAGCCCATATATTGCCTGAAATACACACATATGAACTGGCAGCAGCAGCATAGAGAGCCCATATATTGCCTGAAAGACACACCCAGGAGTTGGCAGCAGCATAGGGAGCCCATATATTGCCTGAAAGACACACCCTGGAGTTGGCAGCAGCATAAGGAGCTACCATGCTTCAGCTACTACCATGGATCAGCCATTGGTGGCTGGAAATCCTGGCTGAACCATGCCTGATTCATCTTCACAAAGGTGAGTCTCTCCACATTTTTCGTGGACAGACGAGTTCTCCTTGGCATGACTATGGCCCCCGCCGAACTAAACACCCGCTCAGACGGCACACTACTCGCTGGGCAGGACAGCTTTCCCAGGGCAAACTCCGCCAGTTGCGGCCACAAGTCAAGTTTGGCTGCCCAGAAGTCCAGCGGGTCCTCAAGGTGCATTGGCATGGTCATGTCAAGGTATGACACTACCTGCTGGTTCAAGGCCTGCTCCAGGTCTTTCTGCTGCTCATGAATAGCCTCACTATGTGGGTCGCTTGTGATTAGGGTGTGATTCCGACCCGACTTGATCGACCATTCCTGTCTGCTGCCTGTACCGACCTCTGCTTTGTCTGACCACGAACCTGCCTGCCCCTCTGGATACCCCGCGATCTCTGACCTCCTTGACCTTGACCCTTTGGCTATTCCTGACTACGCACCTGTCTCATCCCTGTACTCTGACGCACCCTAAGGATTGACTACCTGTGAACGACCTCGGCTTTGGGATACCCTCGTGGTTCATCGGCCTTTACCGTAAGCAGCCATCCTTTGCGCCTATTAAGACCTGGGGGCAACCATGTCCAGTGAGGCGTACCTAGCGTCCCGGCAAACCGGGGCTTGACTATAGGCAGAAGCGGCGGTGGAGATTGGGTGTTGCCTGCTTACAGAAGGCTGGTGTCCCGCTGGGCATCACAGTATGGACCATGGCATCGGCCATGCAGATAGGCATCGGCCAACTGACTACGTAGAATGTCTCTGTAGTAGGTCAGTTTGTTCTCCCTCTTAGTGGGTGTAAAAAAATGCCCCCATTTTGTGCCAGTAGCAAGGGTCCAATAAGGTGGAGAGCCAGAAGTCATCCCGCTGACAAATGGAGACAATTCTGTGGTCACTACGCAAGCACGTGAGCATGCATCGTGCCATTTCTGCAAGTGACTCGGAGGGAGCATACTGCCACGGTGTGTCTGGGTCCTCTGTCTCGCCTTCCTCACAACCCTCTAGCTCCTCTGGCTGCTCCTGCTCCTCCTCTCCTGTCAGATGACTAGATAAAATGGCCATTTTTGTCAAACCTAAACTGTGCTTCGCTGTGCCCCACCCCCTCCTCCTCCACTACAGCCCCCACAGGCTTCATGTGGCCGTGAAATGTAGGTGCCATGTCTCCAGTGCCCTGGCCAGCCATGGTTTCCAACATGTGTTGTAGTACATGAAGCAGTGGAATCACCTCGTTCATCCCATAGTCCTGGCGACTGACTAATAATTGGCTTCCTCAAAGGGCCTGAGCAAACGACAGGTGTCACGTGTGAGCTGCCACTGGTTAACATTGAAGTTACACGGGGAGTCCCCCTATCCGCTTGGACCATCAAGAAAACAGTGATGGCTTTTCTCAGTTCGTATAGTCGATCCAACATATGGAGGGTGGAAACATTGCAAATCAGACTATGTGGGGGGATACCGTTCTGACGCTGTAGCTCAAGAAGTGTGTGCTTGGTGGTGTAGGAGTGGCTGAAGTGCATGCAAAGTTTTCTTCCCGTTGTTAGCATGTTTTGCAACTGGGGGGAAGACTTCAGAAAATGCTTGACAACTAGGATGAACACATGTGGCATACAGGCGCATGGCTCAGGCTTCCTTGTCGCAGCGCAGGCAAGATGTTCTTCCCATTGTCAGTCACCATGGTTCCCATTTGCAGTTTGGGTGGAGATTTTTGATTTTTAGCAGTTCCTCCCATGTGTGACTCCGTGGCTCAAGGCAAACCATGTGAAGAACAGTGTGAGTCCTGCACATATGGTAGGCTGGAAGGGCACTGAAAAAAATTTAAAAAATTCAAAAAATACAGAAAAAAAAATATTAACAAAAAACAAAATACAAAAAAAAAAAATTAAAAATAAACCAAAAAATTTGTACAAAAATGTTAAAAATTAAAAAAAAGATAATGGAAAAAATATATATAAAAAAATACAAAAAAATATAAAAATATATATATTTTTTAAAAATACAAAATATAAAAAAAAAAACAAAATGAAAACAAAAATGCAAAATTAACCAAAAAAAAAAAAAAAAATTGGATGCATTTTATATGTTATTGTTATTATTTTATATGTTATTGTTATTATGTTATATGTTATTATATGTTATTATTATAAATGTGTTCAAATAAGATAAATGTTAACAATTAATGTGTAATTGACAATTAGGCACTTTTTTCTGTGACACCATTGCTAACTGCAAGTGCACTGTCACAGGCACAACGGCCTAGGAGCGCGGAGGGACCTGTCCAAGTTGCTGTTGTGGTTGTGCAGGAACCACAATCACCCAGTGGTGCTTAAAGTGGACCAACACCCACCCCCCGGGCCGATCAGCTCCCTCCTCACGGGGCATCTGAAATCAGGATGCCCCGCTGTATGAAACCCCCCAGAAATCCCCTAAAAACGTACCCTATCGGCGACGGACAAGCGGCGGATAAGCCGCCACCGCCTCCCGCGCTTATACTTCGCTTGTCCGTCCCCGATCGGGGTGCCCCGCGGAAGTGGACCAACACCCAGGATAGTGAAAATCCTGGGTGTTGGTCCACTTTAAAGGATATGTATTGTCCCTGACCGTAGTTACAGCTTCAGACGTAGGCACTGCCGTGCACTAACAGGCTAAAGGACTGGCCCACCTTCTGTTCAACAAAATTGTACAGGGTTGGTACTGCCTTCTTCGCAAAGAAATGACAGCATGGGACTCTCCACCTCGGCTCGGCACAAGCCATCAGTTCTCTGAAAGGTCCACCAACTCAAAAGGGAGGGACTGCAGCACCAGCAACTTATACAGGAGCACATTTAGCTTCTGCACGTTGGATGAGTGGGCACATACTGTTGTCTCTTGGACATGGCTTGGCCAATGGATTGCTGGCGGAATGACTGACTCGGATTAGGAGGAGGAAGAGCATCTGGAGCGACAGAGGATGGGTATGACACACAGGAGGTGGTGGAGCCTTGGCTGGCTGGAACAGAGAGCGGCGTGCCACTGGGTAATGCAGCAGGCTGGACCACCACTTTGGAGCCAACTCTCCCAGGCCGCTTTATGGTGATGCTGCAAATGTCGATGCAGGGCTGTGGGTCCAACATTGGGACCCTGGCCACACTTCGCCTTCTGCCTACACATCTTTCATATAGCCATGTTAAGTGGATGATCGTGTTAACCAATGGATGACGGCAGATGGGTTGCTGGTCAAGACACGACCGCTAACTGATACCGGGAGATCAGGCCTCTCACTGAGACTCCTGCTGCCACTCACCCCTAGTCTGCTGAGACCTCTGCTTGATGAATTGAGGCCTATTATGTTACTATGTTACTAATATGTTACTATGTTACTAATTACAAATATGTTACTATGTTACTAATATGTTACTATGTTACTAATGTGTTGCTATGTTACTAATGTGTTACTATGTTACTAATATGTTGCTAATGTGTTACTATGTTACTAATATGTTACTATGTTACTAATATGTTACTAATCTGTCACTCTCCATCACTCCAAGCCTTTAAAAGTGCCCTCAAAACTCACTGATGTCCTCCTCAGCTTCCTCAACAGTGTCTGCTTAAGAAGCCAAAATGTTTGCAACACCACCTCCCACGCCACTCTCCTCATCACTACTTGCCCGCCTAGTGGAAGAAGCGGTGAATGTCTCCTCCACTTCTTGGCTGGGCAGTAGCTGCTGATCATCAGATCGTCCTCACTGAATAGTGGAGCTGAACCCAAAGAATAAGATATAACCGACAGTTGACTGGGGGTGTCAGATGTCACTTGTGATGCAGTGGATGATCGTGTTAACCAATGGATGATGGCAGATGGGTTGCTGGTCAAGACACGACCGCTAGCTAATACCAGGAGATCAGGCCTCTCACTGAGACTCCTGCTGCCACTCACCCCTAGTCGGCTGCAACATCTGCTTGATGAATTTAGGCCTTTGCAACTTCTCTGTGCCCATCCTGGCACTTCTCTGCCTGACATACTTAGTGCGTATATGAGGGGAGGACAAAACGCTACACTACACTTAAAGCAGGATTTGTCGATAACAGCAGCAGGTGTGTAACTATCTATGGCCTTTCACTAAGTAGTAACTAGGCCCTGAAGAGTTTAACAGGAACAAAGTGATGAAACTCTTAGATGTGCGTATGTGATGCTCTGATGAGAGCAATTCAATGTACTCCAGTACGCTTGAAAAATGTTTTTGAGAGACTAGCCTGTGTGGAAATGAATCAGGCAAGGTTCAGCCAAGATTTCCACCCACCAATGCCTGATGCCATAGAGTAGATTGATCATGGGGCCAGACCAACACAAAAGAGATATGGATGGTGCAAAACAGATTTAAGGCGCTGCTCTCCAGTTACAGACATTCCTCCGCATCAGACCACAAGTAATTATTGAGAAATTGCTTTACGTTACTCTTACTTTTTATTAATATTCTTCGGATAAGATAGATGTGCCGGAAAGCTGTATATGTACTCTTCATGCTGCTGCAAACTCCAGGGTGTTTCTTTCAGGTAATATATGGGCTCCTTATTCTGCTGCCAACTCCTGGGTGTGTCTTTCAGGCAATATCTGAGCTCTCTATGCTGCTGCCAAGTCTAATGTGTTTTTCAGGCAATATATGGGCTCCTTATGCTGCTGCCAAGTCCAGAGTGTGTCTTTCAGGCAATATTTGGGCTGCTGCTGGCAACTCCAGGGTGTCTTTAGGCCAATTTTTGGGCTCCTGCTGCCAACTCCAGTGTCTCTTTCAAGCAATGTTTGGGCTCCTGCTGCTGCTGCCAGCTCCAGTGTCTCTTTCAAGCAATGTTTGGGCTCCTGCTGCTGCTGCTGCCAACTCCAGTGTCTCTTTCAGCCAATGTTTGGGCTCCTGCTGCTGCTGCTTCCAACTCCAGTGTGTCCTTAGGCCAATTTTTGGGCTCCTGCTGCTGCTGCCGCAAACTTCAGGGTGTGTGTTTAGGCCAATTTTTGGGATCCTGCTGCTGCCAACTCCAGTGTCTCTTTCAAGCTATGTTTGCGCTCCTGCTGCTGCTGCTTACAACTCCAGGGTGTCATTCAGCCAATTTGTGGGCTCCTGCTGCCAACTTCAGTGTCTCTTTCAAGCTATGTTTGGGCTGCTGCTGCTGCTTGCAACTCCAGGGTGTCATTCAGCCAATTGTTGGGCTCCTGCTGCCAACTCCAGTGTCTCTTTCAAGCTATGTTTGGGCTCCTGCTGTTGTTGCTGTTGCTGCTTGCAACTCCAGGGTGTCATTCAGCCAATTTTTGGGCTCCTGCTGCCAACTCCAGTGTGTCTTTCAAGCTATGTTTGGGATGCTGCTGCTGCTTGCAACTCCAGGGTATCATTCAGCCAATTTCTGGACTCCTGCTGCCAACTCCAGTGTCTCTTTCAAGCTATGTTTGGGCTGCTGCTGCTGCTTGCAAATCCAGGGTGTCATTCAGCCAATTTTTGGGCTCCTGCTGCCAACTCCAGTGTCTCTTTCAAGCTATGTTTGGGCTGCTGCTGCTGTTGCTGCTGCTGCTTGCAAATCCAGGGTGTCATTCAGCCAATTTTTGGGCTCCTGCTGCCAACTCCAGTGTCTCTTTCAAGCTATGTTTGGGCTGCTGCTGCTGCTGCTGCTGCTTGCAACTCCAGGGTGTCATTCAGCCAATTTTGGGCTCCTGCTGCCAACTCAAGTGTCTCTTTCAAGCTATGCTTGGGCTCCTGCTGCTGCTGCTGCTTGCAACACCAGGGTGTCATTCAGCCAATTTTTGGGCTCCTGCTGCTCCTGCTGCCAGCTCCAGGGTGTGTTTTTCAGGCAATATAGGGGCCCTTCATAGTGATGCCACCTCAGCTCTCTGCAATTGTGCCGCTCTGCGATTTTAATAGCGATGCCTCTGATCTGCATGTCATAATTATTTACAGTATTATTTCACTAACCCAGCACGCATCCTATGCGTGTTACAGCAAGGCAGAATGGTTTACAACCCTATTGAGGCTCTAGGAAGCTCAGAAATAGCCGTTTTTAATAGCAATTCGTCGCCAATAAATTCGGACCGAAACAAATTTTGTCGGAAAATTTGGCGAATCAGCCGAATTGAATTTTTCAAAAGTTCACTCATCTCTACCTGCTACCCTCTAACAGGTTGCTTTTGTTGCATTTTTTGCTTTTGTTGCAATTGTATGGCCAACCTGGGGGATTTCACAAAGCAGGGCATCCCGATTTTGGATGCCCCAGGGGGAGGGACACAATCGTGATCTTATAGATTCCCGGGCTGATCACCGTGGGTTTTAGTTCACTTTAAACAGATGGATAGAGGTAGCAAGGGGGCGTGGCCGAGACATGGCGGCTTGAAGACGTACTGGCCTGGGGCTCCCGTCTAAACCCGGCCCGAGCAGCACTTAAACAGTGACAAAGCACTACTAATTGTCCCCAGGAGCATGGGCAAACGCGGGGGAAAGCGGCCTGGACCTAAAGCGGCTGTAAAAACGTGCATAAGGAGGTTCCTGCAGCCGACAGATATGGAGGACGCGGGCACATGTGGCGACAAGATGGCGACCGGAGCTCAGGGTGAGGAGAGAAGTGAGAGGGGTCACGAGGCAGAGTGCCGCAAGAGGGGCTCACCTGCTATCCCCGAGGAGCGACGGGAGCGGAGGGCGGACCGGCCTCGACATCTGGCGTCGGAGGAGGAGTGTTCGGGTGCCGGCGGCGGAGCGGACGGTGACGCTGCTCGAGCTGGTGAGGTGAGAAGCGGGAGCGGCGAGAGACCAGCAAGTGCTGAGGAGCCAGTGCAGCGAGAGGAGGAGTGCTCCAGCGGTGAGGCGGCTCGACCTGATGAGATGAGAAGTGGCAGCGGCGTGAGACCAGCAAGCGCTTCGGAGCCAATGCAGCGGGAGGTGAGATGTGCGGCAGGCGGGCAGCTGCTTCCCTCGCGCTGCCCGACCACGCCGCAGCGGGGAGCCGTCCATCCAGAGAGGGTAGGGGGATCCGACTCGGGGGGGAGCCCCCCTCCAGCCTGGCGACTGGTAGCAAGACCCCCAGCCCTGGACCCCCTCCCCACATGAAAATCGGAGGAGAGCCCCCTCAGCCCCCAGTAATACCGACAGACAGCAGACAATGCAGCAGAGCTGACGTTGACTATTGGGTCGATTCAAAGAAACATGTAACAGCTTTGATTTGGGTGCCGATCATCCTATTTTTCCCGTCCGCTCGTGCGTTCGTATGAACTTGCGAGTGATTCTATAAGCAAATACGTTTCTATCCTAAAATATACGTCCGTTCGTATGTTATCTCCCGAACTTGCCTCAGTCAGTTGTCAATCGTAAAAAACAGGTTGATGTGACCACTTGTTGCGGCGGCAGCCTGTTTTTTCGGCCGCTTCCATCGTCCACCTCTTCCAATTACTTGCGTTTGCCTCTGGTTTTCAATGGTTTTTGGCCTCTTATATTCGTTCGTTCGTATGTATATAAGGTCTTGCGCATGCGCGATCCAAGCTACACTCCACAAACCAATGTGGGCCCTATCTGACACTACCAATCTCACCACTACTGCCTCGCGCCAGGCTACCACTTACCTTTAGGAACCATAAAACTTACCCAAACCCCTTAGCGCTTGCATCCTTCTTCATGTTGACGACCCTAAAACTTACCCCAACCCCTTAGCGCTTGCATCCTTCTTCATGTTGACGACCCTAAAACTTACCCAAACCCCTTAGCGCTTGCATCCTTCTTCATGTTGACGACCCTAAAACTTACCCAAACCCCTTAGCGCTTGCATCCTTCTTCATTTCTCGGACCCTAAAACTTACCCCAACCCCTTAGCGCTTGCATCCTTCTTCATTTCTCGGACCCTAAAACTTACCCAAACCCCTTAGCGCTTGCATCCTTCTTCATGTTGACGACCCTAAAACTTACCCAAACCCCTTAGCGCTTGCATCCTTCTTCATTTCTCGGACCCTAAAACTTACCCCAACCCCTTAGCGCTTGCATCCTTCTTCATGTTGACGACCCTAAAACTTACCCAAACCCCTTAGCGCTTGCATCCTTCTTCATGTTGACGACCCTAAAACTTACCCAAACCCCTTAGCGCTTGCATCCTTCTTCATTTCTCGGACCCTAAAACTTACCCCAACCCCTTAGCGCTTGCATCCTTCTTCATGTTGACGACCCTAAAACTTACCCAAACCCCTTAGCGCTTGCATCCTTCTTCATGTTGACGACCCTAAAACTTACCCAAACCCCTTAGCGCTTGCATCCTTCTTCATTTCTCGGACCCTAAAACTTACCCCAACCCCTTAGCGCTTGCATCCTTCTTCATGTTGACGACCCTAAAACTTACCCAAACCCCTTAGCGCTTGCATCCTTCTTCATTTCTCGGACCCTAAAACTTACCCAAACCCCTTAGCGCTTGCATCCTTCTTCATTTCTCGGATCCTAAAACTTACCCCAACCCCTTAGCGCTTGCATCCTTCTTCATGTTGACGACCCTAAAACTTACCCAAACCCCTTAGCGCTTGCATCCTTCTTCATTTCTCGGACCCTAAAACTTACCCAAACCCCTTAGCGCTTGCATCCTTCTTCATTTCTCGGACCCTAAAACTTACCCAAACCCCTTAGCGCTTGCATCCTTCTTCATGTTGACGACCCTAAAACTTACCCAAACCCCTTAGCGCTTGCATCCTTCTTCATGTTGACGACCCTAAAACTTACCCAAACCCCTTAGCGCTTGCATCCTTCTTCATTTCTCGGACCCTAAAACTTACCCAAACCCCTTAGCGCTTGCATCCTTCTTCATTTCTCGGACCCTAAAACTTACCCCAACCCCTTAGCGCTTGCATCCTTCTTCATGTTGACGACCCTAAAACTTACCCAAACCCCTTAGCGCTTGCATCCTTCTTCATTTCTCGGACCCTAAAACTTACCCAAACCCCTTAGCGCTTGCATCCTTCTTCATTTCTCGGACCCTAAAACTTACCCAAACCCCTTAGCGCTTGCATCCTTCTTCATGTTGACGACCCTAAAACTTACCCAAACCCCTTAGCGCTTGCATCCTTCTTCATGTTGACGACCCTAAAACTTACCCAAACCCCTTAGCGCTTGCATCCTTCTTCATTTCTCGGACCCTAAAACTTACCCCAACCCCTTAGCGCTTGCATCCTTCTTCATGTTGACGACCCTAAAACTTACCCAAACCCCTTAGCGCTTGCATCCTTCTTCATTTCTCGGACCCTAAAACTTACCCCAACCCCTTAGCGCTTGCATCCTTCTTCATGTTGACGACCCTAAAACTTACCCAAACCCCTTAGCGCTTGCATCCTTCTTCATTTCTCGGACCCTAAAACTTACCCAAACCCCTTAGCGCTTGCATCCTTCTTCATTTCTCGGACCCTAAAACTTACCCAAACCCCTTAGCGCTTGCATCCTTCTTCATTTCTCGGACCCTAAAACTTACCCAAACCCCTTAGCGCTTGCATCTTTCTTCATGTTGACGACCCTAAAACTTACCCAAACCACATAATGTACATATGTCTATATGTTTCTAAGCATGTATTTTCGTGTTTGTGTAAATGTCTTTTTGGGCGCATATTAGAAATGACACATTTATGAAGGATTAAAATATTATTTATTATATTTGTTTTTTTTTTGGTTGTTTTTTTTTTTTTTTAAAACATTGTAAAATGTTAAAATTTTTTGGGTTTTTTGTTTTTAAAACAATAAAATTAGGTTCACTAAAAGGTAGTTTAAAACTATTTTACAAAATTAGCCAGGACCAAGGGCACTAATCCTCCTCCTCTTCTTCTTCTGTTGGCCCCAACGTCGCCTGTATGGCCAGCAGCTCGGCCACCAACTCCTTTATTCTTTTTTTTTTGCCCTCCAATGTTTTTGGGATCATCCCTGTAACCAATAGAGAAATAAACATAAATAGGAGTACCAGACCGGTTTGTATGCTGGGAATAGATTTTGGGTTAATCAAATACATGTAAATGCATGACATATGTCATTCTTCTAAGGGATAAAGTAAATGCATTTCCCACAGGTAAGTATTGAAACTCCTTAAACCGGACCTTCAACATTATTTAATGAAAATCAATAACTATTCCCAAATGATTCTGCACCAGATCGAAGTACATTTTGGTGGATTTTTGATTACTGCGCCGCCATCTAGACTCAGAAGCATAACACTTAATGAGGAGAGGAGAGTGGGATAAAGTACAGGTGAGTAGGTTACAGTTGTGCTTTGGTAATACAGAGCATAGCTGGGTTCAGGGAAAGGTCAGCAGTCCCACAATGCATGGCAGCACCTTATTTTTTAAAATCTGTATGCCATGCTGCCTGTAAATATTGCGCATTCCATATGTCGCCATCTTGGATGTTTAAAGGCTCCTAACATGCATTAGATGCCGGTAGCCTGTTTTTGAATGTTCCCAATCTGTATGTACAGTGTGTGGGATAATTATTAGCTAGGCTCTTAATACGAGTTAGGGTCCGCTTTAAGCTAACGAAGTGCCCACATGAAAGTGTTAACTATACATTGGCTACGCCTTTAGTTATGTGTGTGTTATTAGCTAAAAACACATAAATATGAATAATGGCATGGCTACTTACTTTGTTGGTGGCCGACAGATGGCTGGTTGGGGCCAACAGGATGCCCTTGGTCCTGGCTATGCTGTGAAGAAGTCCCTGGAGAAACATGTGACATTTGGTTAGTAGTTGTATAGAGTCACTATTCCCAACATATCTGGCTCCCAGTCTGGCTGACATCACTCACCTTCGCCAGGATCAACTTCCAGCATCTCTGCTGCCTCCTCCTCCACTATCTCACCCGCTCCCGAAGCTTCTACAAATACATAATAAAGGAGCACTTAGTTTTTGGCCTGGCATGTATATCTTTGTGCATATACATGAAGAGTGACATACCAGAGCCTTCCCCATGCCTGGCCGGGTATGACTCCACGCCCACGCGGTTGGGCCCCTCCTCTGTGGTAAGGTCCAGGGGCTGGTCTGAGGAGGCCACAGAGGAGGGGTAGGTCCGTCGCCCAGGAGATCCACCACCTTCACTCACAGATGCAGAATCATGCAGCACTGGTCGGCCTGTGCGCCTCCGGGTGCGGCGAATTCTGAAATCCATTTCCAACACTAACAAAGAAAAGTCATTATAAATAAAGGCATAACTTATACATTTGGAACATATACCATGCTATCGCTTTGTACTTACTTGGGAAATGGATCCCAAAAAACCTCCGCACCCGGGGCATGTGCAGACGTTTCAGGTCCGACCAATGCTGCATTATCTGGGTGTGAGTGAAGGTGGTGCTGGTCACACGGTGGATTTCCGCGATGATCTCCCGGGCGATGTCCCTTTTTTCGCACACATTGGGCGCGAAGTCATACCGGCGCTGAAGCATGATCTGAAAAACATAATGGACACAGAGCTTTTACTTTTACACACAGAGCCATATGTGTTGCATCACAAGTTGCGAATGTCATGTCATTAACACACACATTTAGAGTGCCAGCCATTTTTGGGGAGTGCCTTAAAGCGGACATTCACTCTGATTCAGAGTCTGGTCTTATGTTATATGTTTCACACACCATGTACATACAGCTAGCCAACATTACAAATCAGGCCACCTGCATCTATGGCATGTTATGATGGTTTAAACATCCAAGATGTCGGCTTATGCTTAGGCTTTTTGGCCACGTGTGTGGCTTGCCGTTGTGTTTTGAGGTCTTAGGCAAACAGTGGTCCTCAAACATCCGCATCAAGGTCCGAGACAGGCCAGGTTTGACAGCTAGCCACGCTACTCCACAGGTTAATTAACTGGTGCTAAGCCAGAGCAATTGCCCTAATTAGGACATCAGCATAGAGAGGTGAAAACGTGGCCTGGCTCGGCCCTTGAGGATGAAGTGTGAGGAGCCTGTTCTTAAACATTAAGATCCCCAAAACTAGTTCCAAACGCATCATTTACATTTAGTACATCAGTCAGTATTAGCTTAAAAGGCAGAGCAAGGCACTTACCAGCATGAGGATCTCTTCCTGTTGACGGGTGAAGATAGTGGGCGCCATCTTTATGCTTCTTCAAGGCAGCAGATAAGTGAAACCCCAGCGGTTTCCTGGTTCCGCACGAACGTCCGTCCGTACGAGCGCGTAGTCGTGCGCATAGGCGTCAGACGCTGGGCGCATGATTTAAAGGTCCCTGCACCCAAAGCTCATTCTCTTTGAGCTTTTTGAGAAAATGGCACCCAAAAAGGCAGCAGCTAAACGCGCCCAGCCAAGGCAGACCTCTGAGGGCCCAACCACCAGGTCCCAGCAAGGACCCAAGAAGCTAAGGGCCCAGAAGGCAAGTACCACCTCGGCCCCACCAAGGGACACTGGACCCTCCCTTTCCCAAAAAAGGGCCCAAAAGGCACGTGCCCCTGCGGCCAAAAAACAGGCCACAGCAGCCACCACCACCTCTGCCCCCAGAAGAGGCCGCCCAAGGGAGCCCACACCACCCATGCTTTCAAGCCGGGCACTTAGCCAACCCAGGCCCCGCAGCAGGCCCAGAACACCATCCAGGCCCCGCAGCAGGGCCAGAAGCCCAGCAAGGCAACACAGCAGGCCCAGAACACCATCCAGGCCCCGCAGCAGGGCCAGAAGCCCAGCAAGGCAACACAGCAGGGCCAGAAGCCCAGCAAGGCAACACAGCAGGGCCAGAAGCCCAGCAAGGCAACACAGCAGGGCCAGAAGCCCAGCAAGGCAACACAGCAGGCCCAGAACACCATCCAGGCCCCGCAGCAGGGCCAGAAGCCCAGCAAGGCAACACAGCAGGGCCAGAAGCCCAGCAAGGCAACACAGCAGGGCCAGAAGCCCAGCAAGGCAACACAGCAGGGCCAGAAGCCCAGCAAGGCAACACAGCAGGCCCAGAACACCATACAGGCCCCGCAGCAGGGCCAGAACACCATCCAGGCCCCACAGCAGGGCCAGAAGCCCAGCAAGGCAACACAGCAGGCCCAGAACACCATCCAGGCCCCGCAGCAGGGCCAGAAGCCCAGCAAGGCAACACAGCAGGGCCAGAAGCCCAGCAAGGCAACACAGCAGGCCCAGAACAACATCCAGGCCCCGCAGCAGGGCCAGAAGCCCAGCAAGGCAACACAGCAGGGCCCGAAGCCCAGCAAGGCCGCGCAGCAGGGCCCGAAGAGCATCCAGGCCCCGCAGCAGGGCCAGAACACCATCCAGGCCCCACAGCAGGGCCAGAAGCCCAGCAAGGCAACACAGCAGGCCCATAACACCATCCAGGCCCCGCAGCAGGGCCAGAAGCCCAGCAAGGCAACACAGCAGGGCCCGAAGCCCAGCAAGGCCGCGCAGCAGGGCCCGAAGAGCATCCAGGCCCCGCAGCAGGGCCCGAAGCCCCCGACCTGGCACCAGCCGGGAACATAGCCCCCGACCTGGCACCAGCCGGGAACATAGCCCCCGACCTGGCACCAGCCGGGAACAGAGCCCCCCAAGAGGCCAAAGAATGGCCACCCGGACCACATCTACACCTGGAAGTTCGGTGGCCAGCCACGCAAGAACACCCAGTCCCTTGGCCAGTCCAGTCCAGTCATTGGGAAGCCAGCAATCCTTCCATTCCCCTACCCAGCCCCAGGCCATAATGTCACCACATGTGTCTGCACACATGGAGGAGCACCCAAGCCAACCATCTGTCCGCACATTGCGGCGCGGACATTTGAGTGGGAGATTCTCCCATGACCAAAATATGGCATTGGCTAGTGGCCTTACATTATACTATGACGAGCTCTATGGGAGCAAATCAAAACACACCACTAAGCAGCGCAAGATGGAATTGTTTGAAACCATCCTACGACAAGTAAATGCAGCGGGGGAAGAGAGGAAAGATGTTGGACAAATCCAGAAGAAAATTTCGGATCTCAAATATGCTGTACGTCAAAAAGAAATTAAAAGGCATAATTACAGGTAAATAAATGATGTCTCCAAATGTAATGATTAGGATGTACTGTATGCACCTTTTCTGGGTACCAAACTATTTTTTCATTTCAGCATGAAAACTGGAGGTGGCTTTCCAACCAAACTGGAGTTTACACCTGCTGAGGAGATTGTGCTGGGCCTTCTCCATCCTGTTGCGGTCGGTGGCCATGCGGGTCTAAGGGACACAGACTCACCGACCCGTACACAAGGTGAGTACTCTTAATCTGCATGTTTGCGTGTTTGCCCAGAAAATTAAAGTTCACTAGTACCAAGATGACGGTATGGCCCTATGGTGTGGCTTGCTTGGCCTCGCACTACTGTGCCTGTTTGTGTCCTGTTTTGGTCCCTGTGAATCACACATTTTGGACCACATACATTATGTAAAAGAACAATTAACACTAATTATGTGTGAAGGAACGAAGTTTATGAAGAAAAGTGATATATTTGGACTCAATCACAAAACACACATCATTAGGGATGTGTTGGCTATTTGTTGTGTGAGTTGTGTTTGAGGTAACAATTTAATTCAACACCCCCAAACATATCTGACCTAGAGCAGCGAGACTCAACTGGCGGCCCGGGGTCCCAATGCGGACCTTGCCACCAGATTCCCAGACCCCTGCCCAGACAGCCCTGCACTCAGTTACTTCTGTGTTGACGTGCTCAGAGCTGCCCCCTTGATCGGCGATGTAGTGGTTGGTCTCCTGGCCAATGTCATGGCTCCATGAAACCTAGCATTGCAATATGAAGTACTGCACAGGAAGTGGCATTGCAAGGTACACACTAACTTGGTGCATCATTCTCTTTGTCCAATCCTGTCCCGCTGCCCCAGCTCTGCCCCATCTGCCCCTGTCCCACCATCTGCCCCCCCCCCACATCAGCCCCATCCATTCCTAACAGATTTGCTCCATCCATCCCATCACCATCCATTCCTGTCCTCCCAGCTTTAGCCATCCAATCCCTGTCCCCTCAGCTCTGCCCCATCCAGCCCAGCAAGGGCAAGCAGCCTTTATTAGTTTGCACTTGGCAATCTCTAGCCCCTCCCCCAGTGTGCTGATTTCTAACTAGACACCCCCTGCGACAGCCCCATGCCCGGACCTTCACCTCTCACCGGATACCTTTAAATGGACCTTTACAAGAAGTGGTTGAGTACCCCTGACCTAGAGAATGGTAGTCAAACTCAAAATAGTTGCTCTGCAAGTTGTATGCTGACTGGGTACACTTCCTGACTTCGAACTGAGGTCAGTTAGCAGTTTACTCAATCCATTGCACATATGTTAAATTGAGTGTATTTTACCAATTGGACCCATTGCTGTAGAGTTGCTTAATATTAGAAATAGTGGCTTGTTTTATTACCTACCCAAACAATGCTTATGTGTGTGTTTACCTTGTTTTGTTTTCTCTTCTTCAGCCCAGCATGACCCCTCAGCAAGTGTAAACTCACCCCCCAGTTTGATTATGCCTACCAGGTCCGTACAGCATAGGAGCCCAGATCCGAGTTTTCTGGTAAGTTTATTTAGTACCCAAAATACTACCAAGTGCTTAAGCATGTGTTAAACTGATGGAATCCTAATTTGGGACGCCAACTTAACCTTTTTTTTTATATGTCCCTACAGACCCACACACTCATGGAAGAGATCCAGGAAATGGAGGAAGATGATGTATCCCTGCTGGCCACGTCCGATGACCTCCCCCTGGGTCCCAATCTGCAACTGCTCCCTAATGTTTCTCTGGCCAATCCTCAGCAGCAGAGTGAATCTGCATCCATTTTGCATGCACATGGGGAGACTGACACAACAGTCCCCAGTGTTCACTCTGCTGCTGAGGATTTGCCAAGCATGCCTGTTGCTGTTGAGGGGACGACACAACGCGGCAGGGCACGCCCAAGAGCCAGGGTAATTGTGCGGCGGACTCCATTATGCCGCCGCACAATTTCCCAGGGGAGGCACAGTGCCCTGCTTGATTTATGGAACCAAGAGAGGGACTCTTTTGAGGCACAGCTCGTAACTGAGCGGGAGGAAAGGCATGCCGATATGGTCAACCTAACTACCACCTTACAGGGCATCCTCGCGGAGTTTCGGACCCTCAACAGCAACATGGCCAATGCAAGTAATGGCATCCAGTCAGCCATGGCTGAGATGACCAATATGCAGAGAAACATTATGGAGCAGTTGCAAATTCACAATGCAACCATGGCCCAGGTTAGGTCCCATCCCCACGGACCTCCACCTGGGTTTTATGGGCAGCCACCCTATTAATCCATGAATGTGTGGGACATCTTTTCTCTTCCCTCCCACTGTATTTACTTGTCCTTTGAGGTTTCAAACAATCCATTTTGTGTTTCACATGCAGGTTGTGTTTTGTATTTGCTCCCATAGAGCTCCTTAGAGTAATGATTAAGGCCACTAGCCAATGCCATAGGTCTATGTGCTGTCTAGCTGGCAACTATCATGTGGCAATTATGGCTTTTGACATTTGTTTGGTTTGTTGGTTTGTGCTCCTCCTGTTTGCAGACATGTTTGTGTGACATTATGGCCATGCCCAAATATCCCTTGGCACAGGCAATATTAATGACTGGACTAGGCTGGCCTTTGGACTGGGTGTCCTTGTTTGGTTGTGCCACTCTCTTCCAGGTGTAGATGTGGTAGATTTAATGTTAATACCTTCTTGGTTTTTGAGCCACAGTTGTATGTGGATTTTAATTTTTTATGCACCACCAATCAAAGTGCAAAAAGTAAAAAAATTTCAAACTTACAATACTTGTTGCGTTTTGAGTTGAAACACATTTAACATCACCTTGGGCTAAAGCAGATACATTTTTGGTTAAGAGGTGTAAAAATGCAAAGATCAATCTAAGTAAACACCAGGATAAACATTAGGCAACAATTAAGGGAAATTGTGTATTTATTTAAGGTAATGCCACATTACGGCCAAACAAATATTTGAAAATAAAGGCAAATACACACACACACACACAGAATGGCAAGCCAAAAAAAGGCTTTAACTAAAATGCTGCAATATCAAATTTGCTCTCACTGATTGGCCAGACTCACTGGGTGGGCCCACATAATTGTCACCATCATCTTCTCGGGCTGTAGAGGGCAGAACATCCACATAACGGGGGACACGTTCTTGAATGGCAAAATTATGCAGAACAGCACATGCCATTATGATGTCTATCACATTGTTAGGAGCATATTGCAGGGCGCCCCCGGTATGGTCCAAACAACGAAAACGTGTCTTCAACAGTCCAAATGCCCTCTCAACAACAGCCCTGGTCTTGCGGTGCGCACGATTGTAGGCTTCCTGAGAGGCATCCTGGGGCCGCAGCACAGGCGTCATGAGCCAGGGGAGAAGTGGGTAACCGGAATCACCTTAACAAGACAATTAAATAACAAAAATTAACACATTGCAAGACAACAAACACAAACAATTTGACATATATCAAAATGAGGTAAGCTAAAGGGCCAAAAAAGACACCCAGGGCACATTACAAAAAACACTATTGGGCCAAATGTAGTACATAAATAAAAATGCAGCTTAAATAAAGCCAAGAATGAAAAAACATCTGCACGGACAAGGCTTTTTAGAAATATGTTTTTGATTCTGGCTTCGCAAATGTTACAATTAGGATGCTGCTGAGGGGCCCACACCATTTCGATAAAGAATGCACTGTATGCAGTTTAAGTCCACTTTGGCGTTGCAAGACCAATACTACAAAAGGACAAACAACTAGCAGATACTTCGGGACAATCTGCTACCCAATATATTTTGGGACATGGAAGTTACAGACATCCTGACCAAAGTTATAAAAAAAAACGAAGCACAAAGGGAGCAAAGCGTTTGGTTGAAAAACAAAATACAATCCACAAAAGCCCCCCCAAAAAAATGCTGGTTCGTTTTTCTGACAAGAATTATAAAGCTAAAATAGGCAAACAATACAGATTCCTGGGAAATATCAGTAACCAAAAATAGGACACACTTACCAAGCAGCCATGCACCCGAAAATTCCCCAGACTCAAATCTCCTAAACAAACCAGATCGTCTCAGGATATAGGAGTCGTGCGACGATCCAGGGTAGCCGGCCTGGACATTAAGGGAGTGTCCCATTTTTCGATTCCTTAAGGCAAAAACAAAAAAAAAGGGTATGTGATAAGGGCAAAAAACATTTAGAAAAAAAAACATGTCTGCACACAAATTCAAACAACAAATGAGAAGCCTAAATAAGGCATGTACACAAAAGTCCAAACAAAAATATGCTGCCGCCAAGGAAAATAGGTTACATTACACGTTGGGCCCCATAATAACCCAAACCCAAAATATATACCTATATATATATTCGTCGGATGCCCTAGGTACGAGTGCCACATGTGTGCAGTCAAGAGCACCAATTACGTTGGGCATGTCGGCCACATTATAAAAAGCAAGCTTAATGGCGTTTCTGGCTGCCATATCATCCGGGAAAAAAATATATTTGGGAGTTATGGCAGCCATGCCTTCCAAAAATTTAGAGAGTGCGCGGCTCAGCGTAGGCTGGGACATCCCCACGGAGAGGGCACCCAGCCTCTGGAACGAGCCGTTCGCCAAAAATTGCAGGCAGCCAAGCATCTTGGTCATACCTGAAATTGCATGCCCCTTCCTTGTGGTGCGGGCTAACCATGGCCGCAGCTCACTATATAATTTATGGAGGGAAGCGCGATTAAGCCTGGTCAGCTCAAACAGGTCAACATCATTCATGCTATCGATGTTCATGCGACGACGCAGGGGCAATCTGCTCTCAGACATCCGGATCAAATCGATGCCAAAAAGCATAAGCCCTTGATGTGCCACAAACTCGCTCCTCTCCATCCTACTCCCGAGGCCAAATAGCTGCCGGCAAACATTTCGGGAAACAGCTCTTTAATGGGCTTCAAAACAATTAGCAATCACCTCTCTGAATTGGTCGCAAGCCCATGTGAAGCACGTAAAAAATAGGATCGGACCTAAAAAATATGATTTGGACGGGAAAAACACACGAACTAACGCAAAATATACGATTGACGTCCGGAAAGCGTATGTTCATATACGTCTATGCGCGAACGTTCGTGCGAATACGAAATGGCCAAAAAAAAAGAATAAAAAATGACAAAACACCCACCCAAACTTATGATTCTCGAAATCAATTAACTTTTGCTCTTTGAATCTAGGGGTATGTCTGTCAGCCAACTCTTAAAGAAACATGCGTGAAAAAACAGCTGTGGTCCCAGAATCTACCAAGCCTCTCGCAGTCTGAAGAAGGGGTTTCGACTGAGGGGGAGATGCTGCTTGATTCTGAGTGGGGCACCCTGCAGATGCAGACCCCCCGGATGCGTCATTCCCAGGATTGGGGAGACCATGATATAGAGGAAGAGCGTGGGATGCCCCCAAATATGTGCAGCCACCTGGGGGATCCCCCCACACTTAACAGAACAGTTCCCTCGGAGTGGAGCTCTGGGACGCTGCAGTGGTCTCGAGATGGACCCTCAACCAGTGCGAACCTGAGGGAGGAGATATCCCAGAGAGCGGAAGATTGTATTTGCTCACCGGAGCTCGACCACAGCTTGAGGTCTCTATTACTCTCTCTTCCTACCAAAGCAGACCTAAAGGCGATACCAACTAAAGCAGACCTGGAAGTAATGGTCTCCAGGATAGAAAAATCTTTCCGGAAAGAGATGGAGACTATCCAACACAATGTAGCCGCGGTGGAGGACAGAGTGACTGCCCTGGAGAATGCGAAGGAATCCACAGAGGAATGTCTCTCCTGCCTGGAGCAATCGAATGCTTCCCAGTCAGCACAAATCATCTCGGCACTAGAGTGGACACAGGCAGTGAAGTCCTCTGCCTCAGGTAAATCTCAGAGCCCAGACGGGTTCACCCTGTCATGCTATAAGTGGATGGTTGACATCCTGACCACACGGGCAGTTGCGGCCTTTAACTCTCTCTCCAGTGAACAACCTATCCCTCCTGATATGCTGAGAGCACAGGTTACAGTGATCCACAAGAAAGATAAGGATCCTATTCTATGTGCTAACTACAGACCGATCTCACTTCTAAATGTTGATCTAAAAATATTTGCAAAAATTTTGGCCTTGAGACTTGCCCCTAGCCTAGGCAGTCTGATACACAACGACCAGGTGGGATTTATTCCAGGGAGAGAGGCCAGAGACAATGTTATTAGGGTACTCAACCTGGTACACCAGATTCACGAGGCTTGGGATTCCGACCCTGCTCCTGTCAACGGGAGGAGAAGGCATTCGACAGGGTTGGCTGGGACTTCATCCGAGCAACGTTAGAGCATGTAGGTCTGCGGGAGAATATACAGAACTGGATTCTGTCTCTATATTCCTCCCCTTCTGCCTGTATTAAAGTGAATGGAGTACTCTCGGACCCCTTCAATATAACAAATGGGACAAGACAAGGCTGCCCACTTTCTCCGCTCATTTTTATCTTGACGCTTGAACCCTTTCTCAGACGAGCTAGGGCAAACCCAGATATAAGAGGTTTGGGGAAGGGACGGTTGGAGCATAAAGTGGCGGCCTTTGCCGACGACCTGATCTTCTGCATTACCCAACCGGTGATAACTCTACCTAACCTATTGCGAGAGCTAAAAGAATACACCCTCCTCTCAAACTATAAAGTGAACATCCAGAAGTCAGAGGTGCTAAACATCCTATCGCAGAAGCACCTGGAAGGTATTAAACATAGCTTTCCTTTCCGTTGGTCACCGGCCTCAATTAAGTACCTGAGTCCAGATTACACCTCTTTTGAAGGATCTGTTTACGGCAAACTTCCTACCTTTGCTGAGCGTAATAAAGAGAGATTTAGACACTTGGAGAGAAAAAACACTCACCTGGTTTGGCAGATGCAATGCCCTCAAAATGAATGTGCTGCCAAGACTTCTCTACCCGATTCAGGTTCTGCTGATACAGGTGCCAGCATCTTATTTGAACTCGGTCCGAGCAGAATTCATAAAATTTGTGTGGGGAGGGAAGAGCCCCAGGATCTTGCAGACAACCCTCTCGCTCCCCAAGAACAGGGCAGCGCACCTCAACAGGATAATAGACTGGAACCTACACGTGAAACATAAGCGGTGGATCCAGTTGGAGCAGCAATGGTCCCCAGTCCCCCTGGCAGGCCTCCCATGGTCCTCGGGAGAGATTCCCACCGGACTCAAGACGCATCCGACGATTGGGCCTACACTGAGAGTGTGGGCCAGATACGCTTCCAGAGAGAGCATTTCGCCCTCCCCCTCCCCACTTAGGCCAGTCTTGGGATCCTTGGACTTTCTGCCAGACCAAATGGACGCGGGATTCAGAAAGTGGAAAGCAACCGGAGGGAGTAGAGCCCGGGACTTCCTGAATGGCCCCTCATGGAAATCCATTCAGGAGCTTATGTCATTGGGAGATCATCCACGTCATTCATTTTGGAGAGCGATGCAAATCTCCCATTTCCTCCAGAAACTAGCTCCCCCTGGGGAGTACTGCAGAGAACTAACCCCCTTTGAGGGATTCTGCGTGGCCACGGAACCGATAAGAGGCTATTTATCCCTCATATATAAACTCTTAACCGATCCAGGAGAGACCTTTGTCCCAAACTTTATTGAGGCATGGGAGAGAGACCTTGGGGTGTCCTTCTCCCCATCTCAAATTAGGAAGATCCTGGAGCTATCTCAACGAGCGTCCATCAGTAATTCCTACCAGGAGGCAGGATACAAAATCCTTAGTAGATGGTACAGAACACCCCAGTCGTTGCACCGGTTCTACCCAACGGTCTCCCCCCTCTGCTGGAGATGTGAGAAGGTCCCAGGCTCGATGCTGCACATTTTCTGGGAATGCGACAGACTGGAGGGCTTCTGGAGGGGGGTGGTGGGATGGATCCACAAGATAACAGGTGAAGTCACTCCGCTTACTCCAGAGGTCTTACTCTTACACTGTACGACCCTATCAGTAGGAAAATATAGGAAGTCCCTAACCATCCACTTAATAAATGCTGCCCGCGCTTGTATCCCGGCGCGTTGGAGAGACCCGGTGCCTCCCTCCAGAAGATATAAGATGCATGGAAGATCTCACAGCCTCCCTCGGACAGACTGAGGAGAGGCACAGGCTCCTCTGGACACCATGGAATATGTTTGTCGAATCAAGTGAAGGGAAGGAGGCACTTGGGGTGCCCTGAGGCGGTGGGGTGTCGTGGGGAGGAAGGAGAGTCTGGCCGACCTCCCTCCTTCCCTAAGTCTTTACCTTCCCCTTCCCTCTTCCCCCTTCTCTCCCCTCATATCCCAGGGGCAAGGCCCCTCGGACTTTACTTTTCCCCGTTACTATTACATAAAAACATTGGCTGCCGGAGGGGGGGTGACAAGGACATGTGGGCGCAAGGGTAGAATGCTGTAACTGTATTACTGAAATGGATATACAAGCTCAGTCTAAGGTGGATTTGATGATAGACAGCTGCACTGTAATGTATTCTGAGATGTTGTAACTGTATCTGTATGAACCTGCAGAAAAATGTGTATATGACAAAGTCTGTGTGCCCTCACGACCTGGTCGGTTTCAAGATTCATTCTTAAAAAAAAAAAAAAAAACAGATGGATAGAGTATGTGATATTCATTTAGAGGAAAAATACCCCAGAAAGTATTGCTTTCATTTTCCAGAAATAGATATTTTACATGTCTTTATTACTTTCCTCTATTCTCATCTCCATGGACTAATTTATCCCTTAGCCATGGTCCCTCTTTTACTGAATCGCTAGGCCCACCTATCCAAGAATGGTGTCTTATTAAAAATACCTTGCTCTATAGATCCCCCTTAGGCTGTGAAAAACACCCATGGGTTGAAATTATACTATGAGGATAAGGCTGTTAAATGATATTTTCTATAACCACATAAGACATATACATCACCTAGTCTTCACCCCTATTAAAAGTCAACTTTAATTGTAGCATGGTTAAAACATTTAAAAGATACATAGCTCCTCCAGAATTAATCAAATGACAAGTTAGTTTCAGTCACATCCTGCCCCCCCCCAACCATATGTCTACACAAAACATACCCCTCGATTCAAAGAGTCAAAGTTAAGTGATTTCGTATCGAGAATCGTAAGTTTGGGTGGGTGTTTGTCATTTTTTCTTGTTTTTTTGGCCATTTCGTATTCGCACGATCGTTCGCGCATAGACGTATATGAACATACGCATTTCGTACGAGAATCGTATAATTTGCGTTAGTTCGTGTGTTTTTCCCGTCCAAATCGTATAATTTGCGTCCGATCCTATTTTTTACGTCCTTCACATGGGCTTGCGCCCAATTCAGAGAGGTGATTGCTAATTGTTTGGAAGCCCATTAAAGAGCTGCTTTACGAAATGTTTGCCGGCAGCTATTTGGCCTCGGGAGTAGGATGGAGCGGAGCGAGTTTGTGGCACATCAAGGGCTTATGCTTTTTGGCATTGAGTTGATCGAGATGTCTGAGAGCAGATTGCCCCTGCGTCGTCGCATGAACATCGATAGCATGAATGATGTTGAGCTGTTCGAGCTGACCAGGCTTAATCGCGCTTCCCTCCATAAATTATATAGTGAGCTGCGGCCATGGTTAGCCCGCACCACAAGGAAGGGGCATGCAATTTCAGGTATGACCAAGATGCTTGGCTGCCTGCAATTTTTGGCGAACGGCTCGTTCCAGAGGCTGGGTGCCCTCTCTGTGGGGATGTCACAGCCTACGCTGAGCCGCGCACTGTCTAAATTTTTGGAAGGCATGGCTGCCATAACTCAAAAATATATTTATTTCCCTGATGATATGGCAGCCAGAAACGCCATTAAGCTTGGGTTTTATAATGTGGCCGACATGCCCAACGTTATTGGTGCAATTGACTGCACACATGTGGCACTCGTACCTAGGGCAGCCGACGAGTATATATATAGGTATTGAGATTGGTTATTATGTTGCCCAACGTGTGATGTAACCTGTTTTCCTTTGCGGCAGCATATTTGTTTATCCCTCATTTGTGTAGCTGCTTTATCTAGGCTTTTCATTAGTCTTTCCCAATAGAGTGCAGACATGTTTTGTGGTTAATTTATTATTTTGGGTCAAATATCAATTACCCTTTTTGTATGTTTTTGCCTTAAGGAATCGTAAAATGGGACACTCCCTTAATGTCCAGGCCGTGGTTGGTCCGGATATGCGGTTTATGAGTGTCCTTGCCGGCTACCCCGGATCGTCCCACGACTCCTATATCCTCCGGCGATCTGGGTTGTTTCGGAGATTTGAGGCAGGTGAATTTTCGGGGGCATGGCTGCTTGGTAAGTGTGTCCTATTTGTGTGTTCTTAAATGTGGCATTAATCTTGTATTTGTTGATATGTTTGTTTTGGAATTCTTTACATAAGCGTCCAACTGCCTTTTTCTTGGCTGATATATTAGGAACTTACAAAAAAAAAGCTTGCCTCGCTTTGGCCTTCAGAATGTTTTCCCTTTAGTTAGGATGTCTGTAAGTTCCTTGTGCCTAAATATATTGGTTTTGAGTTTATACCCAAGGATCTTTGACCTTTGGCTCCTTTTGTACTATTGGTCTTTAAATGTCAAAGTGGACTTAAACTGCATACATTGTAGTTTCCAGAGAAATGTGGATAGGCCCTCAGCAGCATCCTAATTGTAACATGTCTGAAAACTACAAATATATGTAAAATCCAAATACCCTTGGCCGTGCAGATGTTTGTTAATTAATTGGTATATAGAAGTGCCATTTTTATTTAGGTTATACCTTAGTGGAATTTTTGGGGGCCCTAATGTGCCCTTTTTTTTTTTGGGAACACTTTACCTTACATCATTATGATATCTGTGAAATTTTTGGTGTTGGTTGTGTTGCCTTTTTAATTTTGATTACATTTAATTCTGTGTTTAAGGTGATTCCGGGTACCCACTTCTACCCTGGCTCATGACGCCTGTGCTGCGGCCCCAGGATGCCTCTCAGGAAGCGTATAACCGTGCGCATCGCAAGACCCGGGCTGTTGTGGAGAGGGCCTTTGGTCTGCTGAAGACACGTTTTCGTTGCCTTGACCATACTGGGGGGGCCCTGCAATATGATCCCAAGAAAGTGATCGACATTATAATGGCATGTGCTGTTTTGCACAATTTTGCCATCATGGAACGTGTCCCACGTTATGTGGACAGCCTGCCCTCTTCAGCCGTCGAGGATGAAGTCGAGAATTTTGTGGGGCCCCCCAGTGAGTCTGGCCAATCTGTTCGAGCCAACCTGATCAGCCAGCATTTTACTTAACTTTTTTCCCTGTCTCACCATTCTGTGTGTCTGTGTTATCCTTTTTGTTACATATGTTGTTTTGCCGTAATTTGGCATTACCTCTAAGTAAAACATTTAGACCTTAATTGTTGCCTAATGTATTTCATGTAGTTTCCTTAGCTTTAGCTTGGCATTGTTACACCTCTTCCAACCCAAATTATCTGGTTTAGCCCAAGCTGTTTAAAATGTCTTCCCACTAAAAACGCCACAAGTATTGTAAGTGAAGTTGTTTTTTTACTTTGAAAAGGAAAAATTATAGTGCTTAACAGAAATCAGACCACATACATCTGTGGTTACAAATGGATAACATTACAAAAAAACATCGAGCACATCTACACCTGGAAGTGAGTGGCACAACCAAACAAGGACACCCAGTCCAAAGGCCAGCCTAGTCCAGTCATTAATCTTGCCTGTGCCCAGGGATATTTGGGCATGGCCATAATGTCACACAAACATGTCTGCAAACAGGAGGAGCACCAACCAAATACATATGTAAAGCCATAAGTGGCCAGATACACTCCACATAGACCTATGGCATTGGCTAGTGGCCTTAAGCATTACTCTAAGGAGCTATATGGGAGCAAATACAAAACACAACCTGCCTGAGCAACACAAAATGGATTGTTTGAAACCTCAAAGGACAAGTAAATACAGTGGGGGTTAAGAGAAAAGATGTCCCACACACCCATGGCTTAATAGGGTGGCTGCCCATAATACCCAGGTGGAGGTCCAGGTGGAGGTCCATGTGAATGGGACCTAGCCTGGGCCATGGCAGCATTGTGAATTTGAAACTGCTCCACAATGTTTCTCTGCATATTGGTCATCTCAGCCATGGCTGACTGGATGCCATTACTTGCATTGGCCACGTTGCTGTTGAGGGTACGCAACTCCGCGAGGATGCCCTGTAGACTGGTATGGATGTTGACCATGTCGGCATGCCTTTGCTCACGCTCTGTAACGAGCTGGGCGTCATAAGAGTCCCTTTGTTGGGTCCATAATTGAAGCAGGGCACTCTGCCTCCCCTGGGAAATTGTGGGGCGGCGTAATGGCGTCCGCCGCACAATTACCCTGGCTCTTGGGCGTGCCCTGCCGCGTGGTGTCGTACCCTCAACAGCAACCGGCCTGCTTTGCAAATCCTCAGCAGCAGAGTGAACACTGGGGACTGTAGTGTCAGTCTCCCCATGTGCAAGCACAATGGATGGAGATTCACTCTGCTGCTGAGGATTGGCCAGAGAAACATTATGGAGCAGTTCCAAATTGGGACCCAGGGGGAGTTCATCCGACGTGCCCTGTACGGAGACATCATCATCTTCCTCCATGTCCTGGATCTCTTCCATGAGTGTGCGGGTCTGTAGGGACATATCAAAAAAAAAAGGGTAAGTTTGCGTCCAAATTTTGGATTTCAACAGTTTAACACATTCTTAAGCACTTGTTAGTATTTATGATACTAAATTAACTTACCGGAAATCTCTGATCTGGGCTCCTATGCTGTACGGACCTGGTAGGCATAACCAAACTGGGGGGTGAGTTTACCCTTGCTGAGGGATCATGCTGGGCTGAAGAAGAGAAAAACAAACCACGTAAACACACACATAACCTTTTTTTGGATAGGTAATCAAATATAGCTCTATTTGTAATATTATTCAAGTCTAGAGCAATGGTGACCTTTGTTCAAACACACGCAAGTTTACATAGGTGCAATGGCTGTGAAAAACTGCTAACTGACCTCAGTTCGAAGTCAGGAAGTGTACCCAGTCAGCATACAACTTTCAACGCACATTTTGGGATTTAGCCTACCATTCGCTAGGTCCGTGGTACTCAAACAATTGTTGTAAAGGCCCATTTCAAGGTATGTGGTGAGAGGTGAATGTCTGGCCATGGTGCTGACGCAGGGGGTGTCTAGTTAAAAATAAATACACTGGTGGAGGGGCTGGAGATTTCAAAGTGCCAACTAATAAAGGCTGCTTGCCCTTGCTGGGCTGGATGGGCCAGAGCTGAGGGGACAGGGATTGGATGGCTAAAGGGGGGAGTTAACGTATTGATGGTGATGGGATGGATGGAGCCAATCGGTTACAAATGTATGGGGCTTATGTGGGGGGGGGGGCATGGGGGGACTGTGGCAGATGGGCCAGAGCAGGGGCAGCGGGACACGATTGTGGCCAGAGAAATTTTTACAAAGTTACTGTGTACCTTGCAATGCCACTTCCTGTGCAGTACTTCATATTGCAATGCTATGTTTCAGGGAGCCAGCACATTGGGCAGGAGACCAAACACTACATCGGCGATCAAGGGGGCAGCTCTGAGCACGTCAACACAGAAGTAACTGAGTGCAGGGCTGTCTGGGCAGGGGTCCTTGAATGTGGTGGCAAGGTCCGCATTGGGACCTCGGGCCGCTAGTTGAGTCTCGCTGCTCTAGGTCAGATATGTTTGTGGGTGGCTAATTAAATTGTTAACTCAAACACAACTCACACAACCAAAAGGCAACACATACATAATGATGTGTGTTTTGTGATTGATTCAAAATATATCAGTTATCTTGCGAAACTTCATGACTTTAACAATCCAATTGGACATTTTATCTTAGCCATAATGGCTGTGGGCCTAAATGTGTGATTCCCAGGGACCAAAAGAGGACACAAACAGCCACAGTAGTGCGAGGCCAAGCAAGGCAAACCATAGGGGCATCCCGTTATCTTGTTACTAGTGAACTGTAGATTATTTAGCAAACAGGCAAACATGCAGATTTAAGAGTACTCACCGTGGGTACGGGTCGGTGAGTCTGTGTCCCTTAGACCAGCATGTCCACCGACCGCGACCGGATGGAGAAGTCCAAGCACAATCTCCTCAGCAGGGGTAAACTCCAATTTAGATGGAAAGCCACCTCCAGTTTTCATGCTGAAAAGAGAAAATCGTTTGGTACTCAGAAAAGGTGCATACAGTACATGCCAAACATTATATTTAGCGAAAAAATTTATTTACCTGTAATTATGCCTTTTAATTTCTTTTTGCCGTACAGCATACTTCAGATCAGAGATTTTCTTCTGAATTTGGGACACATCTTTCCTCTCTTCCCCCGCTGCATTTACTTGTCGGAGGATGGTTTCAAACAATTCCATCTTGCGCTGCTTGGTGGTGTGTTTGGATTTGCTCCCATATAGCTCGTCATAGTATAATGTAAGGCCACTAGCCAATGCCATATTTTGGTCATGGGAGAATCTCCCACTCAACTGGCCGCGGCGCAATGTGCGGCCAGATGGTTGGCTTGGCTGCTCCTCCATGTGTGCAGACACATGTGGTGACATTATGGCCTGGGGCTGGGTAGGGGAATGGCCGGATTGGTGGCTTCCCAATGACTGGACTGGACTGGCCAAGGGACTGAGTGTTCTTGCGTGGCTGGCCACCGAACTTCCAGGTGTAGATGTGGTCATGGTTGCAATTCGGGGCCCTCTTGGGGGGCTAGGTTCCCGGCTGGTGCCAGGTCGGGGGCTCGGTTCCCGGCTGGTGCCAGGTCGGGGGCTTCTGGCCCTGGATGGGGTTCTTCGGGCCCTGTAGGGGCTTCTGGCCCTGGATGGGGTTCTTCGGGCCCTGTAGGGGCTTCTGGCCCTGGATGGGGTTCGGCGGGCCCTGTAGGGGCTTCTGGCCCTGGATTGGGTTCGGCGGGCCCTGTAGGGGCTTCTGGCCCTGGATTGGTTTCTGCGGCCTCTGGCTGGGCTTCGTGCCCTGGATGGGGTTCGGGCCCTGGCTGGGCTTCGTGCCCTGGATGGGGTTCGGGCCCTGTAGGGGCTTCGTGCCCTGGATGGGGTTCGGGCCCTGTAGGGGCTTCGTGCCCTGGATGGGGTTCGGGCCCTGTAGGGGCTTCGTGCCCTGGATGGGGTTCGGGCCCTGTAGGGGCTTCGTGCCCTGGATGGGGTTCGGGCCCTGTAGGGGCTTCGTGCCCTGGATGGGGTTCGGGCCCTGGCTGGGCTTCGTGCCCTGGATGGGGTTCGGGCCCTGTAGGGGCTTCTGGCCCTGGATGGGGTTCTTCGGGCCCTGTAGGGGCTTCGTGCCCTGGATTGGGTTCTGCGGCCTCTGGCTGGGCTTCGTGCCCTGGCTGGGCTTCGTGCCCTGGATGGGGTTCGGGCCCTGGATGGGGTTCGGGCCCTGGATGGGGTTCTTCGGCCTCTGGCTGGGCTTCGTGCCCTGGATGGGGTTCGGGCCCTGGATGGGGTTCGGGCCCTGGATGGGGTTCTTCGGCCTCTGGCTGGGCTTCGGGCCCTGGATGGGCTTCGGGCCCTGCTGCGGGGCATGGGTTGCCGAACTGCCCTACTTGAAGGCATGGCCAGTGTGGGCTCACTTGTGCTGCCTCTTCTGGGGGCAGAGGTGGTGGGTGCTGCAGTTGCCAGCTTTTTGGCTGCAGGGGCACGGGGCTTGGGGCCCCTTTTTTTGGTACCTGAGGGTCCAGGGTCCCTTGGTGGGGCCGAGGTGGGAGTCTTGCCTCTCAGTTTTCGCCGACCTTGCTGGGACCTTGTTGTTGGGCCCTCCACGGTCTTGCTTGGCTGGGGTCGCTTGCTCATCGCCTTTTTCGGTGCCATCGTACACAAATGCTCAAAGAGAATGAGCTTTGGGTGCAGGGACCTTTAAATAATGAGCCCAGCGTGTGACGCCTATGCGCACGACTACGCGCTCGTACGAACGTACGTTCGAGCGGAACCAGGAAACCGCTGGGGTTTCACTTATCTGCTGCCTTGAAGAAGCATAAAGATGGCGCCCACTATCTTCACCCGTCAACAGGAAGAGATCCTCATGCTGGTAAGTGGCTGCCTGTGCATTTTAATCGAATAGTCAATGATGGCCTAAATGTAAATGATGCGTTTGGAACTAGTTTGGGGTCTCTTAATGTTTAATCACTGGCTTCTCACAGTTCATCCTCAAGGGCCGAGCCTGGCCACGTTTTCAACTGTCTATGCTGATGTCCTAATTCGGCCAATTGCTCCGGCTTAGCAACAGTTAATTAACCTGTGGAGTAGCGGGGCGAGCTGGCAAACCTGGCCTGTCTCGGACCTTGATGCGGATGTTTGAGGAACACTGTTTTCCTAAGCCATAAAAACACAACGGGAAGCCACACACGTGGTCCAAAAGCCTAAGCATTAGGCTACATCTTGGATGTTTAAACCATCCTAACATGCCATAGATGCAGGTGGCCTGATTTTTGATGTTGGCTATTATCTGTATGTACATGGTGTGTGATACATATAACATAAGACCAGACTGTCAATCACAGTCAACGTCCTCTTTAAGGCACTCCCCAAAAATGGCTGCCACTCGAAATGTGTGTGTTAATGACATGAAATTCTCAACTTGTGATGCAACACATATGGGTCTGTGTGTAAAAGTAAAAGCTCTGTGTCCATTATGTTTTTCAGATCATGCTTCAGCGCCGGTATGACTTCGCGCCCAATGTGTGCGAGAAAAGGGACATCGCCCGGGAGATCATCGCGGAAATCCACCGTGTGACCAGCACCACCTTCACTCACACCCAGATAATGCAGCATTGGTCGGACCTGAAACGTCTGCACATGCCCCGGGTGCGGAGGTATTTTGGGATCCATTTCCCAAGTAAGTACAAAGCAATAGCATGGTATATGTTCCAAATGTATAAGTTATGCCTTTATTTATAATGACTTTTCTTTGGTAGTGTTGGAAATGGATTTCAGAATTCGCCGCACCCGGAGACGTACAGGCCGACCAGTGCTGCATGACTCTGCATCTGTGAGTGAAGGTGGTGGATCTCCCGGGCGACGGACCTACCCCTCCTCTGTGGCCTCCTCAGACCAGCCCCTGGACCTTACCACAGAGGAGGGGCCAAGGCGCGTGGGCGTGGAGTCATACCTGGCCACGCATGGGGAAGGCTCTGGTATGTCACTCTTCATGTATAGGCACAAAGATATACATGGCAGGGCAAAAACTAAGTTATCCTTTATTATGTATTTGTAGAAGCTTCTGGAGCGGGTGAGATAGTGGAGGAGGAGGCAGCAGAGATGCTTGAAGTCGATCCTGGCGAAGGTGAGTGATGTCAGCCAGACTGGGAGCCAGATATGTTGGGAATAGTGACTCTATACAAGTACTAACCAAATGTCACATGTTTCTCCAGGGACTTCTTCACAGCAGAGCCAGGACCAAGGGCAGCCTGTTGGCCCCAACCAGCCATCTGTCGGCCACCAACTCCGTAAGTCTCCATGCCATTATTCATATTAATGTTTGCTTAGCTAATAACACACACATAACTAAAGGCGTAGCCAATGTGTAGTTCACACTTTCATGTGGGCACTTCGTTAGCTTAAAGAGGACCCTAACTAGTATTAAGAACCAAAGACTTAGCCATCACACTGTACCTACAGATTAGAAACATGGAAAAACACCCTTCACCCATCTAATGCATGTTATTAGACTGAACAAAACCAATATTGGGGAATATGGAATGCGCAATATTTACAGGCAGCATGGGATACAGATTGAAAAAAGGAAGGTGCTGCCATGCATTGTGTGAGTGATGACCTTTCCCTCAACCCAGCTATGCTCGGGATTCCCAACGCACCACTGTAACCTACTCCCCTGTACTTTATCCAACTCTCCACTCCTCATTAAGTGTTATGCTTCAGAGTCCAGATGGCGGCGCTGTAATCCCCAAAAAACACTAAATAACTTTGAGGTGGTGCAGAATCATTTGTGAATAGTTATTGGTTTTCATTAAATAATGTTGAAGGTCCGGTTTAAGGAGTTTAAACACTTACCTGTGGGAAATGCATTAACTGTATCCCTTTGAAGAAGGACATATGTCATGCATTTACATGTATTTGATTAACCCTAAATCTATTTCCAGCATACAAACCGGTCTGGGACTCCTATTTATGTTTCTTTCTCTATTGGTTACAGGGATGATCCCCCAAACCTTGGCGGGAAAAAAAAAAAGAATGAAGGAGTTGGTGGCCGAGCTGCTGGCCATACAGGCGACGTTGGGGCCAACAGATGAAGAAGAGGATGATGAATAGTGCCCTTGGTCCTGGCTCCTTTCTTTAACTTGTTTTTAAAGTTTTTACAATTTTAAAAAGTGTTTTATTGTTTTTTAAAAAAAACAAAAAATATGTTTTTTAAAAAAAACACAAAAAAAAAAAAAAAATATGTGTTTTACTGTTAAAAACAAAATAAAAAATTATATGTGTTTTACCGAGAAAAAAAAAAAAAAAAGTTTTAAAAAAAACAACCAAAAAAAAAAAAGATGTTTTGAAAATTATTAAAAACAAAACAAAGAAAATAATTTAAATAAATTAGATTTTAAGCCTTCCTAAATGTGTCTTTTCTAATATGCACACACCCAAAAAATTACACAAACCAGAAACAACACGCTTAGAAACATATAGACATATGTAAATTATGTGATTTTCTTACGTTTTATGGACCGAGAAATGAAGTTGGATGCAAGCGCTAAAGGGTTTAGGTAAGTTTGAGGGACCGAGAAATGAAGTTGGATGCAGCCGCTAAAGGGTTTAGGTAAGTTTGAGGGACCGAGAATTGAAGTTGGATGCAAACGCTAAGGGGTTTAGGTAAGTTTGAGGGACCGAGAAATGAAGTTGGATGCAGCCGCTAAAGGGTTTAGGTAAGTTTGAGGGACCGAGAAATGAAGTTGGATGCAAGCGCTAAAGGGTTTAGGTAAGTTTGAGGGACCGAGAAATGAAGTTGGATGCAGCCGCTAAAGGGTTTAGGTAAGTTTGAGGGACCGAGAAATGAAGTTGGATGCAAGCGCTAAAGGGTTTAGGTAAGTTTGAGGGACCGAGAAATGAAGTTGGATGCAGCCGCTAAAGGGTTTAGGTAAGTTTGAGGGACCGAGAATTGAAGTTGGATGCAAACGCTAAGGGGTTTAGGTAAGTTTGAGGGACCGAGAAATGAAGTTGGATGCAGCCGCTAAAGGGTTTAGGTAAGTTTGAGGGACCGAGAAATGAAGTTGGATGCAAACGCTAAGGGGTTTAGGTAAGTTTGAGGGACCGAGAAATGAAGTTGGATGCAGCCGCTAAAGGGTTTAGGTAAGTTTGAGGGACCGAGAAATGAAGTTGGATGCAAGCGCTAAAGGGTTTAGGTAAGTTTGAGGGACCGAGAAATGAAGTTGGATGCAGCCGCTAAAGGGTTTAGGTAAGTTTGAGGGACCGAGAATTGAAGTGGGATGCAAACGCTAAGGGGTTTAGGTAAGTTTGAGGGACCGAGAAATGAAGTGGGATGCAAGCGCTAAGGGGTTTAGGTAAGTTTGAGGGACCGAGAAATGAAGTTGGATGCAGCCGCTACGGGGTTTAGGTAAGTTTGAGGGACCGAGAAATGAAGTGGGATGCAGCCGCTACGGGGTTTAGGTAAGTTTGAGGGACCGAGAAATGAAGTTGGATGCAAACGCTAAGGGGTTTAGGTAAGTTTGAGGGACCGAGAAATGAAGTGGGATGCAGCCGCTACGGGGTTTAGGTAAGTTTGAGGGACCGAGAAATGAAGTGGGATGCAAGCGCTACGGGGTTTAGGTAAGTTTGAGGGACCGAGAAATGAAGTGGGATGCAGCCGCTACGGGGTTTAGGTAAGTTTGAGGGACCGAGAAATGAAGTGGGATGCAAGCGCTAAGGGGTTTAGGTAAGTTTGAGGGACCGAGAAATGAAGTTGGATGCAGCCGCTACGGGGTTTAGGTAAGTTTGAGGGACCGAGAAATGAAGTTGGATGCAGCCGCTACGGGGTTTAGGTAAGTTTCTGGTTGAGGGTGCGCATGCGCAAGATCTTATAAACATACGAACGCACGAATCTAAGCGGCCAAAAACCAATGAAAACCAGAGGCAAACGCAAGTAATTGGAAGAGCTTGACGATGGAAGCAGCCGAAAAAACAGGCTGCCGCCGCAACAGGTGAGCACATGAACGTGATTTTTACGATTGCCAACTGACTGAGGCAAGTTCGGGAGATATCATACGAACGGACGTATCTTTTAGGATAGAAACGTATTTGCTTATAGAATCACTCGCAAGTTCATACGAACGCACGAGCGGACGTGAAAAATAGGATGATCGTGAGCCAAATCCAAGCTGTTACATGTTTCTTTGAATCAACCCAATAGTGTCCTGTATATATATATATATATATATATATATATATATATATAATGTGAGGATCAGCTCTGGTAGACAGCAGGATATTAGCAGTATAGATGCTCAGAGGCGAAAAGTTCAACTTAAAGTCCGTGTTTATTCACACAAAAAGTCCATAACACAAAATATCCTTTTTGGGTTACATCACCTTTTCAGGAAAAATGCCACAGAATTGCATCAGACAGGCAACGGCCCTTTTCAGTTTTTGGTCCAAGCTTGCACACTTGTAGCCGAATCCACCTCAGGTCCACAAGAAATAGCCTGTATAAGAGCTTCCAGTCAGGCACACAGAGTGTCACTCCACAAGTGAGCTCTAGACACAGCCAGTCCACAGCTGACTCCCCAGGCTATTTATGCGGCCCGCAAAACCCGGACCTGGGTAGGGGATGGAGTCCCACCCTGCTCTACTCCATCCCAGTAAAGCCGTCCCGGGTTAGCCTTTCGACTATACTAAAATTTCAGCAGCAGACTGCCATTAGCAGCTGATGCTGGAGAAAACTACACAGCTTTACTGCACCAAGGCTAGGTACCTTGATGCCACATACCTACTGTCAAAGACTGCATCTTGCACCTTACCACATACCCCCCCTTTGTTCAACCCTGAGGGGGTGGACACATGACAAACAATGTGCCAGGGACAGGGCATCCTCATTACCCAACATCTGTCCCGCTCTGTGCTCTACTGTGAACTTGAAATTTTGTAAGGACAGGAGCCACCGGGTGACCCTAGCATTCCTGTCCTTAGCCTGGCACATCCACTTGAGGGGAGAATGGTCCGTAATCAAATGGAACCTTCTCCCGAAGCAAGTAGTAGTGAAGAGACTCAAGGGCCCACTTAATGGCCAAACACTCTCTCTCCACTACACTATACCGGGTCTCTGCGGGTGTCAGCTTGCGACTCACGTAGACAACGGGGTGTTCCTCCCCGTTGACTTCCTGAGACAGTACAGCACCGAGACCTACCTCGGAGGCATCGGTCTGAACTATAAACTCACTCTTAAAGTCGGGTGTCACCAACACCGGAGACCCACACAGGGCAGACTTTAAAGTGGAGAACGCTTTTTCGGCCTGTTCATTCCACTTCACCATGACAGACTTGCGTCCCTTTAACAGGTCTGTCAATGGTGCCGCTACGATGGCAAAATTGGGAATGAACCTCATGTAATACCCTACCAGCCCCAGAAATGACTTCACTTGGCGGGTAGTGTTAGGACGTGGCCAGCTACGGATGGCTTCTATTTTGTTAACCTGGGGCTTGACCACTCCTCGCCCAATCACATATCCCATGTATTTCGTCTCTTCTAAGCCTAAGGCACATTTTTTCGGGTTTGCTGTCAAACCAGCCTTCCTGAGGGAATCCACTACGGCCTGGACTTTGGGTAGGGGACTTTCCCAATCCGTACTATGGATAATTATATCGTCCAGATATGCCGAATCATACTGACGATGTGGTTGGAGGACAATATACATTAACCTTTGGAACGTAGCGGGAGCACCATGTAAGCCAAAGGGTAATACCTTGTACTGGAACAGTCCCTCAGGTGTGATAAAGGCTGTTTTCTCCTTGGCAGCCTCAGTCAAGGGTACCTGCCATTACCCTTTTGTGAGGTACAAGACAGAAAAATACCTCGCTTGGCCTAGCTTCTCAATAAGCTCGTCTACTCGGGGCATAGGGTAGGCATCAAACTTATAAATTTCGTTAAGTTTGCGAAAATCATTACAGAACCGCAACGTACCATCGGGTTTGGGAATGAAGACTATTGGGCTGGCCCACTCGCTCTTTGATTCTTCAATCACGTCTAACCAGAGCATTTGCTGCACTTCTTCCATGATAGCTTGTCGCCGGGACTCAGGTACCCAGTAAGGCTTCAACCGGATCTTGACCTGAGGTTCCGTGACAACGTCATGTTGGATGACAGAAGTGCGCCCAGGGAGATCTGAAAACACATCCGTGTTTCTGCTGACAAATTCCCTGGCTTCCTGGGCCTGTTTAGAGGAGAGGTTGTCGCCCGCTTTCACCTCAACTACCGCTTCTCTAACAGCAGACTGAGGGACATGAAGCTCCACCCCTAACATACCTGGTCGGGGACTGTCACCCACAGGGGTCTCCCTGTCTTTCCACAGCTTCAGCAGGTTTACATGGTACACCTGCTTTGGCTTTCTCCGCCCGGGCTGATGTACCTTGTAAGTCACTTCCCCAACTTTCCCAATCACCTCGTAGGGACCCTGCCACCTAGCCAGAAATTTACTATCCACTGTGGGTACCAGAACCACAACCCTGTCACCTGGGTTAAAGTTCTGTACCCTGGCTTGCCGGTTATAAATCCTGCTTTGGGCCCGCTGTGCTGCTTCCATATGTTCCCTCACCAGCGGCAACACGGTCTCTATCCGTTCCTGTAATTGAGTAACATTTTTTACCACACTTTTGTGGGGGGTGGGTTGCTGTTTCCAAGCCTCCTTGGCTATATCCAACAGGCCCCTTGGATGCCGACCATATAAGAGCTCGAAGGGCGAGGACCCCATAGAGGCCTGGGGCACCTCTTGCACTGCGAACATCAGATAGGGCAGAAGCAAGTCCCAATTCTTCCCATCCTTGGCGGCCACCCGTTTTAACATGCTTTTTAAAGCTTGGTTAAACCTTTCTACCAGGCCGTCAGTTTGCAGGTGGTAAACGGATGTCCGCAATTGTTTCACCTCCAACAACTTACAGAGCTCTTTCATCACCTTAGACATAAACGGGGTACCTTGATCAGTCAGGACCTCTTTAGGCAGGCCTACTCGGAAAAAAATTTCCTTAAGCTCCTTAGCAATGAGCTTGGCTGAGGTGTGTCACAGGGGTATGCCCTCGGGGTACCGCGTGGCATAGTCCAAGATTACCAGAATATGTTGATGCCCTCTAGTGGAATTTGGCACTGGACCCACCAGATCCATGGCAATCCGCTCAAAGGGCACCTCAATAACTGGGAGAGGAACTAGGGGACCACGGTAATGAGGCTGGGGGCTGGTCATCTGACATGTTGGGCAGGACTCACAATATCTCTCCACCTCCTTGTACACACTGGGCCAGTAGAACCGTTGTAAAATTTGGTCCAGAGTTTTTTGCTGGCCTAGGTGTCCCCCCAGAACATGTTGGTGGGCCAAATCCAACACCAGCTTGCGATAAGGATTGGGTACCACTAATTGTTCCACAACCTCTTCACGTACTTTGTTTACTCGGTACAGCATATCCTGGTGAACCACAAAGCGAGGAAACTGTAACTCCACCCCTGGCTGTTGTGGCTCACCTTCCACCTCAAGTACATTCTCCCAGGCCCGAGATAGAGTCGGGTCCTGGTGTTGTGCTGTACCAAAACTACCCGTGGAGACATGAAGATCGGCCAACTCTGGACCTGTTGACAGATCTTCCACATCTCCAACCATAACGCTCAGTGGGGTTGACTCCCCCTCTTCCACCGTAGTGGCAATCACCCCTACCGTTGTGCCTTCTGACTCCGGCTCCCAAGGTTCTGGGGTCACCCCTGAGTAGTGACATGAACCGCGGTAAGTCTCTCCCAATAATACGTTCGTATGGGAGTTTGGCGGCGACGGCGACTTCGTGGTTCCAGCTGCCGGAGACGGTGGTTAGAGTCACTTGTGCTGTGGCATAGTCTCTCAAGTCCCCGTGTATGCACAAGACCCCAGTTTTCCGCCCCGTGTACTCATCGGCAGTACCATGGCGGGTCTCACCAGGGTAACCATACTCCCCGAGTCCAAAAGGGCCACAGCCAGGGTATCCCCCACTTTCACCTGACAGAGGTGACTTTCCCCCCCAAGCTCAGGGACACCGGCAGCACACAGCCTCCTGGCATACATGGAAGGGCGGTAACCAAAGTTCACGTCCATGGGCTCCCCCTGGTGGGGACAGTTGGCTCTGATATGTCCCGGCTCCTTACACCCCCAACACAACAGCGGGGCAGGGACTTTGGGGGGTAGGTCCTGAGGGGGTTCAGGGGACACCACTCCCCTGGGCTGGGACGGGGACTTCTGGAGTTTTCCCGAATCCTTCCCCGTAGAGCCCCCTTGCAAGTTCCTGGTGGCCTCATATCTCTCCACTAGGTCCACCATCTCTAGGGCCGGGGGATACCTGGCCAACCCAGTGCTGGAGAGGGTGCGGTAAAGCCCTCCAGAACATGTCCGCCAGCAAGTGGTCCAACATGGCAGAGGGGCTTAAAAAATCTGGCTGCAGCCAATTTTGCAGTAGGTGCAGCAGTTTATAGTACTGGGTTCTGGCGGCTCTGCCGACTGATAGCTCCACTGATGCACCCGTTGAGCCCGAACCCACACATTCACCCCCCGTCTGGCCAGTATCTCACCCTTCAGAGTCGGGTAGTCAGCGGCTTGGTTGTCTGGAAGATCAAACAACACCTGCTGGGGTCCATATGCCAGAAATGGAGCGATGACGTCAGCCCACTGGTCACGAGGCAACTTCTCCCTTGCAGCCACCTTTTCAAATACCGCCAGGTAGGTCTCGACATCATCCGAAGGGGTCATCTTTGTAAGCGCCAAGTGGACAACTTTCCGGGCATCAGGGACACTTTTGGGCACCCCTGCAGCTTGCAGCGTCGTCACATGTTGCAATAGCAGCTGGTTGGTCTCCTGCTGCTGCTTGTTGGCCTCGCGCTGCTGCAGATTCGCCTCCATGAGAGCTTTCACGACAGCCTCCATTTTGTCTGCGGTCACAGGTAGCAGCCTGGCAGGCTTAATGTAGGACATGCACAAAAAAAACGTTTCTGACGGTTGCTCCTAGCAACGGCCTCACTGCTTTGCCCGCATCCGACACCAAATGTGAGGATCAGCTCTGGTAGACAGCATAATGTTAGCAGTATAGAGGCTCAGAGGAGAAAAGTTCAACTTAAAATCCGTGTTTATTCACAAAATATGTCCATAACACAAAATATCCTTTTTGGGTTATATCACCTTTTCAGGAAAAATGCCACAGAATTGCATCAGACAGGCAACGGCCCTGTCAGGAAACCGCGGGTCACGTGATCCAACTATAAACCAGGGACCAACGTACACACAGACCGCGTTCCCTAGAAACCCTAGTCCGAGTTCTCATATCAGAAACACCAGGCCCAAAGCCTGCGGACACACAGATTTTTGGTTTAAGGCAATCAGATCACTCAAGTTAAAATTTAAGTTTTAATGCTATAAGCACACTAGGCAGTGATAACAAGCATTTGGCTATGATGTAATATAAAATGATACAGATGATACAAGGTGTTGTTCTGAGACGATTTTTTTTTTTGTTTTTTGGCAATTTTTATTTGTTACTAAAATCCTTTTTTTCTGCTATTACAGGAACCGGAAGATGGGACACTCGATTAATGTTCAAGCAGTAGTTGGTCCTGACCTTCGGTTCCTGAGTGTCATGGCAGGTTTTCCAGGATCCACCCACGATGCCTACATCCTGAGGAATTCTAGCATCTATGACCGGTTTGAATCTGGCAACTTGTCTGGTAGTTGGCTACTGGGTAGGTGTTACAAAATAACTTGATTAGGGTTTCAATGTAAGACTCGGAATGTTTTTTGATAGCCCTGTCTCAATATATGATGTTCTTTCCCTCTGATTAAATGATACACAATGTAACTACGAAGTTGAGACTAATTTTGTGTTTTATTATTTTAAGGGGATTCGGGTTACTGCTGCCGTGGCTGATGACACCCATCCTGCGGCCTCAGATGCAGCCACAGGAGGGCTATAATCGTGCCCATCGGAAGACCCAGGCTGTGGTTGAGAGGGCGTTTGGGCTTCTCAAGAGTCAATTCCGATGCCTGGACCATACAGGGAGGGCCCTGCAATATGACCCAAGCAAGGTCATTAAGATAATAATGGCGTGCTGTGTCTTGCATAATATTGCCATTATGCAGAAGGTGCCCCAATATATCGATGTGTCCCCCTCTCCAGCACTTATAGACATTCCAGATGAATTATATGACGGCACCCAGAGTGCTTCTGGCCAGTCAGTCCGGGCGCACCTAATTTCTAATTATTTTAGTTAAGCTTAATTTTTTTTTCTTGTTACATTATTTAGATTACTTGAACAACAAAAATCTTGTTTAAAAAAACAGAACCAACATCAGATAAAAAAACACATAACAGAAAGTTTAGGTCAAATAATTATAAATTAGGTTGGGAAATTAGATGGGAAAGGGCACTCACAGCCTACGTGCACATCCACTAGGCAAGACTACAGCACCATCCAAATCTGGCACATCCCAGAAGGCCAAGGAAACTTCCTCCAGGCACCAACATCCAGAACCATAGGGAGCACTAGTATTAAGGGCAAGGGGAATACTAGGGCAAGAATCCATAGCCCCACCCTTTCCTGCTGGAGGCCAATTTGAGGATTACAATGTGGAGAGCCCTGAGTCACCGTGCAGCTTAACGGCTGCAACTTCTTTGGTGTGCCAAAAAAATTATTGAAATGGTGGCTGGCCATAGTATGGATGTTGTTGATATTGTTGGATGGCCACCAACTGGGCAAGGGAGGCATTCATCATCTGCCACTGCTCCAGCATAGCCTCCCTCTTCCTGTTGCTAGTCCTCATTTCATCCAGCATGGATTTTAAGCTGTTATTGATTGATTAAATTGGCCAGCCTCTCTTCATTTAATCTTTGGGTAGTTTACCTGAAGTAGCGGCTGTCATTTCTCCATGCTGACTCCATCAGCTGCATATGCCTCACCTGGGTTACATGGCGACGTTGCTGAGGGCGTCCTTCTCTTCCCCGGGTTTGGTCACGTGCAGCTGATGGAGATCCAGGACTAGCAACAGTAGCAGATGTTGTTGCCAACGCCTCTGCAGCAGAGCTAGGACATGGGACTGTTGGTTGTGTCTCGTGCTGCTGGCCATGCTGGTGCTGTCATTGTTGCTCTGCCAGCAGAGGGTGTGATTGACTCTGCTGCAGAGGATTTGTGGTTGGCTGCTGCTGGCGCAGTGGCAGATGATGAGGGTGTGTTTGCATTTGGGTGAGCATCAAAATGTTCTCCTCCTCCTCCAGATGGTGGATATCTTCCATAATGGGTGGTGTCTATAGGAACAGAAAAAAAAAATGTTTGAGATAGTTGCTCAAATATATGTTGTTGCAAGTAGTCATCTTGCTTCCCATGCATCACCAGATAGTGCACATTACACTTACCAGATCTAGATGTTCTTGTATAGGAGATCTGGGTAGTGGCTGGCAGGACGAACTGGTAGTGGCCAAAGATGTGGAGGGTTGCCCACTAGTATTAGTAGTTTGATGTGCTGGAATTTAAAAGTAAAGTAAGGTTAACACATACACATACCTTGTGTACCTAAGCTTTTAATCTGCATTTTTAGAACCCAAAGCAAAAGAACCATTCCGCTTATTTCGCTTCTGCCGAACTGCATACTTGAGGTCAGAGAATTTGCATTGTATTTGCTCAACATCTTTTCTCTCCGACCCAGCACAATTCACCTGCCTGGTGATATCCTCCCAAATTTGGGTCTTTCTGACTTTGCTGGTGGCTTTAGAATTGTGACCATATAGCTTGTGATAGTGGTCAGAAACCCCACTTGCCAAAGCCATAGTTTGGGGCTCAGTAAAGTGCCCGACTTTTAGCCGATGAATATTGAGACCTTTTGCTATGAAAGGATTGGGCTGGACTTGCTTGGGGGCTGGGTGTCATAGGCTGGCTGCCCAAAGAAGTTGCAGCCGTTGAGCTGCCCGCCGACTCATGGCTCTCAACATTGTAATGCTCAAATTGGCCACAAGCAGGAGAGGGTGTTGTTGGAGGGCTTTGGATTCTTGCCCTAGTCTTCCCCTTGCCCTTAATACTAGTGCTCCCTATGGTTCTGGATGATGTTGGACGGGGAGCATTCTGCCTGGAGGAAGTTTCCTTGGCCTTCCAGGATGTACCAGATTTGGATGGTGCTGGAGTCTGGCCCAATGGATCCTTCCTTTGGCGAGTGGATGTCCTCGTAGGCTGCGAGTGGCCACTGGTTTTGTTGGACCTAGTTGCAGGCCTGCCACTATATTGCCTGGAAGTGGTTGCTTCCTGGCATAGGCCATGCCGATCATGCCGTTCATGGAGCTTGGGGGTCTGGTGGCTACCTCTCTTGGCAGGCATATCAATATCTGTACAGACACCCAGCTCTGTGTACAGGTACTTATAAAACTGGCTGGAGAGAGTTCTTGTCTTATGATTGTGCACTGCCGTCTGCGATCAACAGCGTTCTACTAACCACCACAAAGACTCAATATGGAAAAAACACATACCACACGGTTATATGTAGAACTGGCACTAATACTAGGACTAATAAAGCTGAACATACATCATTTTATTATGCCAAAATCAGCACACACATAGGTATAAAAAACAAACAGTGCTATTAAAATCACAGGGGCCCACTGTGCACACGCACACCACCACGCACACCCTATATACACCCCGCTGGCAGCGCTGCTCTCAATTGCCTATTGTAAACATGACTCACCGCCCTATAGTGGACACTATCTAAAGGGATCAGTGGCATGTATTCCTCACAGAAGATATCACCGCCATGTCGGCGTGCGGCTGAAATTAAAGCTGAGTGACGTCACTACCAGCTGTTCCCGTTTGGTTATAAGTCCTGTGGGGAAAGAGCCCCGTTACGGCAGGTACAGTAGTGAGCGGTATAACAATACCATGCGATGGCACACTGTTCATTCCATATTAATGCTGCTCATGGGCTTCTAAGCTCTAACGCTGGTTTCAGTCCTTAAATGCGAGCATCACATGCAAACGGGTACTTAGCTGTAATGACAGTGTAACATCACTCGACATTCCGTCATCAGAGACCGTGTTGCGCAACACTTGGAACCGAAGGAGCTATAGGCTGGAGCAGAGCTAGACTCGAGGTGACATGTGCGTGGATGGGCCGGCCGTCCGCCGACGCGCGTTTCGCTCCACCCACCGGAGCTTCGTCAGGGTGGTGGGCGGCCCTCAACATCCCCAGTATATACGTATAGTCCCTCCCTCGATTTGGAGACAGCCAATCACCAATGTGATCTTTTTGACAACGTCTTCCGCGTCATTATACTATCCCGGGCTACACCAGGCGTGGTTTCTTAGTAGCTGTGGCCAATCATCAACTGCCTCTCATAGCAACGCAGTCCGCGTCTCTCACCAACTCCTGGCTTCAGACTCAGGTTGTCGATTGTGTTTCCCATGAAGCATTACAGCTTAATATATGCTCGATAAGCCGCTATCACATACATTCATTGTTTTTCAAGGGACAGATCAACAGGACTTCACACTCATTGTCCCGCAGCGCACGCTGCGAATATCACCTGGGGATGTAGGTGTGCATATGTATAAGTGGGCCTCCCGCAAGTAACTGTCAGAACACCAGCTACCTCATTATCCAATGCGCCTCCACGCAGCTTGGCCATATCTCGCCATCATACAGTCCAAGTCCATTATTTTTATCCAGGTCATCATTGATATTCCATAACTTCAAACCAGTCATAGTTAGTCAGAGGATCATGATCTTCTAAATAGTGTCCAAAACGCTTTTACAACTCTCAAGTATTTTAAAATCATGTGTGAGCTTCTCCACCAGGGGAAATTTCTGTTATTTCAACTTTTCTATTAACTATTTACATCTTTACACACTCACACATTTACTTATCTAACATATCAGGAAAAATAATACTTGAAGTCATGTATCCACTTCCCCCCCGGGGGGATATTTCTGCTGTTCCAATTTTCATATTTACCTATTTACAACGTCACACATTCACATATCTAGCCTATCAGGATCCCTAATGCTTGGCCTATCAACCTGCTTGATAATCACAGCACATACCACAAATCATCCAGACGACACCAGCAATTAATAATTACAGCTTACAAGAAGGCCCCCAACCCGGGGTCAGTATTTAGTCCTTCCGGAAACATGGTGCCCAACTCATAGATTAGTCTTGCTTCCTGCTGCATCAGACGTTTGTCCCAGAATCCCCGTCTCCCTCTTCTCTGTAGTACATAAATTCCACAAGCCTTCAGACCACTTGGGTTCCCTTGGTGGCATGTTCTAAAATGCTCGGACACAGGGCTTTTTTCATTCCCCTTTCTAATGTCCCGTACATGCTCACCTACCCGCGTGCGCAACTCACGCTTGGTTTTTCCAACATACTTCTTATTGCATGGGCAGGTGAGCATGTATACTACATAAGTGGTCCCGCAGTTGATAAATCCCTTTATCTTCCTACCCGGACCTCCTCTTGTGCCTCCAAAGGTGCTGGCCTTTTCCATAAATGGACAGATTTTACAGTGTCCACATTTAAACGAACCTTCCAACCTATCTGTCCTTCCCACGGTCGTAGATCTAATTAACTCACTATGGACTAATCTGTCCCTCATATTCGTAGCTCTACGCGCTGTAAGTAGAGGGCGTGGACCTACAGCTCGTGCTAGTTTCGGATCCAGCTGCAGGATATGCCAGTGAGACTGTAAAATTGTTCTAAATCTTTCCCAATGGGTACTAAAATCTGTAATTAATCTCACTGGTTGATCTCCTGCCTCTATTTGTCGTTTTCTTTTCTTACTATCTTTTCTCAATAGATCCCTACGATCCAAATTTAGCGCCTTTTTAAAGCAGGTACGAATAAGTCTACGTGGGTATCCCCTCTCCTTAAATCGACCGGATAATTCCCGTGCCTCCCGAATGTAATCGCGCTCCGAACTGCAGTTCCTGCGAATACGCAGGAACTGTCCGAGCGGTATTCCACGCAGGAGTGGGAGAGGGTGATGGCTGGTGAAATGAAGTAAGGTATTGCCTGCTGTAGGCTTCCTAAACGTGGAGGTAAGTAATCTAGCACCATCACGTCTTATAAGCAGATCGAGAAACTCGATGCTTTGAGGGCCAATCTTAAAAGTAAGGCGAATGTTCCGGTTATTCTGATTCAAATGATCTACAAATGTCTCAAACTCCCCTGAGGTGCCCCTCCACACCACCAGGACATCATCTATGTAGCGCAGCCAGAGGGCGACATGCGCCCCGAAGTCAGCCCGCCCAAACACCTCGAGGCTCTCCCACCGCCCCAGGTGTAGGCAGGCGTACGATGGGGCACATGCCGCCCCCATGGCTGTTCCACGAATCTGATGATAAAACCTGCCGTCAAATCTAAAGTAGTTGTTCCTGAGGACAAACTCTAACAAGTCCACCACCAACTCATTATGGGCCGCGTCACAAGGACCGAGCTCCTCCATAAACTGCGCCACAGCCTCTAGGCCCACCGTGTGGGGAATGGAGGTGTACAAACCTTCTACATCAATGCTGGCAAGCAACCAATCCCCCTCCAGTTCAAAGGTCAATAATTTCCGCAATACGTCGCTACTGTCCAATACAAAGGACGGTAAGACTTTTACCAATGGTTTAAGATTTTCGTCAATAAACCTTGACACACCTTCAAGGGGGCCCCCATTCCCCGACACGATGGGCCTACCTGGTGGTGCCGAGGGGCACTTATGAATCTTGGGGATAGTGTAAAGTACCGGTATGTTATACTCACTAACTGTAAGATATTTAAATATATTGGGGGTCACTAATTTTTCTTCAAGTGCCCAGTCAAGTTTATCATTAAGTCTAGCAACTACATCAGGGAAAGGGTTCATCCCCACCTTCCTATACGTGCTCTCATCACTCAACTGTGATTCAATTTCTTTAATGTAGTAGTCTTGATTCAACAGGACTACATTTCCCCCTTTGTCACTGGGGCGTATAACAATATCAGGTGTATTCCCCAATTCTCTTAAGGCTTTTTCCTCCCCAGAGGTCAGATTTTCATATGTCTGGGATGGACGATATTTCCAATTTATTTGTCCCAAATCATGCTGAACCGCTTGAAGAAATACCGAAATGTTCCTATTCAGGGACAACGATGGAAAATTCTTGGACCTAGGTCGGAACTTATCTAGATTAGGTAGAAGGTCCGGAATTTCATCTTCCATTCCTATACTGTCTCCTAGGTTCGTATTACCCAGATCTTTACTTGCTTCTACCACTAGATCTCCACCAGTGTCTGACAGGGTACTGGGGATTACAGCTACTTCTGTGCCACCCTGGGATGGGGTATCCCTCATATACATACTCTTAAAGAGAGCTTTTCGCAAAAATAAGGCTGTGTCTTTATATAAAGTGAACTCATCCCCACTTACTGCAGGGGAGAAGGAGAGGCCCCTAGATAGAACTGTCCTATGGTAATCATTCAATACAAAGTTTGATAAATTGATGACATTTAAGGGCCTACTCTCAATTATATCTCCACCTTCTAGGGGGGCCATCTCTTCCCCGCCTTTCTGGCGCCTCTCAGGGTTTTTACTCTCGTGGCCACGGTGTCCCCTCCTCCGTCGTCTCCTTTTCCTAATGGGTCTAAAAAAGACACAGAACGTCGTGATTTATGTAACTGACGCGGGGGACTATCGTCTGACACTTCTGTCTCATACCCTGAAAGGTCGCTGGACACCTCCTTCCAGTTTCTTTGGCGCCCCCCCACCCTACCTCTAGGTTTTATCTCTAAGAAAATCTTGCCCGTCTCAAAATCAGCTGAGTCTCTCCAGAATTTCTTTTGCTTTATCTCCTTCACCGCTTTTTGTACATGTTCCACCTCGTTCTTTACTAAGTCATTAAGTTTCTGAAAGTCTGGGGCATCCCCTAGAGTGTCTAATTGCAGACAACTAGCTCTTATATTCTCATCTAGTTCCTCTAATTGCAGTTTCTCCTCCTCATTTATTAGGTTCATTAACCTGATACCATGTGCAATACACTCTCTTTGCCAGTTAACCATAAATCTCTCAGAGCGCAAATGCTCTGCAGGCACTATCCGTTCCCGTAGGCCCCTAGGGATAATCCTTTGCTGAACATAATTTTCAAGGGTACAGATATCCCAATATCGTTTTAACTGTTTGATCACCAGGGATTTATGTTTTTTAAATAACGTCCTAATCTCTCCTCCCTGACTAGTTGATGGACCTCCCTCAGTACTGTCAAATGCTGCCTGGATACTGGACAGACAGGACTTATCTAGCTTAAATGCCATAATCAGTGGGCGCAAACGGTATTACAATAATGGCTGGTTACTCAATAGAAATGTCCAACTATATATATAAGGCATGTCATTGGCTATACCTTCAAATTACCGAACCTAAGCTCTATCTATCATTTGCGCTCTGAGAGATTTATGGTTAACTGGCAAAGAGAGTGTATTGCACATGGTATCAGGTTAATGAACCTAATAATTGAGGAGGAGAAACTGCAATTAGAGGAACTAGATGAGAATATAAGAGCTAGTTGTCTGCAATTAGACACTCTAGGGGATGCCCCAGACTTTCAGAAACTTAATGACTTAGTAAAGAACGAGGTGGAACGTGTACAAAAAGCGGTGAAGGAGATAAAGCAAAAGAAATTCTGGAGAGACTCAGCTGATTTTGAGACGGGCAAGATTTTCTTAGAGATAAAACCTAGAGGTAGGGTGGGGGGGCGCCAAAGAAACTGGAAGGAGGTGTCCAGCGACCTTTCAGGGTGTGAGACAGAAGTGTCAGACGATAGTCCCCCGCGTCAGTTACATAAATCACGACGTTCTGTGTCTTTTTTAGACCCATTAGGAAAAGGAGACGACGGAGGAGGGGACACCGTGGCCACGAGAGTAAAAACCCTGAGAGGCGCCAGAAAGGCGGGGAAGAGATGGCCCCCCTAGAAGGTGGAGATATAATTGAGAGTAGGCCCTTAAATGTCATCAATTTATCAAACTTTGTATTGAATGATTACCATAGGACAGTTCTATCTAGGGGCCTCTCCTTCTCCCCTGCAGTAAGTGGGGATGAGTTCACTTTATATAAAGACACAGCCTTATTTTTGCGAAAAGCTCTCTTTAAGAGTATGTATATGAGGGATACCCCATCCCAGGGTGGCACAGAAGTAGCTGTAATCCCCAGTACCCTGTCAGACACTGGTGGAGATCTAGTGGTAGAAGCAAGTAAAGATCTGGGTAATACGAACCTAGGAGACAGTATAGGAATGGAAGATGAAATTCCGGACCTTCTACCTAATCTAGATAAGTTCCGACCTAGGTCCAAGAATTTTCCATCGTTGTCCCTGAATAGGAACATTTCGGTATTTCTTCAAGCGGTTCAGCATGATTTGGGACAAATAAATTGGAAATATCGTTCATCCCAGACATATGAAAATCTGACCTCTGGGGAGGAAAAAGCCTTAAGAGAATTGGGGAATACACCTGATATTGTTATACGCCCCAGTGACAAAGGGGGAAATGTAGTCCTGTTGAATCAAGACTACTACATTAAAGAAATTGAATCACAGTTGAGTGATGAGAGCACGTATAGGAAGGTGGGGATGAACCCTTTCCCTGATGTAGTTGCTAGACTTAATGATAAACTTGACTGGGCACTTGAAGAAAAATTAGTGACCCCCAATATATTTAAATATTTTACAGTTAGTGAGTATAACATACCGGTACTTTACACTATCCCCAAGATTCATAAGTGCCCCTCGGCACCACCAGGTAGGCCCATCGTGTCGGGGAATGGGGGCCCCCTTGAAGGTGTGTCAAGGTTTATTGACGAAAATCTTAAACCATTGGTAAAAGTCTTACCGTCCTTTGTATTGGACAGTAGCGACGTATTGCGGAAATTATTGACCTTTGAACTGGAGGGGGATTGGTTGCTTGCCAGCATTGATGTAGAAGGTTTGTACACCTCCATTCCCCACACGGTGGGCCTAGAGGCTGTGGTGCAGTTTATGGAGGAGCTCGGTCCTTGTGACGCGGCCCATAATGAGTTGGTGGTGGACTTGTTAGAGTTTGTCCTCAGGAACAACTACTTTAGATTTGACGGCAGGTTTTATCATCAGATTCGTGGAACAGCCATGGGGGCGGCATGTGCCCCATCGTACGCCTGCCTACACCTGGGGCGGTGGGAGAGCCTCGAGGTGTTTGGGCGGGCTGACTTCGGGGCGCATGTCGCCCTCTGGCTGCGCTACATAGATGATGTCCTGGTGGTGTGGAGGGGCACCTCAGGGGAGTTTGAGACATTTGTAGATCATTTGAATCAGAATAACCGGAACATTCGCCTTACTTTTAAGATTGGCCCTCAAAGCATCGAGTTTCTCGATCTGCTTATAAGACGTGATGGTGCTAGATTACTTACCTCCACGTTTAGGAAGCCTACAGCAGGCAATACCTTACTTCATTTCACCAGCCATCACCCTCTCCCACTTCTGCGTGGAATACCGCTCGGACAGTTCCTGCGTATTCGCAGGAACTGCAATTCGGAGCGCGATTACATTCGGGAGGCACGGGAATTATCCGGTCGATTTAAGGAGAGGGGATACCCACGTAGACTTATTCGTACCTGCTTTAAAAAGGCGCTAAATTTGGATCGTAGGGATCTATTGAGAAAAGATAGTAAGAAAAGAAAACGACAAATAGAGGCAGGAGATCAACCAGTGAGATTAATTACAGATTTTAGTACCCATTGGGAAAGATTTAGAACAATTTTACAGTCTCACTGGCATATCCTGCAGCTGGATCCGAAACTAGCACGAGCTGTAGGTCCACGCCCTCTACTTACAGCGCGTAGAGCTACGAATATGAGGGACAGATTAGTCCATAGTGAGTTAATTAGATCTACGACCGTGGGAAGGACAGATAGGTTGGAAGGTTCGTTTAAATGTGGACACTGTAAAATCTGTCCATTTATGGAAAAGGCCAGCACCTTTGGAGGCACAAGAGGAGGTCCGGGTAGGAAGATAAAGGGATTTATCAACTGCGGGACCACTTATGTAGTATACATGCTCACCTGCCCATGCAATAAGAAGTATGTTGGAAAAACCAAGCGTGAGTTGCGCACGCGGGTAGGTGAGCATGTACGGGACATTAGAAAGGGGAATGAAAAAAGCCCTGTGTCCGAGCATTTTAGAACATGCCACCAAGGGAACCCAAGTGGTCTGAAGGCTTGTGGAATTTATGTACTACAGAGAAGAGGGAGACGGGGATTCTGGGACAAACGTCTGATGCAGCAGGAAGCAAGACTAATCTATGAGTTGGGCACCATGTTTCCGGAAGGACTAAATACTGACCCCGGGTTGGGGGCCTTCTTGTAAGCTGTAATTATTAATTGCTGGTGTCGTCTGGATGATTTGTGGTATGTGCTGTGATTATCAAGCAGGTTGATAGGCCAAGCATTAGGGATCCTGATAGGCTAGATATGTGAATGTGTGACGTTGTAAATAGGTAAATATGAAAATTGGAACAGCAGAAATATCCCCCCGGGGGGGAAGTGGATACATGACTTCAAGTATTATTTTTCCTGATATGTTAGATAAGTAAATGTGTGAGTGTGTAAAGATGTAAATAGTTAATAGAAAAGTTGAAATAACAGAAATTTCCCCTGGTGGAGAAGCTCACACATGATTTTAAAATACTTGAGAGTTGTAAAAGCGTTTTGGACACTATTTAGAAGATCATGATCCTCTGACTAACTATGACTGGTTTGAAGTTATGGAATATCAATGATGACCTGGATAAAAATAATGGACTTGGACTGTATGATGGCGAGATATGGCCAAGCTGCGTGGAGGCGCATTGGATAATGAGGTAGCTGGTGTTCTGACAGTTACTTGCGGGAGGCCCACTTATACATATGCACACCTACATCCCCAGGTGATATTCGCAGCGTGCGCTGCGGGACAATGAGTGTGAAGTCCTGTTGATCTGTCCCTTGAAAAACAATGAATGTATGTGATAGCGGCTTATCGAGCATATATTAAGCTGTAATGCTTCATGGGAAACACAATCGACAACCTGAGTCTGAAGCCAGGAGTTGGTGAGAGACGCGGACTGCGTTGCTATGAGAGGCAGTTGATGATTGGCCACAGCTACTAAGAAACCACGCCTGGTGTAGCCCGGGATAGTATAATGACGCGGAAGACGTTGTCAAAAAGATCACATTGGTGATTGGCTGTCTCCAAATCGAGGGAGGGACTATACGTATATACTGGGGATGTTGAGGGCCGCCCACCACCCTGACGAAGCTCCGGTGGGCGGAGCGAAACGCGCGTCGGCGGACGGCCGGCCCATCCACGCACATGTCACCTCGAGTCTAGCTCTGCTCCAGCCTATAGCTCCTTCGGTTCCAAGTGTTGCGCAACACGGTCTCTGATGACGGAATGTCGAGTGATGTTACACTGTCATTACAGCTAAGTACCCGTTTGCATGTGATGCTCGCATTTAAGGACTGAAACCAGCGTTAGAGCTTAGAAGCCCATGAGCAGCATTAATATGGAATGAACAGTGTGCCATCGCATGGTATTGTTATACCGCTCACTACTGTACCTGCCGTAACGGGGCTCTTTCCCCACAGGACTTATAACCAAACGGGAACAGCTGGTAGTGACGTCACTCAGCTTTAATTTCAGCCGCACGCCGACATGGCGGTGATATCTTCTGTGAGGAATACATGCCACTGATCCCTTTAGATAGTGTCCACTATAGGGCGGTGAGTCATGTTTACAATAGGCAATTGAGAGCAGCGCTGCCAGCGGGGTGTATATAGGGTGTGCGTGGTGGTGTGCGTGTGCACAGTGGGCCCCTGTGATTTTAATAGCACTGTTTGTTTTTTATACCTATGTGTGTGCTGATTTTGGCATAATAAAATGATGTATGTTCAGCTTTATTAGTCCTAGTATTAGTGCCAGTTCTACATATAACCGTGTGGTATGTGTTTTTTCCATATTGAGTCTGTGTACAGGTACCCTTTAAGTAGTTATGACTATGTATGATGTTGACGTTGTGCATACGGCCGTACGCATCCCAGAAACCGCTGGGGCGCAACACATCTCTTTTAAGATCTGATAAAGATGGTCCCCATGCTGTTTACACGAGAACAACAGGAGACAATTATGCTAGTAAGTGTTTCTGCAGGCGTTTATTTGCACGCGAAATACATGCTTGTGCGATTAGGCAGCGCAGGCAAAAAAAGTGGGGAACAAATTTGCTTATAAACGCTGCGGCAAGTGAAAGTTAGTGCGCACATGTGTGCAACGCTGAAATGGCATGGAGAAGGATAGCTAAAGCCTTGAAATGTTAGGGGGAATGATAATTATGAAGCTGCTATCATTAACATGGTCATTAACATGATTTGTATGATGTTTTAATTAATGACATCTGTTTTTCTTTCACCTTTTAGATGATGCTGACCAATCGCTATGACTACCTGCCGAGCAGCTATGAAAAGAAGACCTTGGCACTGGAAATAGTGGCCAACATACAGGAGGATACTGACACCACCTTCACTTATACCCAGATAATTCAGCACTGGTCGGACCTTAAACGCAGGAAGAGGCTCCGGGTGAAGAGATTCTTCCTCAAACATTTCCCCGGGTTTGGTCGCGTGCAGCTGATGGAGGTCCAGGACTAGCAACAGTAGCAGATGTTGTTGCCAACGCCTCTGCAGCAGAGCTAGGACATGGGACTGTTGGTTGTGTCTCATGCTGCTGGCCATGCTGGTGCTGTCATTGTTGCTCTGCCAGCAGAGGGTGTGATTGACTCTGCTGCAGAGGATTTGTGGTTGGCTGCTGCTGGCGCAGTGGCAGTTGATGAGGGTGTGTTTGCATTTGGGTGAGCATCAAAATGTTCTCCTCCTCCTCCAGATGGTGGACCTTAAACGCAGGAAGAGGCTCCGGGTGAGGAGATTCTTCCTCAAACATTTCCCAAGTCAGTACATTACTATTACATGTTAGAAATACACTGCCCTTAGGCAGGCCTGTGTTTATGAATGCTATTCTCTTCTAGTGAGGGAATGGGACTATAGGATCCGACCCACCAGAAGGCGAGCAGTCCGGCCAGTGCTGGATCGAGCTGGGCATAGTGAAGGTGGTGGAAGTCCAGAGTCTTCCCCCTCCTCTGCAAGTCCCAATGAGCAGCCGCAGGAGGGGCATCAGCTGCTCGGCAGACAACCGGGACAGATGCCGGACCAGCACCACTCCGGTATGATTATCACACAGAAGCACACACAGGTACGTGCACTGTAAGCACACACTTATTTCTTGCTTATATACTTTTAGATGCTGATGTTGCGGGTGAAGAGGCTGGAGTGGAGAGGCCACAAGGCCAAGCACCTGAGGTGCATTAACAAATATGACATTCTAACTAACCCTATTTTTGCTTTCTCAGTGGAGTCAGACCAGGAGGAGTGGCAGGCCCCAGAGAGGAAGGTGGTCCCCCAGGATCATGTCATCCACCAGCCTAGTAAGTTTGTAGTCAATTTAGTTGATTTACATTAACATGCCTTCATCGACAGTCCCAATCCCTAGCATAGAAAATTATATTAATTTATGGCCCAATCCCTAGCCTAGAAAATTAATAATATTTCATTCAACAGGTATTCAAAATGCATATACTAGAAATTAATTTTAGAATCCAATATCTGACGGCAACTGTACATAGGGTGGTGGGCGACATTGAGGAGCTGGCAGCTTCACTGGGGACGAAAAAAAAATAAAAATTTTAAGCTAAGCATTAAAAAAAATTAAAAGTAAAACAAATTTTATAATAAATAGTAAGAAAATTTTAATTAAAACGAAATTTTAGAAAAAATATTTTTATAAATTTTTATAAAGTTCAAAAGGTTTTGGATGTCTATCATTTCTCACAACAAATAAAAATATAATTCTTGCACACATCCACTTATGAATATAAATGATAACACATCTAGAAGGAAATGAAAAATATCTACAGAATCCAGAACATTAACCCTTTCGCTGCCAGCCTACCTGGAGTTTTTGTCACCCTTGGTGCCAGACCATTTTGCACTATTTTGCACTCCCCATGTTCAAATGTGATTTTTGAAGGGATTTCCAGGGATTTCCCAGGAAAATGATATATTGTTTTTTTCAGCAGAGTCTGGGCTTTAACATGAAATGTCTTGTTTGTAATTTTTTAGGTGTATTCTCAATACTTTTGGGTGAAATATGTGCAAAAAAATAAAAAAAAATCTATTTTTTGCAATTTGTAGTGTTTTTTGTAATAAAAAATGTAAGGTTGTCAATAAAATTTTATTGCATGTGAAACCCCAATTAATGCCAGTCACAGCGTTACCACATATGTATTGGTAGACACCCTTTCCTGCCCAGGAGACTCCCCCAAACTGAAACAGCGCTTTAGGAGATTTTCAGATAAAATACAACTATGCACCGCGCTAAGCGCACCTTGCTGTCTTTCCAGAAAAAGAACCCTTTAAATTTGAAATACCCCCCACAAACTATATATTCTCTGGAAGTACACACCTCAAGCTTTCTAGGCGTACCAGGTTTGTTGACATTTCGGCGCAATTTTCTGGAAGTAATCCCTCAATCAATTCTTTGGTTGCACAGAGTTTCCCTAAAAAAGAATAAAAAAGAAGAATCAAAGCCACATTTTCCTAAAAAAAAACTATATGCAAACAGAAAAAAACAAGTAAAATCTTGTAAAAGCAACATCCCCTGAACAGACCAATACCCAACATGCATAGGTACTGTCAAGGGAAGAGTTGCCAAACCCCCCAAAGTAAAGCATGCGCATAACGGTAATTTTACTTTAAAATTTCAGCTCTGCAGACAAAGTGCACACCTTGCGATTTTTCAACCAAAACAACCCTTTAAATTTAGAATATCCCCATAAACCATATATTCCCTGAAAGTACACATGTTAAGCTTTCTAAGAGTACTGAGCTTGTTGTAGTGGGCTCATCTTTCTGGAAGTAATCCATTGAAGAATTCTTAGGTTGCACAGGGTTTCCCTAAAAACAATGATAAAAAAAGCAGAATAAAAACCATGTTTTCCTAAAATATCAATATGCAAACAAGAAAAAACAAGCTAAATCTGAAATCGCAAGGTCCCCCGAGCAGAACAATACCCAAAATGCATAGTTACTATTAACCCTTTTAATTGTCAGCCTACTTGAAGTTTTGTCACCCTCTGTTGACAGGTGGTCGTTTTCCCCATTTTGCGGCATGATTAACCGTGATTTTTGCTGGAATTTCCAGAAAAATTATATACATTACATATACATTTTTTGCAGCAGAGTTTAGGCTTTAACATGAAATGTCTTGTTTGTAATTTTTCTACTGTTTTTTGAATATTTCTGCTTAAAAAAACAAAAAAAAACTTTATTTTAAATAAAACCTTTTTTTTTAATGAAAACCATATTGCATGTGATAGCCCCATTTCTCCCGATTACGACGGTACCACATATGTATCGGTAGCCCCCCCATTCTTGCCCTGGAGACCCCCCAAACTGAAAAGAGCACTTTATTACATTTACAAATAAAATACAACTACTATCCACACTATAAACATAAGGGGTTAATTAAAAAAAAAAAAAAAATTACATAGGGTCCCCCCTTCCGGGAGGGGGGGGGCATTTTTTGGGGTAATTTTAAGGGTTTAGGGTTAGGCTAACCCCAACCCTCAAAAATCCCCCCAAGAGGGGGGACCCCTTTATTGGGGGAATTTTAAGGGTTAGGGTTAGGCTAACCCTAACCCTTAAAAATAAAAAAAGTATACAAAAATTAAAATTCCCCCCAAAAAATGGGGAACCCCCCCTCCTGAAATTTGAAATTTAAAGGGTTAGGGTTAATGACGCAGGGTCCCCCCTCCCGGGGGGGGGGGGGACCCATTTTTTGGGGGAATTTTAAGGGTTAGCTTATTAAAAAAAAATGGGTCCCCCCACGTCATTTTTTTTAATTATTTCTAAGGGTTAGGGTTTGGGTTAGCCTAACCCTAACCCTCACCCTTAAAAAATTTTTTTGAATTTTTTTTTGAATTTTAAGGGTTAGGGTTAGGCTAACCCTAACCCGTAAAAATAAAAAAAAAGACTTTTTTTTTTTTTTTTTAAGGGTTAGGGTTAGGCTAACCCTAACCCTTAAAAATAAAAAAAATGACGTGGGGGGAACCCATTTTTTTTATAATTTTAAGGGTTAAAAATAAAATAAAAATGATGTAAGGTCCCCCCTCCCGGGGGGGAACCCATTTTTTTTTATTTTAAGGGTTAGGGTTAGGCTAACCCTAACCCTTAAAATTAAAAAAAAAATGACGTAGGGTCCCCCTTACCCATCATAACCAGCCCGGGACCAGCTATGGGAGTTTGTAGGAACAGAGTGGAGGGGCCAGCTTTTGTGGCCCCCCACCCTGCAGCCTACGAGCCCACATACCCTGTGTGGGCCCGGGCTCTTCTGCCCCCCCTGGGCTTTGGGGAGGCAGGTAATTGGGGGTGCGGGGGTTAATAGCAAGTCACCCGCTAGTTGCAGGTGGCTTGCCAGGCCCCAGCCTTGTGAACTGGTATAAGGGGTCTCATGGACCCCTTACCAGTTCACAAAGGGTTAACAGTAAAAAACAAGGCAGACACAAAAATTTCATTTATTTAAAAAAAAAAAAAAAAAAAAACAAACAAAAAAAAAACTTTACTCACCTCACCCGATTGTCAGCTCCTGTGTTCATCAGCTGTCAGATGCCCTGGTGATTGCTGGCCAGAGGAGGGGGGGGCAGGGGATCAGAGCATCCCCTGCCGCTCCACTGCTCTGCCCAGCAATCACCAGGGCATCTGACAGCTGAGCCGAGGAGAGGCAGCAAGACGCCCGGGAGTGACATAATAAACCCAAAGGGGCGGGGTTTAACAGCAAGATGGCTGCGCCCGTCGGGAGAGGAGGGGGAGAGCCCTTTCAGGCTCTCCCCTGAAGCTGAAGAGGCTGGGATGGGGCGATCGGAGGCCCCCCCAGTGAAGAGGAGACCCAGCGGGAGGCAGCGCGACTGCAGGTAAGTAAATGTCATTATTTTTTTTTTTTTTTTACAGTTAGCAGCTGCTGCTGCCAAACAGGGGGGTGGGGCTATTCCGGGGGCTCTCCTGGAGCCATCCGACCCCCCACAGGGGATCGGATGGCACCAAATTAAAGAGGAGACCCAGCCGGATCCAACGAGGGGTCAGGTGAGTATTTTTGATTTTTATTTTTTTTACTAGCAGGGGGGAAAGTCAAGCACGTAGATTCTACGTGCTTGGCACTTAAGTGGAGTGGAAGCAAGCACGTAGAATCTATGTGCTTGGCACTGAAAGGGATAAGGTAAGCATGAAAATATGTGGATAGAGAACACCAAACAGTGCCAGGGGTGTTAAGGTAAGCATGAATAGAGTGGGACAGAGAAAAAAACAACAACTGCAAGTCAGTTAAGGTAAGCATTAAAATAGAGTGAGACAGAGAAAAAAAACAACAACCCCAAGTCAGTTAAGGTAAGCATGGGAGCAGAAGTGAGTGAGAGACACAGGGGACATGAATGAGTAAATTAGCTGCGTACATGCATGCAAACATAGCAGCTTGTACAACAAATTTCCGTAAGGACGTATATTTTGAGAAAGATGGATGCTGATTATCGCGGGACACTGAAAATCTACGTTGGAAGCTACGTTGAAAAACGCTGAAAACTGTAGTATACAAGGATTACTAAGCAACGAAAATAGAAACCTCGTCCTCTCGAGAACGCAGCGAGAGACGGAAAATGCCATTCTCGATGGCGTACGCAAATACGAACAGTAAACGGAAGGCTCCCGATGGCGGCTCTGCATCATGTGTACGCACGTAGACATTTGGGAAAAAAGTGAAAATTACACATTACGAGACAAAAACAGGACGGTTTTGAAAAGGCTCTGAATCAACCCCAATATCGATGATTTCAGAGTCCAACAACCATGCCCCTCTCATAAAGTCACCCCTGGGAACTCGAGGTCCACTTTAAAGTAGATTGTAAACACATTTATCAAAGCTTATACATCATCATTTAACTGCCATTGATGATATTAGAGTTCAATTACTTCCCAGCCTCATAAACACAGCACACAGGCACAATCCCTCTCCCTGTAACACACTCCTGGTCACTTCAGTGCTGCTTTAATGTATATACCAAGCACTATGTATTTCTTCCTGGAAATGCAAATCTAGTTCATTTTGTAATTGACAAGTAACACCAAAACCAGGTTATCAAATATGCTAGTTTATGTATTTATGCAGAACTATTTAATTGATTTCTTGTTAGAACCTGAAATCCTTTTATCGCACCTAGTATAAAAGAGCTTTTAATTGTTTTGCACTATCTGCTTTCAGTCTCTGGATGAATCCCTTTCTCTATCTGATACAGGGAAATAAATTAGATTTAGGGCCTGATTTATCAAGCATTATCTGCCCAGATTCATCACATTGGTGCAAATTAGAGTAGTGCAAAATCAAATTTTTATTTTTTTCTGAATGTTGCTCCATCGTTAATGTTTTAGTAAATGTTTCTTGCAATGCTGCAACATGCGCCAGTGTAATAAGAAAATTCAAAACTATATTTTTCACCACTCTAACTTTCAATGATGTGGTGTATCCTTAATATGTATCGATGAGAGCTATTTATTTTCTCTTAAAGCAATGACTGCACCAGGGAGAAGTTCTTACATGTAAGAACTGCTTGGAGGCTCAGCATCTTTTCCCATAGCAAGCAATGTTTGAATGTGTATGTTTACTATTTATTCAGTGCCTTGTTGCTTTTCTCTTAGTTAAAACACGTTTACTAATTCTTCTAAGGCTTTGGCATTGCGAAAGGCTGCTAAAGCCTTAAAATCTTTAAAATACTGTGAGTTTTGTGTTTTTCTGAGCCATCTGTCTGTACCACCATTTTCAGTGCTTTAGAAATACTTCTCAGGCAATCCAAGAAGCATGGATGTCATGGTAACATGAGGGAGTCAGTTTTCTTTCCAGAAAACTGTGGTTGATAATAAATAAATTGACACATTTTCTCACAAGGAGAGCTGAAAAGGCTTCAGGACAGAGTACTATTATAGAGATAGAGCTAAATGCAGAGCTGCATAAGGTGCTAGAACATGGCTGGAAAGTTGTTTTTTGTGATTTACTGAAGGATTGTTTGCAGTATTTCACACGTACGCAGCTCGCAAAAATAAGGAAAATCTATTATATGTCTGTTCTGCAGTAGCAAATTAGTAATAAAAAGGACCAAACCCCACCCTGGAGTGTATTAAACTCCAAGGCAGGCATACTCGCTCCCCCCGGGGTACCCCAATCGGGGGTGTCCCTCTGTGTGAACCCTCCCGGGTCACCCAAAAACTCACCTTATTCTCGATCCAACTGCGCATGCATGAGCAAGGGACGCATCCCTGCTATCCCTTTAGCAGGGTGTGTGCCCGTGCCAGGGATTTGTGAATAGCTGGTGCGGGCACCCACCCTGTTAGAGGGGGGTAGCGGGGGATGCGGCCACCAGCGCAAATGGGTTAGACGAGCTCCTGGACGAAGGGGCTCAAGCAAATCCAAGCGCACTGATTGGACAAGCGCCCCTCGTGCATCGTGGGCCCAGGAACAGGTGAGTTTGTTTGGGAGACCTGGGGGGTTTCACACAGTGGCATAGTCAAAATCCTGTCACTATACAAATAAAACTGTAAACAGAGAAAAGCACATCTCTTTCCAGCAACTGCAGCTACTGCATGCATGTACATCAACTATTCCTTTGGCACTCATCCACCATATCCAAGCTAACTAGGCCTTCCCCATGCCTTTTTGAAAGCTCCATGGCATTCTGTGTAACTGAGGGGCATTTCAGATACTGCTTTAGTGCAGTATAAGAGATAGTAGACGTGAGCCAGGGCATTGTGGGGCCTGATCTGAAAAATGATGCATCTGCAGAGGTAAAGAGATAAATTTACCTTTGCAATTTCCTTTGCCTGAACAGGACCGTCAAAGGGAAAGTCCATTTTCATGGATCTTACCGACAGATCACAAATCAGGAGTGCCAAAGGGGTCACAAAGCTCCTCTGCTTAGCTAAGTTGCACATTAAGAATAAGTATTACCTTGGTCTGACTTCAGTACATGCCCACCTATCGACTGAAACCGGGAACTAGATTCCAGCTTCAATTACCATGGCCACATGAAGGCTATCGATGCCACAAAACTGGGTAAAGGTAAATGGTTCGTCTGAGCTGAGGTCTGACAGGTACCACTGCCGGTGATTTCTGCTTTGAAAATAAACACATAGGAAAACTAGATCAGAGAATGTATACACTACATGAAGTATGTGAGCACACAAATCCATAGACACCAGTGTCGGAACTGTGTTGATTATGTAACATCCAATTCACTTTCAGGGTTTCTCATGAGCATGGAGACTGACTCACATCAAGACACAAGCATGAGTGTGGTAAGGCACACATTCAATATTACAGGTTATCCAAAATGAGTGATCTCAAATGTCTCAAATGCTTATTGTATATATATATTGTATATATACAGTTGACCTCTTTTTTATTTTCTAATTCTCCCTACTGCAGCTAAGCTGAAAATCCCAGAAAATCCCAGACTACAAAATAGATATTTAGCCACTCAAAATCATCAGATGCTAACTATGTATTCTTTTTTTAACAGCCATTAAACTTTGAATGATCACAACATGCATGTGGTTGGTCATAACTGGTTTCAATTAATCTAAAACAAGTCCCTGTCCAACCCAAAAAAGGCATCTTTACCATTTACCATCTTTGCCCTGCTGCAGATGGCATGACACAGTTCTCGAAAAACGATTGGTTTGGGAAAAATGGGACCTGAGACATGCTGGCATGACATTGCCACCTCTTAATGAAGTAAGGCCCTAAATGGTCAACTTTTTTTTGTAAAACCTGGGCAGGTGAGGAGAAGTTCATGGAAACTCCATACAGATATTACTTGCTTCAGCAAAGACTGTTAATAACAATTTGGCCAATTTATATGTTTGTACATTATAGCACAAAACACAACTCATTTTTTATATATATGCATTAATTTCAAGTATTATACCACTTTTTTAAATTCTTTTTGGGATGTATGTGATTTGCCATCTTCCCCACCCTTTGACCTGGTATTGAGACCCCTTACTAGCTAAAGGGGCAGTCCAGGCAATGGCAAAATTTGGGCAGAATGGAGAACACCTGAAACCTTCCCCATGTGCCTATCCTCTATTTCCTGCAGTATGCCGTAGAAGTTGTAGTAGGTTTCCGAAGTTTGCCCCTCTTTTCAATTCTTTTCTTCCATGACCATGCACTAATATGGTCAGACAGCCACTCCCTGGCTTCAGTGCTTCCAGAAGGAGTGAGCCAAGCAAGCAACAGGCTCACCAGATTCATTTACACTGGGAGTGCTGAGGGATAGGGGTGACCATGCAATTTCATTTGGAGGTGGTCATGGAAAAATGTAAAGGGAAGGAGGAACAAACTTTGGTGACCTGCTACAGCATCTTTAGTATGTACCTGGGACAGGCTTCAGATGAACTCCTTGCTGCCCTATTAGTATTATTGCCATTGCCTGCACTGTTCCTTTAATAAGTTGTAAAATATACGCACACAAAATAAAAAAAAATGAATAATTAGTAATGATATTAACCTCCTGACCTCTCTGCCCCTCCTGGATCCCTCTTGGTCCCAAAGCAGCAGCTCCCCTAGCTGCTCTGCCAGCATCTGGAGTTTAGATTTCAACTAGGGGAAATGCCCTGCCCCTAGGAAATTCATTCACGTTAGACTGCCAATAGCCAGTGTAAAATTAAAAGCTTGCCAATAAAAGCCCGCAGTAATTAAAATAATAATAACTGTAATAAGATGCCCCTTTTTTACAACTGTTACATTTTTTTTAATTTGTTGGGAAACAGAAATATCTAGGAGCAAAAAAAAAACTTTTTATCTTTTGTGAGCAAATAAACATGCATTTGAGTTTTCCCTGGCAAATTGAAATTGAGAAGAATTAGCTTTTTAATGTACCATTGTTTCAGAATAAAACAGTTCTTAGAAATGAAGGTTAATTTCATATAGACCATGAATAACCGGAGCTCCTATAGCGATACACATTCCTGTGTTCTAGCTATAGTTTTACATTAAACTAGCAGATGCATTAATGGTTTGGGGCAAACGTGATTTTTCTAAAAGAAAAAAAAAACAACGCAGTGCAGTATGGCAAGCGTCTAAGTGTGAAGCATAATATGTTGGCAGTTTAACAATAAAGAATAATCATAATAAAAGAAAGCAAATAGTATAAATGACCAAGGGGGATATTCTAATTCAAATCATTTTTTTCTGGAAAGGTTTGAGAGGTAGTGAAAGTTTTTTTTTTTTTACTTAGCACACAACAAATACCTTTTACAAGCGGACAAAAGCCCAGTGACCTTGTGAAATACCTTTGGCCAAAGCCCCTGCTGATACCCCCTTCTTAGGTTGTAGAACTAGAAACTGATATTTTCGCGTTTCGATTTGTCTTGGAACAATGATTTTCTTGCTGTCCCTCTCTGTAAGATGACAGGTGATCAGTCAATGTATAGGTGTGGCAATGACATAATTGCCACACACAACTGCTGCCATGAATGGAGGAGGCGGAGCTTTACAGATAAAACAAGGGCCATTATCTGTAATTGAGTGAAGCAGGAGCAGTGAAAATAGGCCAACGGTCCTCTTCATAGAGGGAGCAATTCAGGGGATGCTAGTTAAAAATGCGGGTTTTGGTCTGCTTTAAATATCCAAATCCCCAGCACATCCAAAAGGCCATTATTATTATTAATGGGGTGGATATTTTATTTTAGAGATTACGAAATAATAAATTCCCCATAGGCTTCCGCTATTTCCAAACTCCTAAAATAAATATGGAACCTGCTAGACATAAGTTGCACCTCAAATGTAAAACTGTCCCATCACAGGTGCAGGGGATTTTGATATAGAAGAAAACTTTTTTTATCTTATTAGATGTGATACAGCACCAGGTTAAAAAAGTGTGCTTTTTAGGGAAAAATTGGATGATGTCATGGATAGCAGTGGATGAGGACATGGATAGCAGTGTGGAAACGATGGTTTACAACATAAGTTAGAGTCCACGCAGAAAAGAGCAAACATGTACAAGATTAAGGATTGTTGTTTGCAAAGAGAGGTGCAGTGTCAAGATTTAAAATTCAGAAACATCAGGGCAGACTGAAAATTGAAGTCCTGAACCAGTAAAGCAGTTTTTTAAAGATTAATTTTATCATGTTTTGCTGTTACAAACTTGAAAATAAAAAATTTTGACAAAAGGACTACACTCAGACGCTTGTAACCACGGATCCCAAACTTTTGTGAACTTTTGGGGAACACCTTTAAGGGTTAAGGATAAAAGTAATTTTATAGTATTCTTATTTATCAATAATCATACCAGGTCAGTATAGTATGAGATTTCACCTTATGGAGAAAAATATGAGTCAGACAATCATTTTTTGAGGGTTGGCATCCATTAAGGGGTTCACAGCAGTCACAAAGTGGCCATCGAGGAGTTCTGAGTAGGCACAAGGATGAGTTATTCCTAGTTGGAATGCAGAACTTCATCGTAAGAACACTCAGCTGACTTTATAGTAATCTAATGTAAATATCGGACAGGAATTCAAAACAGTGAACTAAAGGGATCATTTAGCATAAAAGCAATGAATGCAGTGCAAAAGGAGTAGTAGTAACGAAATATAAATGAATACCAACTAAGAAATGAAAGCAATAAAGTTGGGTAAGGGAGATTGGACAAATGTGGCTTCTGTCAACTAGTGCTGATTCTTGTACAGTCATGCCCAGGAACTCCCCATCAAGTAAGGGAAGAGTGGGTAAAGCAGGAGGAAGTGAAGCGTCAGGTCTGAAGTTCCTCAACAATATGGAAGCCTGTTTCTGGCTTGTATAGACCTTGCCTGTCTCCACTTCCCTGCAGATCACCAGCACCTGTGCTACTGACTTCCTGCTCTTTATAAGCTGATTCAACCTTGCAGCCGATGGATCAGCATTGTATTGTCTTCTGGACCCAGACTCTGAACTCTGTATCCTAGAACCCAGAACTTCTGCCTCATCCTCTGTGTTTTGCTTCCCCTATCTCAGCCGTGTATCCTCCTTTGGACGTTGGACTTTCACTGGATCCTTATGCGTGTGTGTTTCCTGACTCCATCTTTGTGTATGTACAGCCAGAGCATGTTTATGTTTTCCGGGTTACCTATATTTCTGCACTTAGTACCTGTATTCTTGTATAGTTACCTCGGAACATGTTTGTGTATATGCGCACTTGTAAATCTGTATAGCAACCTGGTTGGATTGTGCTCTGCTCACTTATCAATGTTTATCACCATTAAACACGGTTTACTGCATATCTGCCTCTGTCTCTCAGCTTCAATTACTGGTCATTCTATAATAGGGGATTTCTCTGCTGAGAAATCCATGACATGAGGTAGTGTGGGGATTGTGGTGAGCTGAAGCTGTTGATGCTGGTGATGAGAGAGGCAAAGAGCTGCAGTTATAACCAAATACATCAAAACAAAAGGGGAGCCAAAAGAGTAAAATGACCATAACAACTTGTGAGAGAGAGCAAGGAGAGGAGGCAAAATAGGAGAAAAGTACTGACAACTGTGTAGTATAGAAATGACAATAAGACTGGGTATTAAGAGGAAACTAACAAGAAAGGTAAAAACGAGAGGAAAAAAGCGAGAAAAGGTACAGAATTAGATAAAAGTGGTTATGTTTTGTGAAGGGTGTGTCTACCACTCCTTAAAGTGGTCCTATACTCGTTTTCTAGCTAAAGGGTGTGGGCCGTCTTTTCCCACTGTTAGAGTGAAGGGTAATACCTTAAGGTTTTGGTATTTCCCTTTGTCTTGGAATTTTAGTTCTTTTGTTCCATGTTTCGCAACTAGGTTTAGCAAGACAGGAACCAGCCAGGTTCCATTAAGTTCTCTTTCATTATACAAAGTTATAAATTAGAATTCCTAAAACTAGACTTTGTTCCTTTATTGTAAACCACACAATAAGTCACCCTGTCCTGAGGTTTGACATTTTGCCTGGCCTTCTGACCTCTTATCAGTTGAACTGCGCATGCTTCAGTTTTATGTTTAAGTTGTAACCCTTACAGTACTGGTCGGATGTTGGCCAATTATAGATGTGTATCCAGCTTTTTAGCTTGATTTTATTAGATAATTGTTAGACCGTCTAATGACATTTGATTGGTTGCTTTACTTCTCCTTTTCCTGCATTTATTTGAATATTCCTATATCTACCTCAACTAATTCCTGATTAAAATCATCACGCTGCTAACTACAGAACTGTTGTCTGTGGTTCTTGTGTGGTCGCCTTGATCAAGGTCTAAAAAGCAAGTGATTCACTAAGGACTGTGATCCCTGAAAACCTATTATTGAATTGAACTAAGAAAATTATACTTTAACACCGCCACTGGTCAAGGCATCCAGAGTATACTGGTATTGTATACATAGAAATGTATAAATAATTCTTGGTTTGGTTAGCAAATATGAGTCTAAAAATTTTTTTAGTTTTATATATGACCCCATAAATGATTACAACAGGTTAAAGTGGACTAGTATGTTCTTCCTCAACGAGCACTTTGATTTCATCATGTTTGATGGCAACTACTACTCATAGATGTCATACAACTACTGATGCAAGTGTAAACTGTTGAGCCATTAGCCTAAAAGCACTTGTCTCCCACTCAGAAGCCAGAAAGGATTCAAGGTTGCTTTGAAGTTGCTCTAGTACTGTTCTAGTACAGTACTAGAGAAAGTCTATGTATAGAGAACAACGCAGAAAAAAAGCCTAGAAGTCTAGATTGTTTTGAGACTTGTCTGCCTGTCCTATAGCTAAACACATCATTCATTTTAGTGTACTGCCCTAAAATCTACTTGCTACCAGTGAAATCATACGCTCAATCAGAAATCAAGCTATATGAAACTGATCAAAATTAGAGAGACAGAATGTAATACATTTTTTTACTAGAGAGGTTTAGCTTTCATAATGCTGTGACTACCGTGTTTCTTTAAAGCAGATTCTTTTGCCTTATGGTAAAAGGACACTGGTCTTAATTTTTGAATTAGTCTTTAGAAACAGGAACGTTTCTATACGAAATCTATCTACGCAGAAAGATAAAATAATTCTGCCCATCCTCAGCCATCCTATGGTGCGGCTGCTGTACCAGTATTTGTCATGCCGTGCCTCTTCCTTAGCAGCAGCCAGCAGACTGAGCCCAATATAGGGGTACATGAGGGGCTGGGGTATATACAGTACCACTAACAATGGCCCTGACTCATCTGTGGCAAAACAGGATGGCTGGGATAAAGGCGCCCCTCCCGTACACAATGGCCTTTGCACCTGGGGCGGTCTCCCTGCTCCCCGGCCCCTAGAAACAGTCCTATTTATAAGTAATGTTTCCTCTTGCTTTCTTGTGTGGTAATGCAGATTTTATTTAAACCGTTTTTCTTTAATATTGGTCTAAGTTTATTGTATCTAAATATACAAATGTAAAACTTCCTTTTAGTAAGTTATTGTAAATAAACAATGTTATCTTAATACAGAACAAAACCCACCGTGGGTGTCCCTGAAATCTAAAAGAACGGCATGAGCCACTGCTTGAACCCCCCTGGGGAGTCGCATCCCTGCATCTTCAAGGTGTGAGCGCTCTCTCTCCCCAGCCATTCAGATATGGTGGTGGCAGGAGCGCGCAAGCTGCTAGGGTTGCGTCCCTACATGTAAACAGACCTGTTTGCCAAGCATCATATTCACAGCAAATGGCTTTGATTGGAGGAGCACAGTTGCACTGTGAAGAGATAATTTTTTCTGGGCATGCTGAGGGAGTTCACATAGTATTGGGATGCCCCCAGGGCATAGAACAGAACCCAGGATATTCAAAATTCCTGGTTTTGTTCTGCTTTAAAATCTGCAATGATTTTGACTGGCAGGTTATCCAGTTCATTCTGGACTTTAAAGTGGACAAAAACCCAGGATAGTCAATAGTTTTGACTATCCTGGGTTTTGGTCCTTTCCCTGGGGGCACCGGGGGTGCCCTGCTGTGTGAAATCCCCCAGATCGCCACAGCCAACTCACCTCCTGCCAGTCCCACGGCGCATCTAAGAACAGCGGCTTTGACGGCCGCATCCTCCGCCTCCCTCTAACAGGGAGCGTGCCTGCGCCCGCCTTTCACAAATGCTTGGCGCTGGCACAGAGGGAAGCGTCCCACAGCGCGTCTAAGAGCAGCGGTTCCGACAGCCGCATCCTCCGCCTCCCTCTAACAGGGAGCATCCCGCGCCAGCCATTCACAAATGCCTTGCGAGGGCACGCGCACTGCTAGAGGGAAGTGGAAGATGTGGCTGTCAGAGCCGCTGCTCTTAGACGCACCGTGGGACCGGGTTTCACACAGCGGGGCACCCCAAAGGACCAAATTCCAGGATAGTCAAAATTCTGGGTTTTGGACCACTTTAAGGATCGCTGTATCTAGTAGGTCTGTTTTTTTGATTCCCTCTAGTATTACCTGAGCTGTGCACATGCAAAAATGTACAGAATGTAATTGTAAATGACTGAATGAGTCGGTGCCTATTTGCAATGAAAACTAAACACAGTGCCTAAGGCATAAATATCTACTGTACTTACTTTATTTATAGGAAGGAAGTGCACATATAAAAACATTGCAAGATGCATTTCTGTCCTAGTTATAATGCACTATGTTTAGCATAGGTTTTAACACATTCAAGTAGGGCATAGGTGCTCATGGCTGCATAATGGAAGAAATACACCGAGCAGCATGGAGAAACAGTATTGGAGCTAGATAAACATACAGAGCCTGAAATGCAGTATGTGAGTGAAGAGCTTTCTGCATGTAAAGGAATTACAGACAGGCTGTTATTTTAACTTAGCTGTCATTTCCACCCACCATCCCTGTCAAAGTGAGTCAGTCTACATCCCCACGCTGTATCCCAGCTCCAATCCAACTAAGAAGGACTAATGAGATCTTGTTGGCAGAACTGGAAGCACTATTCCTCTTTGTGATTCCTCTTTATAATTCCTCTCCTATTCTTAAACAGTACACTTTCCATCTACGCAACTCCTACATCATTTTCTTTAAGCTAAGGTATTTGTAAGACTCCGTGCTGCACCTGCACTGCAGCCTTTTTTTTGTTTCCGTCATTCCTGTGCAGAACCCAAAACATACACAGCCTTGTCACGGAGCCTTTCAACCTTCTACCAGAGCACCATCTGCTATTCCAGCATTGGTTCCCAAGTCACTGCACGTCAGTCCTGCAAAGTGGCACCCACACACAGCTCCCTGGCACTGCACCAATCTCTGGGCAATGACAATGATGCAGAGAGCTGGGAAAAGTGATCATGTCAATGGCTTTGCGGTGACATTCTGCCATCTAGAGGGACTTGGGGAAACAAATCCTCTATGATAACTGCCAGCAAAAGTCTGATTTGCTGTAAAGTATATCGCAAATTTATTATTATTACTATTATTAGTGTTACTATTATTAATACATTTTACTTATACTATTATTATTAGGTATATAGCAGAAAAAAAAAAAATCATACTGTGTATATAAGGATTTAACATGCAAATATACTACTGTACTTGATGACACTGCCCTTTTTATTGCACCATTAAGTCAGTCGATTTATAAAAGATTATTTCACTAAACAATCATCAATTCAGAATAAGGAAGAAAAATAATTCTAATAATTAAAAACTTTGCCAATGATGTTATGGCAAACTAATTTGCTTACAGCTTACATCAGAAATGTAAAGGTCGCTGACATATTATAAAATAGACAGTCCAGGTAACTGCAACAATAGAGCAGCAAGCAGCTTATCTGTGCCTTTCCTTCATTTTCTGTGGTTCCGAAAAAAATCCATGGCACACTTTAACCTCCCTTCAATGGTATTCCTCCAGGACCACACAAAAAAGTGAAGAGACACAGCGTGAGTGAGCATGGCAAGCCACAGTGGCCCCACAGTGGTCTCTGACCACAGCGTATAATCCACAGTATAGTCATGCCTCCATGGTGTGCCATGACATGTCCTTCCCTACTAAGCCACAACTCAGCTTTGTTTCAAATACATAGGGATTTACACATAATCAGATATTTTGAGATGCTTTGAAATGGCTAATTTTACACAGTTCTTAAAAGGGGATAAGGTCGAACAGGGACGTTAAAACAGCTACAGCACAAAAACATGGTCCAACAATGAAAAAATTCACATAAAAATGCTAAAGAGGGGACACCTATTTACCCAGCATAAAAAATCCAAACAAGCTTGTTTCTTTTGCCAGAGAGAAGTGGAATAAAGGGTGAAAGGTTAGTGAATATACCATTCTGCTTTTACGGGGCATGACAGAACTTAAACCAAAGCAACACCTGATTTTTCTTTAACAGGTGTTGGTCTCACAGACAGCGAATAAGAACAAGCTCAGGGGGCAGTTCTGGAGTTCTGGAGCCCCCCGAACATAACCCCCCAGAACACCCGATATGCTTACCTTCACCTCGAGCCAGCACCAGGAAAGGAGTCCCGTGATTGGCCACTGGGTGTTCACGTGGGCCATGGTCACGTCCTCAGCCTCAGACTTCTTTCCTGCCGATGGTTCGAGGGGAAGTTAAGGATATATGTGATATATGTGATAAAGTGAGACCATTTTAACGAGCTTGTGGGTGATGGGCATGGTAGGGGTGTGGTTTAGCATGTGGCTTAACTATGGGTCACATGCTCTAGGAATATTTTGTCCACAAAAGATGTTCGTGTAAGTGTGGACAAGCACCCTACTAGAGGGTATCAGGGATGCCGGCTTGGCTTGGCTTCTTTCAGCCAGACACTCGACCCTTAGCCAATATTGACGAGAGCAGCCGAACATGTCGAATGGACGAGAGCCTGTGAATGCGCTATAGGACTAGGAAAAGGTGAGTTTTACTGGCCGACCTGGGGAGTTTCACAAAGCAGGGCATCCCAAATCGGGGTTCCCCGGGGACTAATACCAAAACTCAGAATAGTCAAAATCCCAGATTATGGTCAACTTTAAACATGATTTTATATCCCTCTTGTTAACTGTCCAAATGTATTCTATTCTATTTTATATATTATATTCTGAGAACACCTGGCAAGAGGTCTGTTGAAAAACGTAAGAGCTACTGTGACTCAACTACTAACATTATAGGTGGTTTGGTTTTGGTGTGCCCACAGCTGCAGTATAAAAGGACTGTCCAGGTGAAAAAAAGTACTTACTTTTTGTACCCAGCCGCTGTTCTGCTCTGTTGCATAAAACCCACTGGTGCACATGATCGAGGCCCATAGTTAGCAAGCCCACTCTACCTTCATTTTTTGGCCAAAGATGGCCATCACTAGTCACACAACGTGCAGTGTCAACCTACATCAGTGTTTTTTAAAATGTTTTCTCACCAGAACCAACATGTGGCAAAGCCTCGCCAGCAGTTTTTTCAACATCTGATTGAGAATTCATGTTTCTGCACATAGATGGCTGATGTCCATGACTTTGCCAAGCCTAAGACCTATCTAGGATGAAATGACCATTTTTGGCTCCTCAAAGTGAGACAATTTTAACGAGCTTGTGGGTGATGGGCATGGTAGGGGTGTGGTTTAGCATGTGGCTTAATTATGGGTCACATGCTCTAGGAATATTTTGTCCACAAAAGATGTTCGTGACTGAGCACAGAAGTCCATGCATACCATTACCAACATTCAACCAAAGGGTCGGAGCAGCTGTAAACCACTCAGACATCCCGTGTTATGCATTTGCTGGGACAGTCTTCCCCATGTCAACAAAGTGGGACATTTAGGTGATTTTGGAGGGACAGTGGCCCTCAAAGTGCAACTGTCCCACTGAAATTCAGTTTAATTTAAGCATGTAAATTACATATTATTTGTAATGCAGTAACACTGTATATACCAATACATCTTATCTGAATCATGGAAAAAGTCTGATAAAGGGTAGCTAAACTAAAATAATTTCCCTTTACTCCCATGCCACATCTAAGCATCTCCTGGGGTCGTATCTAAATCATGACTGATCAGTTTTTGTCACCAGCAGAGGTCACATTGAGGCTAGTCACAGCATTTCATTCCTGTCATTCAGAAAAACAAGGAAAAGATTAGATGAAAGTAGAGCAACCTTTACATTCTCCAGCTGGGACAAAGGATGCGTTGAGGTTTCATATTGACGTCCTCATTTCAAGCTACAATAGACACGTGAATGGTCAGGGAATGAATGAGGTCAGGGGGGCAGCAAAAAAGGTGAGCTATGACACACATTAGTGTTAGAGTGTGATGAGACTATGAGAAGACCATCAATTCACTGTCACCTACTGATGCTTTTTTCAAAGTTATGTCCTAATTATTTCTACAAACAAGGCCAGGGTCTCCAAAGTGATTTTCTTTCCATTAAAGTGTTTGGAGCAAACACAATGCAAAATTTTCTTTGTTAATGTAGTGCTCAGTAAACACCCCTGAATATCATTTGGCTTTATCTAAAACTGAATTAGCAAGCAAAATATAGAAATATTTACAAGTGATATTTAAAAAGCATTTCAACACTGTAAATAATATATAAAGCTCATAGTAATTAGAATGAGTACAGCACTGAATATTAACATTATCTGTTTGGCTTTTTATTCTCCTGCTTCATATTTTTGATATTTTTCTATTAATAATGCATTGGGTTATTAAATACGCAATGCTTTATAAATTGTATTAAATATCCACCTGATCTGATTTTAAACGTTTTTCAATTTGTTATTAAAGATCCCCCTTCCCCCCTTTCTCCTTCGATACTCTTAATCACTATCCTGAAATAAGCTGTGTAGGAGGCAAGGGGGTGATTCAGTGAGATTCTGTCAAATATTTCACTTTAAACCTCGCTTCCTGCTGTGTCTTCAGTTGCACTTTGAATTCTGGGATATATAATTACTCAAAAATAAATAGTTTTCCAGAGCACTTTGCCGCTCGAGCTGTGACAACCTACATGAAGCCTATCCGTAGATGTTCTGCAGCAGCTATAAAATCCATGGCCACAACCTGTCCCACTGTGACTTTGTACTCGCTATCCTCTTGGCTATCTCCCCAGCTAGTTGCTAAATAACTGCCACAGATCATTATTTTGCATGCGGATGGGTTGTGTTCTTCTTCAGATGTCAGGGAGTTAAGCAAACTATCCTCCCGCTATTCCCCCTGTGTCTGACTAAGCAATAAATAAATTAACAGCAAGTACACATCGGCTTATAGTCTTGTTTATGCTCTGATAAAAGCTTCCACATTCTAATACTGTGAATTGGAGAAAGAAATGTGGCACCAAGCCTGAAAAGAATATTCTTTGATTTAAAAACATTTTAAAGGGTACTTCTACCTTTACCTAACTATTTATTGTTAAAATAACTCATACAGAATGTTCTAATACTATATTTATCTAATATAGTGTCCATAGGAGGATGCTAGATGAGAGCCAATGGGATGCTTGCTTGCTCATCTTTACACTCAAGTTCTTTCACTGGTTATTAAGGTATAAGCTGACCATAGACCTCAAACAGGCTCAATCAAACTTTTCAGTATTTCTTTGTCCCTTGTAAAATAAGTATTTTAATATACAGATGGATGTAGAAAAATACATTTAAGTTAGTAGATGAGGACACAGACAAGTAGTCCACTGATGAACTAAAAGTCCAGCGGTACCTGACAGAAGCTTACAGAGCTGGTAATTAACATCCCAGAAGAGGGCCAGGGCTGCTGATGTGAGAATCTGTAGTGAAGGCTTCGGGGAAAATGGGGGTAAAGCCATGGCAGCAGTCTAGAAAGTGGTTGCATCCATGGCAAAAGGTTATGTGCTGGCTTCAAACAGGAGCATGATCAATGTCCAGGTTAAGGGCTAGCACCAGACCCAGAGTGGTCATGTGCCCATTCCCAAATTGCATGTGCGAACTCCCAAACATACATGTGCGCACCCTCAAACGTCCATGTGCACACTTCCAAACGTCCGTCTTTGTGAACCGCTTTTTAATTAGCACAATATTCCTCAGGTATCTGGTGACACGCTCTCCCAAAGTGCATGCACGTGCTCCCAAAAACACATGCACGCACTCCCATATGCACTCCCACTTACATGCACGAGCTCCCACATTCACTCCCACACACATGCACGCACTCCCACATGCACACCCACATGCATGCACGCATGCCCACATTCACATCCATATGCATGCACACACGCACTCCCACATACATTCCCATGTGCATGCACAGACTAAGCGTGGGGGAGGAGCGTGGGCAACACTCACCTATACTGGGGCTGCCCCATGTCTCTGCCAGGGCACTCTGTGTGTCCCTCGCTCTCTGGGGCATGCCTGAGGCATGATCTTTCTCCCCCTGCCACAAGAGTAAGTAGCAGGGGGAGGAAAAAACACGCCAAATGCGGTTTAGCTTTGTCCCTGCTCAGCGGCGATGTCAGCATCTGCAGGGAGCATTAATAATCTCCCGCACCGCATGAGTGAGCGGCGGAGGGGAGAAACGGGCCGCTCCATGTGCAATGTAGCTCTCCCTGCTGCTGGCTGGTGGGGAGGGGAAAGTGGGTATGATTCTTCACCGCCCATTGCATGAGTGAGCTACTGGCTGGCAGGGAGGCCATAGCAGGTTGTCAGCGCTTTGGGCTGTGAAGCTGGAGGAGGCGGAGAGAGGAGCTGGAGAGGGGAGGGGACCAGCCACTCTGTCCTGCTGTGCTGAGCTGATTGGGGGACAGGATGTGAGGGAGGGGGCCGTTCAGCAGATTATAGGTGACCATTTTCTCTCTCCTGCAAGGATTAAGGGAAGAACACTGGGGCTGTTACACAATACAAAAGGTGCTCAGGCAAGCTTTCACTCAGCACTAGAGTCCTATAAACTTTAAGACCAGATGAGCCAACAAAAAGTGGTCTGATTGTGATGCTGTCAGCTCTGAAATTGCAGCCTACAAGACTTAATGGGGTCAAGCCTGCGCACTGTCAGGTCTGGAATGTTTATAATTTATTTAGCATGGCTGAAAATAGATAAATAATAAATAAAATATTTTTTATCCCCACTTCACTCTGTCTTTTCTTTGTCTATTTTTTTCACTGTTTGCTATCCTGTCTGTTTTTCCCAACATGCTATTTTATCTGTTATTCTTGCTTCCTGTCCTCTTCCTCCCTATCCTTTCTAGCTATGGCTTGCTCCTTCTAATTCTAATGTTTCCTCATGCTACAAGCTTCCCTACCCCTGGCCAGATAGTAGCTTATCAGGACTCCGGGAGAGAATCTCCCTCTAAGCATTTATCAGCGATGGGGCTGTGCTACAATCATTTAGTACTAACTGTCAAAATCAGAGCAGGTTGTGAGTTCTGTTTCTGTGTGCAGCTCCCAGCACTCATAGCACTACACAGAATGCCGGGAGCCGCACACGGGGGGGGAACTCATAAACCTCATTGCTTATTATTAGTTAGCGCTTATAGAATGCAGCACCTGCAGACCAAGTTCTCTGTATATTTGTTCAGTGCAGAAGCAGCAGGGCACCTCATCTGGACAGGCACCATAGGTTACAATTCAGGCCAGGGGGCGGCCCACAAGGAAAAATCCTACTGCTCCTGTAGGCCAGTCCACCTTGGAGGTCAGCATCCATAGCAATAGGCTGTGAGGGAAAACCAGAACAAACAACAGGAAACCAGTAACCTGCCAATACAGTCAGCAGGGCTCTGATTAGCTGGGTGTCAAAGCAAAGGAGACTGTAGTGCCAGAAGTAACCACACATACATTAACCTTCAGTCAGGATAGTGTGCTGTAATAGGGGCCTAACTAATAGTACAGTGCAGCCTGCCTGTGTTTTTCTGACCACCTCAAGGATTCACTTTAATTGTAGTATTTTATTGTCCTAGATATAGTTAAGCTAATACATGGACCTAGTTTACCAAATAGAGTGCCGAATTTTGGACATTATAACAGTACCTATCCTACATCAAAAAAGTTTTGCGGCTACAACCACACCTACCCCTGGCAAAAAGGCTGAGCTGGTCTAGTTTTCTGGACATACCTTCAAGTAGTATGTGGATAAATATATATATATATATATATATATATATATATACACACACACACACACACACACACACACACACACAGTCTCCAGCACTGTATATATATATATATATATATATATATATATATATATATATATATATACTTTCTACTCTCCAGTGCTGTATATATATATATATATATAGCACTGGAAAGTTCTGAAGTGGCCAGCAATGAGTCCAGATCTAAATCCCATTGAACACCCATGGAGAGAAGTTGCTGTTGGGAAAAGATGCCCTTCCAAGAAGAGAGACCTGGAGCAGTTTGCAAAGGAAGAGTGGTCCAACATTCATCCTGAGAGGTGGAAGAAGCTTATTAATGGTTATAGGTAGCGACTGATTTCATTTATTTTTTCCAAAGGGTGTGCAACCAAATATTAAGTTAAGGGCGCCAATAATTTTGTCCAGCCCATTTTTGGAGTTTTTTGTGACATTATGTCCAATTAGCTTTTTCCTCCCTTTTTAATTTATTTCCAATACACACAAAGGGAATAAACATGTGTATAGCAAAACATGTGTTACTGCAATCCGTTTCTGTGAGAAATACTTAATTTTCCTGAAACATTTACGGTCATGACTATAAAGGTTGCAAGTAAAAAATAAAGATAACACGGGAACAAAAGTAAATCCTTGCCTGTCCGGCACTTAACTATACAAGTGAAAACCCTCACTACTAGCTGGAATGCTTCTCTCTGCCAACTTTAAAACTACTTCCAGCAACCTTTACTACTTCCAGTCCTGGGCTGTGTCCTTCGCCCGAGAGACAGAGAGAGAGAGAGAACTCCTCCTTTATTCAACCTCTCATTCCCCCTAATTAATTACCTGACAGGTGAGAGGCTCAGCTATTACCTCACATAGAAAAGGAACCTGGGAGAAATATACCTGTCCTCTACTATCAGACCTGCATGAATGTCACATAACCCCCCCCCCTCTGCTCAGGCCACCAGGAATGAGCATTTGTAACCAGAAGGCAGTGCACACATGACAGTGCATCTGCATTTTCTTGCAGTCGCCCAGCCCTGTGCTCTACTGTAAAGTTGTAGGCCTGCAGAGCTAGAAACCAGCTTGTTACTCTGCTATTTTTCTCTTTATTCAGGTACATCCATTTCAGAGGGGCGTGGTCAGTGACTAGCCGGAACTTTCTTCCCAACAAATAATATTTGAGGGACTCGAGGGCCCATTTAATAGCTAAACATTCCCTTTCTACAATTGCATAATTTCTTTCGTGTTTATTCAGCTTCCTGCTTAAATAAAGCACAGGATGTTCCTCTCCATCCCGGATTTGTGACAAGACAGCCCCTATTCCTGTCTCAGAAGCGTCTGTCTGGACCACAAATTCTTTCTTGAAATCTGGTGTGATCAATATTGGCAGGGAACAAAGGGCCAATTTTAAGGTTCGAAATGCTTTTTCAGCCTGAGGGTTCCATCTTATCATCACAGAGTCTTTTCCCTTGGTGAGATCAGTCAGGGGATTTGCTATGGAAGCAAAATTGGGTATAAATCGCCTATAATACCCTGTAATTCCGAGGAATGCCCTCACCTGTTTTTTATTTAACGGTTGAGGCCACTTCTGATTTGCTTCAACTTTATCTACCTGGGGTTTAATTACGCCTCTTCCAATAATATAACCCAAATATTTGGCTTCTTCTAACCCAATACAACACTTTTTTGGATTAGCGGTCAAACCTGCAGCCTGTAAGCTGTCAACGACTGCCTGAACGTCAGAAAGGTGTGTCTCCCAGTCAGGACTATGTATCACTATGTCGTCAAGATAGGCCGAAGTATATTTCCTATGTGGTTTTAACACTCTATCCATCAACCGCTGGAAGGTTGCAGGAGCCCCATGTAAGCCGAAGGGCATATTTACATAATGAAATAAAACGTCCGGTGTGGAAAATTCCGTCAGCGGAATCTGCCAATAACCTTTCATCAGATCTAGTGTTGTGATGTAGCGAGCTGTACCGAGTCACTCTATCAGCTCATCCACCCTTGGCATAGGATAGGCATCAAATTTAGTCATTACAAAACCGTATAGTACTGTCTGGTTTTGGAATTAACACAATTGGGCTGGACCACTCACTATGGGATTCCTCAATTACTCCTAACTCCAGCATGTCTTTCACTTCTTTAGACACTGCCTCACGCCTAGCTTCAGGGATTCTATAGGGCTTAACATGTACCTTTACTCCAGGTTCGGTCACAACGTCGTGTTTTATCAGTGGAGTCTGCCCTGGTTTGTCAGAAAAGAAACTTATGTTATGAATTATCAGTTGTCTAGCCTCTTTCTTTTGTGTGTCAGACAGAGTCTCAGCTATAATAACATTAGGTATTAGAGGACCATCACCGGTTGGCCACGCGACCTTCGCAGCCAGAGTTTTCCTGTCTTTCCAAGGTTTGATCAGATTCACATGGTAAATCTGCTCAGGCTTTCTTTTATTTGGTTGGTGAATTTTAGAATTTACCTCACCTACTCTTTCTATAACGGAGTAGGGACCCTGCCATTTGGCCAAGAACTTACTCTCTATAGTTGGAACCAGTACTAACATCCGATCTCCTGGTGCAAAGGTACGTACCTTAGCACCCCTATCATAGATTCTTTTTTGCATACCTTGAGCCTGTTCCATGTGGGTTTTTACAATTGGCATCACAGCTGAAATTCTGTCCTGCATTTGTGAAATATGTTCTATTAGACTTCTGTAGGGAGTGACCTGCCCTTCCCAGCTTTCCTTTGCCACATCTAACAACCCCCGGGGATGTCTACCATATACCAATTCAAACTGAGAAAACCCGGTGGACGATTGAGGCACCTCCCTTACGGCAAACAACAGATATGGAAGCAACAAATCCCAGTTTTTTCCGTCCTTGTCCACGACTTTCCTTAACATCTGCTTTAGAGTCTTGTTAAATCTTTAAACTAGGCCATCGGTCTGAGGGTGATAGACCGATGTGCGTAGTTGATTCACCTTAAACAATTTACAAAGTTGCTTCATCATATTCGACATAAAGGGTGTGCCTTGATCGGTGAGTATTTCTTTTGTGATGCCCACCCTACTTAACACCTGCACTAACTCCTTTGCGATAGTCTTTGACGATGTGTTTCGCAAAGGTAGGGCCTCCGGATAACGTGTAGCATAATCCATTATAACTAAAATATGTTGGTGACCACGAGCTGACTTTATCAGGGGCCCGACCAAATCCATCCCAATCCGGTCAAATGGTACCTCAATAATTGGTAATGGGACTAGAGGGCTGCGGAAATGAGGCCTAGGGGCAGACAACTGACAGTCTGGGGAGGATTCACAATACTCTTTAACATCATGATGTACCCCAGGCCAGAAGAATCTGAGCAAAATTCTCTCTGTAGTTTTCTGGACTCCCAGATGACCACCCAATATGTGCGCGTGTGCCAGATCTAAAACTGTTCTCCTGAAGGCTTTGGGAACCACTAGCTGGTGTATGTTTTCCTCGCCCTTTTTATCAACCTGGTACAGTAAGTCATTCTCTAGAATCATATATGGGTAAGCAAGCCTAGCCCCGGGCTCCACAGGTATCCCATTGACTATTTTTACATTTTCTCTGGCTCGGGTAAGGGCAGGGTCTTTTAACTGCTCACTTTGAAAATCATCTTTTCGGACCTCTAAATCAGGTATACACTGCCGAGAAGCCCCCGGAGTTTCTGTCTCTGTTAGGGGTTCTCCAGAATCCCCTGCCATAACAGAAAAAGGGAAAGTTAAAGGCTTTTCTACATGAACCCCAACCACATCTTTCCTTGGGGTACTATCAAATGGTTCAGGGCTTAAGTTGGAGGCTGTGGGTCTATCAGGTGTACCCTCTTTAACCCCCAGATTGTCTTCCCACAACTTCCAAAAATGTGGAAAGTCTCTGCCAAGAATGGCATCCTGCATTAAGGCGGGAACTATTCCCACCCTGTGACATACAGAACCATAAGAAGTTGAAATACAAGCAATAGCAGTTTGGTATTCACGTGTGTCCCCATGCACACAAGTTACCGTGTAAGTGTCAGGACACCTGTTAGCAGCACTTATAAGATTGGCGTTTACCAGACTGACCACACTCCCGAAGTCTAGTAAAGCCACCACCTTGTTATCTTCTACTGTTAATTCATACAGGTGGTTTTTAGAACTGTCAGAACTGACAGCAGTACACAATACTTGGGCAAACATGGACATCCATTTTTTCATAAAGGCCGCATCACATTGCATAGGTTCAACAGTCATCGGACAGTTCATGGCAATATGGCCCAACTCATGGCAATGAAAACATCGGATATTTTCTCTACCTAGACCAAAGTCTCGCATTTCAGGCTTCCTTGAGCCCACAGTCTCATCTTTTCGTTGCAAAATATTTACATTTTTCCCAACTCCCACAAACCCCAGAACAGTCTTACCGGGAACTTTGGCTGACCGGTTGGTTAAGGCCTGGGGCTGGGAGTTACTTAAGAGCTCTTCCGCTGTAGAGTACCGCTCAACAAGATCCACAAGCTGATCTGCAGTTTTTGGGTCCCCGTGGCTTACCCACTTCCTTAACGCTGGAGGTAGGGCCCTTAGATATTGGTCCATAACCACACGTTGAACCACCTCCGGTGCGGACAGAGCTTCTGGTTGTAGCCACTTCCTGGTCAGATGGATGAGGTCAAACATCTGGGAACGGGGTGGCTTACCCACGTTATATGTCCACTGGTGTACTCTCTGGGCTCTGACTGCTATGGTTACACCCAGGCGTGCCAGAATCTCTGCCTTGAGTTTGTTAAAGTCCTGAGCCGCATCCTGTTCCAGATCATAGTAAGCCTTTTGTGCTTCTCCTATGGGGAATGGGGCCACCAAGCCGGCCCAACTTCAACCTCTCAAAGGTTGCAAGGAAGGCCTCTACATCATCTGCCGGCGTCATCTTTTGCAGATATTTGTTTGCACGGATATCTCTTTGCGGTGTCGGCAGCTGCCCGCTTGGCAGATTGGCCATACTTTGCATCAGCTCCTGCAGCGTCTGTCGGTCTTTATTTGCAGCCTCTGCTAAAGCAGTCAACTGTGCTGCCAGCAGATGATTGGTGTGTTGTTGCTCTCTGACAGCCTCTTGCTGAGCTCTGGTAGCCTCTTGCTGCGCAGCGACCGACTGCACCAAGGCTTTTACCACGTCATCCATTTTGGCACAGGGCTGCCCCTAGCAAGGGCTTTGCACCAGACACAGTCCTGCTCTTGTACTCCACTTGCAACAGGCACGGTAGATTGCCCCTAGCAACGTGCTGCCCGCATCTTCCACCACATGTGATAAGTGTCCGGGATCGCCCTCTTCTGATGTCGAGGGACACGTATTTTGTCTTTATCCAATCAGGCAAACAGCAGAAAGTTCATTCAAGCTGACTCGAGGTCAGTTTTATTTGTAAAGGTTGCAAGTAAAAAATAAAGATAACACGGGAACAAAAGTAAATCCTTGCCTGTCCGGCACTTAACTATACAAGTGAAAACCCTCACTACTAGCTGGAGAGCTTCTCTCTGCCAACTTTAAAACTACTTCCAGCAACCTTTACTCACATGAGTCTCTCCACAGTCCTGGGCTGTGTCTTTCGCCCGAGAGAGACAGAGAGAGAGAGAGAGAGAACTCCTCCTTTATTCAGCCTCTCATTCCCCCTAATTAATTACCTGACAGGTGAGAGGCTCAGCTATTACCTCACATAGGAAAGGAACCTGGGAGAAATATACCTGTCCTCTACTATCAGACCTGCAACATGGGTAAATGTTGCCAATAAGTATGCTATAGCTGTGGCTTACCTTATATGTAATCTTATGGTAGTAGAGGTTTTTTGAAGTATTTTACCAGGTAGTGTAGTATTTCCTCTAACAATTAATAGGTTGTAGTGGGAAGCTTGCTATTGGTTTCATTAGACCACTAGAGCTGAAGACCGTGCCTGCCAAGAAGGCCTGGTATGTGTAGAGGAGAATAAAGCCTCTGCCTGTAAGAAGAAGGTGGAGAAAGTTGATATTGAGGCCTGCGCAGGAAGATGCTGATAAGGCCAGAATATAACATGAGCCACCTGATGCCTTGGTGGAGAGCAAGAAGGATTCAAGGGAGGTATTAAAGTGGCTAAAAAGCCGCACTGCGTGTTCCTGGAGCCGCTTTAATAGTGTAATATCCATATATCAGAAGGACAATGTCCAACACTTTAAATAATATAGAACCAAAGCCATCGTACCTTTTAGCAAATTAGAGCCACCTTACATTGCTGTGTCCAGGTATGTAATGAAAGAATTGTCTATTGAGATTCCAAAAAGTTTCTTTTTGGGGGGGGGGGGATTAGGACAATGGCCTTGATTCACAAAACTCAGCAGCCCATCAACCAGCTTTTCCAGGCCAGACGCTGAACTCGAACACAGGCTTCTGGCTGACTTTTCACCAAACTGAGTATCTTCAGCAGCAGAAAATTGTAACAATACAGGGCATTTCTTTTTCAGACTACATGTCTGATATTTTAGGAATAATCTTTAAAGGGAGCAGGGAGGTATCAAAGATCAGCAGAATTATTTCCCAACTTATGTTAGTATTAAATTGTAAGAATGAACAAATGTTCATGTTATCCATACCGTCTATTTTTAGTTCCTTCAAAAACTTTTTGAACGGTTCTGCCAAAAAGTTGTCCTTACATCTTGCCTAAAGTTTCTGTTTAAAACTGAGCACAATTTCATTAGATTTGAATGCATGCTTTTTATTCCCTTTTCCCTTTTTATTCCCTATTGCTAAAATATTTGCAAAATTACACTATTGAAACAACAATGGCTTGTCTACTTTTAAGTGGTTAGCTGTGGCAAGCTTTGCTGCAGAGTTGGAGTTTTGCCACCTTTGAAGATTTAATATTTTTTAAGGGGGTTCACATGGAATAGCATATGCCCATATTTTATGCATGTGGCATTTATAGTCTATAAGTTAAACGGATTTTCCATGCAAAAGTTAAAAAAAAAAATGACCACACTGAGCCTACATCCAGCGCTCTATTAGTCACCCTATATTGAATAGTCAAATATTCATCCACATTATTTAAATACATATGCTTTATATTCATATTCTAGGTTAAAATAGAGAATATATGCCTGGTAAAAAAATTGTATTATATATACACATTAATTCACAGTTTCATATTGTGCCTTGTGCCAGACAATTAGAATAATATGTATACAGTCCTGCGGACCAATTTTCAATACAATCAATGATTACAGATGAAAGAACTGTTGTCCCAACATGTTTCGATTGCCTTCCTCAGAGGACTTGTTTAAGGAGTCTAAATATTCAAGAATCACAATAAGACTCAGATAAATATAATGATCACAAAAAAAGGGGAGACTTACTTGTTGAGATGTTGGTTTTAAATACACATATACTCAAATAGAAAATATTTAAATGCATTTAAAAGATACCATGGGTAATGAAGAGGCAGAACTGTGATCACCAATGTATTAACCAATTGATTAACCAATAAATAAATTATTGCGTATACAGTAATACAAATATATATCAATTGATTAATAATATAACAAAATCAATTCATTAATATTGTTTACAAATGTTTATTACATATTACATTTATTTATTATTTTTATTCTTAAATATTAATTTAGTTTTATTTGTTTTATTTTGTATTTAATTCATTAACTCATGACGAGTTTTATTTTTAATGTATTTAATTAATTAATGACAATAATATATTTTGTTAATTTTTATTTTAATTTGATATGAAATTGATTGTTTTACTACAGCAGTGCAGCTTATATCATGCTGCAACTACATCATTCAGATATTCTGGTATACATAGGGTTATCTTATATATATCTTATATAGTATCTTATATATTAAAATGCATTGATTGATCCTATAGTATTGCATTACACAAGAAGCTCAGTTCTATAATAAAGCAGCATTGGCCTGAAATGTGCCCTTCAAAAAGTATATTTAAGGAGGCCCATAGGCACACGATTCCAGGTACTGCGTGGCTGTGGGCAGTGGTGGGCTCAATTTAGTGGCAGATTTGGTGGTACAGTTCCAAAGCGCACCACAACAGCAGCCACACAACATATCTCTCCTGCTTTCCCCAGGAGATGGAAGAGCACAACTAAATGCTATTGGTTTCGCAAAGCTTAGACTGCACAACAAACACAGACTGACTCTGCCTGGGGTACAACAGTAGTGGTTACTACACACACACACACACACACACACACACCCACGTGCAACAGCAGAATAAGCAACTTTTGACATCACAAAGTGTTTTCTTTATACTTAGCTGTTAATATGTTTGGATTGCAGCACTGCCATGTGTTCACCATCTCCTCCTCCACGTTAGCTCAACAAGGTAAAACGCTATGCAGGTGTGGGAAGAGGCCAGGACCTGTAGCTCTGCATTGTTTTGACAACATGGTATGGGTGGTCAGCATGCCCAATACCCCACAGTTGCTGAGCATGAGCCACATATGTCTGGCATCCCAAATGTTACCGCTGGTGTGTTGGAGGGACACTAGAAACCATCCTCCAAGCATTAGTTATTCTTGCATATAACATTAAGCTGGTCGAGCTCACCCTTGCTAAATGGTCAATCTTGTAAGTATCCACAACTCTGTGGCCTCAGCAAGACTGATGGACCAAGATCTGGACTGGAATACCTGAGACCATCAACAGCACCGGTGCACATCAGCGAACCACTGCAGCAACAAAAAAAAAATGTAATACACTGCGCAGGGCCCTCACCAAAAATATTGGAGTTGGATCTGCTCATTGAGTGTTGAGAACAGAAAGGACCCATGAATAGCTACCGTGAATATGAGGTCATGTTGAAGCACAAGATACCCTTATGGCGCCTGCATGGTGTGGATGTACTGGATGACACAACAGCCTTGGTCGGAGGTGATTATTTCAATTGTTTATTCACAACTTTATCATTTCTTGTGTTGTATAATGTTCCTGCTCAAACTGTTGCTTTGTTGTCTGGCACAGCTGCAGATGCAGGATCCGATTCGGAGGGGCAAGAAGATCCCCAATTACTACCTGACAACAGGCAACAGCTGGAAGTCAATGTTGGAGTCAGCACTAATCAGCAAGTCAAATCAACCACATCAAGCTGTTCTTCAAGCCAACCTGAGTCTGCCTGTAAGTGTATTAGTCACTCCTTTTGGTCCTTTTCCTTGTGCATGTTCTCTGTTTTCATCTGTTGCAATGTATTTGTCTTACCATTGGTTTCCTTGACTCTGGTTGTTAGGCTACAGTGTCCCATGCTAAACACTCACAACCAGCTGTTCCTCAAGCCAACTGGAGCCTGTCTGTAAGTTGACTTTTCATTGGCTAAACAAAAATGATCTGCTCACATTTGCTGGTACCATGGCTACTGACTGCTTCAGTTGTGTTTCCTGATATTGATGTTTATGCATTGTGTTTTATGGACACACTGGGCTACGTTAAATCCACGGCACAAGCTTCTTGTTTGGTCAGCCTGACCCGGTACGTTACTTCTATTTTAAACATTCAACACAAAAACCCCTTTGTAGCCACTCATATGGAATCCCTTAATGTTGGCAAACATCCAAAAAATGACAATTGCCATCACTAACACACTTCAATGAAGTATAAGCCTGCCCCCTCACGTGCATATGGCCAACACCTAACAACACACGGCAAACTGTGTTTATATTCTGTGTGAGCTGCTGGGTTAAACATGAACCCAAATGCTAACCCAGCCATTTCTGTTATTGACCTTTTTTTTCTAAATTTCAGGCTCGATTGGTGGTAGTTGCAGAGGCAGAAAGGCAACCCTGTAGTGCCCAGCTATTTGAGCTGTGTACACAAATGCTTCATGCATTCAATAAGCAACAGCATCTCAGCCAAATGGACAAAAGAGTGGAAGTCATTGAACGGCAACTGTATCAAATTCGGAAAGAAATCTTTGGGCTGCACAGATAACACTGGCACAGGAACAATAGGCAGAGCTTGGCATGCAGCATGTGCAAAGGAACGACATGTGGCAACAATTGCAACTATTGCAGAGGGAAATGGCTGAATTGCTGCAGGTACCCAACCAGCAGGTACATTCCAGGCCCTGTTTGGATCACGGACAGGGCCTTCCCACAACTCGTCAGCGCACAATGCCCAACACCATCATGGTCCCTCAACAAATGTCCCTAATGGGGCATGGCAATTTAGAATGTTTATTTTTTTCACCTTTGTGGGCAGAGTTTTGCCAATAAATTCTTAGTTTTCACAAGACATTTGAATTTGTTTTTGGCCAATAGAAATGTGAATGTTGTGTTATTGTTGTTGGGAAAACAAAAAGTAGCATACATTGAAAAAATCACAAAGATCAAAATAGAACCTACTTTTCGAAACATTTAGGGTCAACTTGACCGTACCAATAGGCAGTATATTGAGATAACATCACGTTAGCACGGACAAGGGGGGACCAAAAACAACTTAAAAGAGAACCCTAAACATAATCAGTTCTCCAAGGGTGTCAGCAGTTACAATACCCACCAAGCATGTGTTATGAAAAGGATCAGCACACAAGGTGCTCAGGCCAAATATGAAGTCAAGGCACTGTTAGTTTAGTTGTGCATTGTTGTGTGGCGTTCCACACGCATCCTGGTTTACCAATAACATCTGACAAGCCATATATTTTGCCAAAATTGAATAGACATTTTTTTTTCCAACTGTACACCTGTACAGGTTCTGTTCCTACATTTTACCATCATCTAGCATTCATGTAATGAGATATCTGTAACTTTTTAAGAACTAAAAAAATACTAGGGCATCTTTCAAATTGGACCCAAATCTATGGTGCATTCACCATAGTGTTCCATTGATTTCTGCAGTAGTAACAAATGGCATTACCTCCCCGAAGAAATGAATTAAATCACTATTTAAAATGCCACTTTGCACATGCTGAAATTTGGGGTGTGTAAAAGGAAGGTCACATTTAAGGAAAACACGTGTTCTTTTGAAAAACAGAACTAGCTAAAGGGGATGCTTGTTGTAATCCAAAACACAATGCACACTGCAACTAACAGGGCCCCTAACAACAGTTCAGAAGGAAGACCACTGTGTAGCACAAATGGAAAACAGACACCACACATGCTGATGGTAATCTATATCCAATAAACAAAAGATGAACACAAATGTGGATTGTAGGAAACACACACACACACTATCTGAGGGGCATCAGACAGGGCCAAGCATAAATATAACACTAAGGAGGGGGGTTGTTATGATTTGTGGTACCATATTGTGCAAAACTATGTAATATTGGACAGAGAGAAGCATTATTCAACCCCCCAAATTATTAAAATCAAAAAGGTTTATTTTGTTGTTTCACCAAAAGTCTAAAGAGATCCCAAGGCAGCTGGGTTTGCCACGCTGGGTCTATTTTACTCACCATCACAGCTCTGGGTTTGGCCCACGCTACTGGACCTAACTTCATGCTGGTGGGGACAAGATGGACTGGGCAGTTCGGACATGTCAGCTGGAATAGGAGTAGCCGTGAGAATGGATACAAAAAAAAAAACAAAAAATGTTCAATCAGTAAATTATCTTTTTACTATTTTTTCTCGCACAGGAAACACAATGGCTATTTTTAGGTGTGTGTCTGTGCATACCACAATTACCTGACAACTACCTCCAGGGAAAATACCAGAAAGGGTGTGGTGGAGCTCATTGGCTTGAATGACCTGAAACAATGTGAAAGCAAAAACAAAAAACACATGAGCTTAACACTTGCCACTTCCACAATATTTAGCCACATTAAAGGGCCACACCAACACCTTTCTTGAAAATAAACATAACCCTGACCCCTGGATTGGCCTTTTAATAAGCACAAAGGCTACTTACCAGGGGAGAAGGCCTCTCCCCCACAGATCTGTTTGGATCCAGGTTCTGGAAGTCCTTGCTTGAGCTCCTACAACAACCAAATGCTGTCATGCATTCTTCACTTGTCGGAGGCATAGGCTTCACATTGCTGAGACACAGTGGCCCTAATCTCCTCCACAATGGTCCCCTTCGGGGGACCGAGGGTCGGACATAGTCATATTCCCACTGGCACGTCCTACATGAGAAAATAAAAAGAAAGGCAAAAAAAAAAAAAAAAAAGATCATACCACTAACCAACAATATGTTAGTATTTAAATAACGCATTTGATGACAATGGGAAAAGACGCATATTAAAATAGTAAATATGCATGCTAGGCGCAAAGCTAACACCTTTGTATTTACAAAGAAAAAAAACACTATGGATAAAAAAAAAAGCTACAGTCAGTAAAAGAGGGCTGAGTCTGTAACTGAGTCTGTAATAAAGTAGAAGGGACGACACAGAAACAAATGCACAGAGCAAGATTACATGTGGAGAAAACACTGACAAAAATCGCATAAAAAGTGTCCACAAAAAATAATGTGCAGCAAACAAAGAAAACACACTTAACCTTATAATCTGGCCAGAGGATCCACATGCTGGAGGTAGCTCTTTGGGAGGGGATGCTTGAGGAGCTGCTGGGGAAGCGAGTTGCTCTGCATCTGGGGGGGGGGCATGCTGTCACCGCAGAGGCAAAACAGAAGTGCACAAAGTGAAACCGAAAGCAGAACAGTCATAGCGGAGCATAATTGACAGCGTTCTAACCAATGAAAGCGCAGCAGTTTAGACTAATTTACCAAAACGCTAGGTTGCGCGAGCAGCAAACGCTATAAAGCGTCCACCACATTTTATACAGAAAGAATGCAACACTGGACAAGATGTAGCGCTATTAAGGAAAGTCAGAAACCTGGCGCTCAATGCAATATTTATGAGCAAATAACACAGCGCTAGAGTGGGCAATGTAGAACTGGGCACTAAGGTGCACAGGATTAAAAATTCTGAAAAAGAGTCACAGGGAACTGGCTCACAATGCAACATAAACACATGAGGCTCGATTCAGAGAGACACAAAAAAACTTTCGCTTTGGTGCCGACGTCGTAAGATTTTCAAAATTTCCCGCTCTCGCATGAACGTTCGAGCGATTCTATGCATGCTTCGTAAACCTTCCGTAGCGCGTCCGTGTGCTCGTATGCCAGAGTACGCAGACGAGGCTGTCATTTTCCATCGAAAATGTTCAGATTCATTTTTCACAACTACCAACGTAGCCTTTCGTTTTTGCCCTTTTCCCATCGTATCCTCACACGAATCCTATCATTTTCCCGCTACATCCTGCTTCATTTTTTCCTAAAGTATCTGTCCAGACGAAATTCTTACGATATTGCGCCTGCGCACTACAAACTTCTCTCATTAAAGTGCTCGCCTACATAATTTCACTTCCATCACTAAACTCACCCTAACCACTTCGCGCTATCCTGCCTTTTCCCTTGAGGTCCCTTAAAGCTCACCCTAACCACTTCGCGCTATCCTGCCTTTTCCCTTGAGGTCCCTTAAAGCTCACCCTAACCACTTCGCGCTATCCTGCCTTTTCCCTTGAGGTCCCTTAAAGCTCACGCTAACCACTTCGCGCTATCCTGCCTTTTCCCTTGAGGTCCCTAAAACTTACCCTAACCACTTCGCGCTTTGTTTCTTCTTCCATTTTCACACCCTAAAACTTACCCAAATCACTTAGCGCCTTGTTTCTTCTTCCATTTTCACACCCTAAAACTTACCCAAATCATTTAGCGCCTTGTTTCTTCTTCCATTTTCACACCCTAAAACTTACCCAAATCACTTAGCGCCTTGTTTCTTCCTCCATTTTAGGTCCCTAAAACTTACCCAAATCACTTAGCGCCTTGTTTCTTCTTCCATTTTCACACCCTAAAACTTACCCAAATCACTTAGCGCCTTGTTTCTTCTTCCATTTTCACACCCTAAAACTTACCCAAATCACTTAGCGCCTTGTTTCTTCTTCCATTTTCACACCCTAAAACTTACCCAAATCACTTAGCGCCTTGTTTCTTCTTCCATTTTCACACCCTAAAACTTACCCAAATCACTTAGCGCCTTGTTTCTTCTTCCATTTTCACACCCTAAAACTTACCCAAATCACTTAGCGCCTTGTTTCTTCTTCCATTTTCACACCCTAAAACTTACCCAAATCACTTAGCGCCTTGTTTCTTCTTCCATTTTCACACCCTAAAACTTACCCAAATCACTTAGCGCCTTGTTTCTTCCTCCATTTTAGGTCCCTAAAACTTACCCAAATCACTTAGCGCCTTGTTTCTTCTTCCATTTTCACACCCTAAAACTTACCCAAATCACTTAGCGCCTTGTTTCTTCTTCCATTTTCACACCCTAAAACTTACCCAAATCACTTAGCGCCTTGTTTCTTCTTCCATTTTCACACCCTAAAACTTACCCAAATCACTTAGCGCCTTGTTTCTTCTTCCATTTTCACACCCTAAAACTTACCCAAATCACTTAGCGCCTTGTTTCTTCTTCCATTTTCACACCCTAAAACTTACCCAAATCACTTAGCGCCTTGTTTCTTCTTCCATTTTCACACCCTAAAACTTACCCAAATCACTTAGCGCCTTGTTTCTTCCTCCATTTTAGGTCCCTAAAACTTACCCAAATCACTTAGCGCCTTGTTTCTTCTTCCATTTTCACACCCTAAAACTTACCCAAATCACTTAGCGCCTTGTTTCTTCTTCCATTTTCACACCCTAAAACTTACCCAAATCACTTAGCGCCTTGTTTCTTCTTCCATTTTCACACCCTAAAACTTACCCAAATCACTTAGCGCCTTGTTTCTTCTTCCATTTTCACACCCTAAAACTTACCCAAATCACTTAGCGCCTTGTTTCTTCTTCCATTTTCACACCCTAAAACTTACCCAAATCACTTAGCGCCTTGTTTCTTCTTCCATTTTCACACCCTAAAACTTACCCAAATCACTTAGCGCTTTGTTTCTTCTTCCATTTTCACACCCTAAAACTTACCCAAATCACTTAGCGCCTTGTTTCTTCCTCCATTTTAGGTCCCTAAAACTTACCCAAATCACTTAGCGCTTTGTTTCTTCTTCCTTTTTCACACCCTAAAACTTACCCAAATCACTTAGCGCCTTGTTTCTTCTTCCATTTTCACACCCTAAAACTTACCCAAATCACTTAGCGCCTTGTTTCTTCTTCCATTTTCACACCCTAAAACTTACCCAAATCACTTAGCGCCTTGTTTCTTCTTCCATTTTCACACCCTAAAACTTACCCAAATCACTTAGCGCCTTGTTTCTTCTTCCATTTTCACACCCTAAAACTTACCCAAATCACTTAGCGCTTTGTTTCTTCTTCCATTTTCACACCCTAAAACTTACCCAAATCACTTAGCGCCTTGTTTCTTCCTCCATTTTAGGTCCCTAAAACTTACCCAAATCACTTAGCGCTTTGTTTCTTCTTCCATTTTCACACCCTAAAACTTACCCAAATCACTTAGCGCCTTGTTTCTTCTTCCATTTTCACACCCTAAAACTTACCCAAATCACTTAGCGCCTTGTTTCTTCTTCCATTTTCACACCCTAAAACTTACCCAAATCACTTAGCGCCTTGTTTCTTCTTCCATTTTCACACCCTAAAACTTACCCAAATCACTTAGCGCTTTGTTTCTTCTTCCATTTTCACACCCTAAAACTTACCCAAATCACTTAGCGCCTTGTTTCTTCCTCCATTTTAGGTCCCTAAAACTTACCCAAATCACTTAGCGCTTTGTTTCTTCTTCCTTTTTCACACCCTAAAACTTACCCAAATCACTTAGCGCCTTGTTTCTTCTTCCATTTTAGGTCCCTAAAACTTACCCAAATCACTTCAGGGACATCACAATGTTGCTTTTCAAATATGTCATTGGCCCCTTGTTTTTGTTAAATGTATGTGTGCAAATAAATGGGACAACATGTTTTTTTCCTTTTTGTGAATTTATTGTTCAATTGCCATTTTTGGTAAAAATGTTTGGCCCAACTTTGGCCCTAAAAATTTAAAAACTATATACAAATTGTTTGTTTGTTGTTAAAAATATATACACTAATTATTTGGTAAAAACTTTAAAAACTATATACAATAAAAACCTTTTTTAAAACAATAAAACTATATACAAAAAACTTGGGTGTTTAACCAATAAAACTATGTACAAATCAAACTATTTACAAATCTACAGGGCCAGGAACCAGGACACTAGTCTTCCTCTTCTGTTGTCCCCAACGTGTCCCGCATCGCCTGCAGATCGGCCACCAACTCAAGGACCCTCCGATTCATATCAGCAAGTCGCTGTCTTGTGGTCCCTGCCAAAAAATCAGACAAACAAATTATTCCGAGAACAATACATGTTTCTCACCTGTGGATTTAATGTATTTTAATAAACAAATTAACTATAATGCACAGATGTCATTAATGACAGGAATTAAGGTTAGGAAGTGGCCACAGGTCATTAAGCTAATTCAGTGGCCACAGGACAGTTGGGCAACTAATTAAGCTAATTCAGTCGCCACCGGTCCCTCTTATATTGGCATTGACTAGGGCATTATGTGTTTTGGTGTTCATGGGAATTTAGACAGAAATCTTTATAATGCAATGACTACTTACTTGGTTGGTGGCCGAGAGATGGCTCGTTGGGGACAACACCCTGAGGTCCTGGTTCCTGGCTCTGCTGTGAAGAAGTGCCTGTTGAAACATGGCCCAAATGGTTAGTTTGGATGTCTGATTCCGCAGTCCTCAAATGTTTTTAGCTAAGTCTGGGTCACATCACTCACCTTCTCCAGGGTCTTGTGGGCTCCTATCTGCTGCCTCCTCACCCACTACTTCACCCGCAACAGAAACATCTACAAACACAGAATAAAGGATTCAGTTTGGTGATATCAGGAGCTAGCAATTATATGTTTGGGTGTAGACATGAAGAGTGACATACCAGAGGATCCCGCATGCGTGGCAGGGTACGACTGCCTGCCCACGCTGTGCCGCCCCTCCTCTGTGGTAAGGTCCAGGGGCTGGTCTGAGGAGGCCACAGAGGAGGGGTCGGCCCGTCGCCCTGGAGATCCACCACCTTCACTCCCAGCTGCAGAATCATGCAGCACTGGTCGGCCTGGGCGCCTCCGGGTGCGGCGAATTCTGTAATCCATTTCCAACACTACAAAAGAGAAGGCATTATAAATAAAAGGCCTAAATTCTGTCCTAGTTACATCTTGCATGCAAGCGCTATGTACTTACTTGGGAAATGGATTGCAAAAAACCTCCGCACCCGGGGCATGTGCAGTTGCTTCAGGTCCGACCAATGCTGCATGATCTGTGTGTGGGTGAAGGTGGTGTCGGTCTGGTGTTGTATCTTCGAGATGATCTCCAGGGCGACGTTTCGTTTGGCAAACGAGTTGGGCAGGTAGTCGTACCTGCGCTCCAGCATGGTCTGCAAAACAAAAAACAAACATAGCAAGAACTCAGAAATGCATATGTAGAAGAGGCAACAATACATTATTTGGTTCAATCACATGAACACATACACACACACACTTTTAGGCTAAGTTAACTTTCAAATATGGCAGCACTGTCGTTTGGCACGTGTGTGGCGTGCGCTTGGTTGTGCATGTAGTCGAACCAAAGCTTTAACAAAAAGATAACTTTTTGCGCATCCTTAACATGTAGAGCAACAATTAACAATCCAAGCAAAGTCGTTAAAAGACACTTACAAGCATGATTATCTCTTCTTGTTGGCGGGTGAAGATAGTGGGCGCCATCTTTCTTCTTCTTCTAGGCAGCAGATAAGCACGGCCCCAGCGGTTTCCGGGTTTCGGCCGGACGTGCGCGTAAGCGAACGCGTAGGCGTCACACGCCGGATACCTTATTTAAAGGTCCCTGCACACACAGCTCATTCTCTTTGAGAGTCCACACAAAATGGCACCAAAAAGAAAACTTCCAGCTAAGAAGCAGAGCAAGCAGGCTGAGCAGGGCGTGGGTCCGCAAACACGGTCGCAAGAGCCTAAAGCCCGACTAAGGGCTACCACCAAGGCTGCGGCAAAAAAGGAGGTTGCAGCACCACCACAAACAAGGGGCAAGGTAACCAAGGCTGCTAAAACTCCTGGCCCACAGATGGGTAAGAGGGGACGAAGACCCACCCCACCCTGCCCCACATCACCCCCCCCCACGTGGCACCAAGGCCATAGGCAAAGGCCAAAAACACCGGGCCAGAAGCCGCAGCAGGGGCCGAACCACCTCCCGGTCCACAAGCCGCAGCAGGGGCCCAAGGCGCCGCAGGGGCCGAACCACCTCCCGGTCCAGAAGCCGCAGCAGGGGCCCAAGGCGCAGCAGGGGCCGAACCACCTCCCGGTCCAGAAGCCGCAGCAGGGGCCCAAGGCGCAGCAGGGGGCGAACCACCTCCCGGTCCAGAAGCCGCAGCAGGGGCCCAAGGCGCCGCAGGGGCCGAACCACCTCCCGGTCCAGAAGCCGCAGCAGGGGCCCAAGGCGCAGCAGGGGGCGAACCACCTCCCGGTCCAGAAGCCGCAGCAGGGGCCCAAGGCGCCGCAGGGGCCGAACCACCTCCCGGTCCAGAAGCCACAGCAGGGGCCCAAGGCGCCGCAGGGGCCAAACCAGAACACGCTCCAGAAGCCCGAAAAGCCGCCAAAGGCCAACGGCCCCCTCCCCCCCGCACGTGGCTCAAAAACTAAGGCCAAGCAACCCACCTCCAAGGCCCCACAGACCCAGCCAACCACCTCCAAGGGCCCACAGACCCAGCCAACCACCTCCAAGGCCCCACAGAGCCACAGCAGCAGCTCAAGGTCGCCAACACCCTCTCTTGCTCGCCCACATTATCCTCCGGCACAGGTTGGCATGCATTCACCCTATGCCACATCTACACCTGCAACTTCAGGGTCCACCCAGCCAAGAACACCCAGTCCCTTCCCAAGTCCAGTAAGATCAACAGCCAGCCTCCAGTCCTTGAGGTCTCCTCCATCCCCCCAGGCCAGAATGTCACCCCATTTGCAACCAAGCAGTGAGGAGCCACAACCACCCCGAAGAGGGCGCAACTTGCGCAGAGGACACTTGGGTGGCCGTTTTGCTGAGTCCCAAACTCTGGCATTGGCTACTGGGCTCACCTTACATTTTGATGAGCTATATGGTAGAAGATCAAAACACACCAGTAAACAGCGCAAAACCGAGATTTTTGAAGAACTCACCAGGCAAGTCAATGCAGCGGGTGAGGAACGTAAAGATATGGACCAGATTCAACGGAAGATTTCGGACCTGAAATATGCAGTGCGGAAGAAAGAGAATCTAAGGCGGATGCACAGGTACATAGCTAATGTTTGGGTTTTTATTATTCTTGTCTGTCCATCAGTGCGCTTAATTATGCTTACTATGTTTTTCAGCGAAACAACTGGCGGAGGTTTCCCAACCAAAATGCGCTTTACACCGGCTGAGGAGATGGTGCTGTCCTTATTGAGGAACACTCAGGCCAGCAGGACACCGACAACCCACCAATTCCTGCAGGTTAGTAATGTCTGAATGACCACACAAATGTATAGAAACATACACATACGCAGCACGGGCTACCTAAGCACATGGCTGTAGGGGGTGGGAGCAAGGGCTAGCTAAGCACATGGCTGTAGGGGGTGGGAGCAAGGGCTAGCTAAGCACATGGCTGTAGGGGGTGGGAGCAAGGGCTAGCTAAGCACATGGCTGTAGGGGGTGGGAGCAAGGGCTAGCTAAGCACATGGCTGTAGGGGGTGGGAGCAAGGGCTAGCTAAGCACATGGCTGTAGGGGGTGGGAGCAAGGGCTAGCTAAGCACATGGCTGTAGGGGGTGGGAGCAAGGGCTAGCTAAGCACATGGCTGTAGGGGGTGGGAGCAAGGGCTAGCTAAGCACATGGCTGTAGGGGGTGGGATCAAGGGCTAGCTAAGCACATGGCTGTAGGGGGTGGGAGCAAGGGCTAGCTAAGCACATGGCTGTAGGGGGTGGGAGCAAGGGCTAGCTAAGCACATGGCTGTAGGGGGTGGGAGCAAGGGCTAGCTAAGCACATGGCTGTAGGGGGTGGGAGCAAGGGCTAGCTAAGCACATGGCTGTAGGGGGTGGGAGCAAGGGCTAGCTAAGCACATGGCTGTAGGGGGTGGGAGCAAGGGCTAGCTAAGCACATGGCTCTAGGGGGTGGGAGCAAGGGCTAGCTAAGCACATGGCTCTAGGGGGTGGGTTTGTTAGGAGTGCTCACTTTGACTAGGGAGTGTCATGGGTGTGGCCTGGTAATGTGCAAATTGACATCCACATACATGATGTTTAATGAAATGTGTGACAAATATGTCACTTTGAAGTGTAGAAAATGAATGGGTGCTATGTATTAATTGAGAAGCACACGCCACAATAACATCTTTGCCTGTTGGTCAATTTGTTTGGAGCTGGTTTAGTTGCATAACTGATTAAGATGGTTTTCTAGGAAGGTTTTATGCCATACAAATGTTCCCCACCAGAATCATATTGTAAGTGTTTTTTCCCACCTTAGTGTGTTAACTTCCTCCCCTTAAAGGGATGTTGCAACTCACACATCAGCCATTCTTTGCATGTTTGGTTTGAGACACGTGATGTGTCTAGTCTGGTTTAACAATCCATGCACTAATGTAATGGGATTCCTAGGGAATGCCAAGTGGCCACGTTGTGGGAGGGGCCCTTACTGCTTTGCCACGTTTCTTGGATTACCATATGTGTTCTTAATCATAAACTATGCATAGTTGTGTGTATTAATCGCTGTTTTTCGTCAAAAGCAGGCCAGCATCATCCCTCAGCTAGTGGGGACTCCTCTGCCATGTTACCGCGTCCGTCTTCTTCCGCGCTGCATAGGACCCAGGATCCGATGTCTACGGTAAGTGTATTTTGAGGCTGTTGTGTATGCATGTAGCTTGCCATGTTTGGCTTGTGTGGTTTTTATAGGTATTCCACACACTGAACCTGTTTTTTTTTACATGTCCCCAACAGAGCCACACACTGATGGAGCAAATCCAGGAGCAGGAGGAAGATGGAAGCTTCATAGGAGATTCTGAAGATCTTCCCCTGGGACAGAATCTGCAACTGTCCCAAAATGTGTCTCCGCCAAATCCACAGCAGCAGAGTGAAGCTGGCTGCATGCTGACTGCACATCGTGGGCAGCATGCAGAGACTGACCCTCCAGTCCCCAGTTTCAGATCTGCTGCTGAGGATTTGGCGAGCAGACCTGTGGCTGTTGGGGGTCCTCGAGCAACATCATCTGCACGCCCCACAACCCGGGGAATTGGGCGGCGTACTCAGCAACGTCGCCCAGTTTCCCAGGGGAGGGGCGTGCAGATGATGGAGTCAGCATGGCACCATGAGAGGCGCCTTTTTCGCCGCCAAAACCAACAAAATCAGGAGCATATTAGGGGCCAATTAGAGTCCCTAAATACTACCTTCAGTGCCGTGCTGACTGAATTGAGGACCCATAACAGCCACATGGCCAACTTGACTTCAGAAATTAGGTCAGGCATGGCCGAAATGCACACTAACCAAAGACACATTTTGGAACAGTTGCAGATTCTGAATGCCACACAGGCCCATGTTATGCCCCCCCCCCCCCCACCAAGGGCCCCAACCTGGGTTCTATGGGCATCACACATATTAAGGTGTGTTAGGCATGAATCTGGTCCATATCTTTGCGAAACCTACCCACTGGATTGACTTGTCTGGTGAGGGCTAAAAATCACAGATTTTGCGCTGTTCTTGCTCGGTTGCTTTTGATTATCCACCATATAGCTCATTCAAGGCCTGAGGTAGCCCAGTAGCCAATGCCAGAGTCCCAGACTCAGTGAATCGGCCACTTAAGGTGTTGCGCGGCTGCCATGGCCACAATAACATTTGTGGTGGCTCCTCATGTTTGGCGGCATGATTGGGTGACATTCTGGCCTCAACATCAAAGACCTTGGACCCTGGCTGTGATTGTACTGGATTTGGATTGGGACTGGGTGTTCTTGTTTGGGTGGCCCACTGACTTACAGGTGTAGATGTGGCATAGCTAGGTTTGCTTTCAACCTGTGTCGGTGGAAAATGTGGGCAAGCAGGAGAGGGATTAATTTTGTGCTATTTATTTTGTGTACAAATGTATTGAACATAATTGCATGTACAGGTGTTGGCCCAAAGTATGTGAGGGGCACTCACCTCCGATTCGGTTTGTCTCACATATACCTTTTACTAAGTAGTAAACATTTTGGTTTGAACAAGCTCATGTGTGTGGTGTTTTGATATAGAAATATGAGTTCAAGTTGGCACCAAAACAAACAATAACCAAGGTCTACAAATAAATACTCAAACATAGTTTTTTTTGGGGTTGCACAAATTCATTATTGTTTACTTCATAATGAAATTAAACATAGCCAAACAAACCAAAAAAAAAAAAAAAAACAAATTAAACTAAAAACTAAATTAGGAAAAATGTGTGGCTATTAAATTTGCCCGCACGGCTTGCCCAGACGCACTTGGCTGGCCCACATAGGCGTCGTCTGGCTCATCGGAGGGTGGAGAGGGTGGGCAATCCAGATATCGGGGGACCCTTTGCATAATGGCTAAATTATGGAGCGCGGCACATGCCATTATAATGTCAATGACCTTTTTCGGGTCATACTGCAGGGAGCCCCCAGTGTGGTCCAAGCACCGAAACCGGGTCTTGAGGAGTCCAAAGGCCCTCTCCACCACTGCCCTGGTCTTTCGATGTGCACGGTTATAGGCCTCTTGTGCTGGAGTTTGTGGCCGGAGGACCGGAGTCATGAGCCACGGCAGTAGTGGATACCCCAAATCTCCTAAATAAGCCCAAAAAAAACAAAAAAATTAATAACAGGAAATCATACATTGCCACGCAACATTACTACTGCAATAAAAATAAAAGAGGTATGTGACATTGTCACACAAACATGAGCATACAGATTGCAGATGCTAAACCAAGAATTAAACATATGTGATAGATGTGGGTCAAAAGTAGGCAAATAATACTGGGGGATGGTGGGCAATCAGGCAGACTGTTAGCAGATATTGTTTCCTGCCTGTGCTGCAGAACAATGTAGTATGGTCTAACTTGACCTGCCCCTTTATAATTCTTGCCTTACTCAAAAACCGGTGTAAGCCTGCCCCTGCACTTTATCCCGCTCACCTCTACTCAGTAAGTTAAATGCATGTAAGCAAAGATGGCGCTGACTCTCTGGTAAAGTCAATTACAGATTTAGAAAGAAAATGGTTTAGAAGGCTGTTTCAGACTTGGCCTCACATTACACTTATTAATTAAAACAATGCAGGCAAAACAATTTTGCAGCCAATGGAGTTTGTCTAAGCTAATGGTTACAGTGTGCTTACACATGTTCACAAGGTGAGGGGCAAGGCAGCGTTTCTGAAAGGTAAATCCAACATAAAACTTGCCCATACATATACAATCCAAAGCGATAATTTGAGCCAACTTACCAAGGAGCCATGCACCCGCAAATTCCCCTGACTCAAACCGGCGGAATAATCCAGATCTGCGCAGGATATACGCATCATGGGCTGAGCCAGGGTAGCCTGCCAGGACGCTCAGAAAGCGCAGGTCCTGGGCCACCACCGCTTGCACATTCAGCGAATGGCCCATTTTGCGATTTCTGGTGAAAAAGGAAACAGAAACCACAAAAAAATTACGTTTAGTAAACAAATCCAACGCACACTTCAAACAGCCTATGTCAAAATGTAACATGTAAAAGAAGATCAATGTTTAAGCCTTGACAGTCTTACTTGTTCTATTAAAAGGACACTTACAAATGTTTTAATTTGAAATAACTAAGTTTGGGACTAATTTATAAATAAGGGCCGTTGGTGCACATACACTCTTGGCAAGGAGGGAGCATTAGCAAGGAGGGAGTGATTGCAATGAGTGAAGATGTAAAATCTGAGAGTATATTAACCTAGAGGGACTAAACAAAAGGAGGGACTATTGGCAATGAAAGTTACTACAAATGGCGAGATTAGTCACAAGGAAGCTTTTCTGGAAAGGAGGGACTATTGGCAATGAAAGTTACTACAAATGGCGAGATTAGTCACAAGGAAGCTTTTCTGGAAAGGAGGGACTATTGGCAATGAAAGTTACTACAAATGGCGAGATTAGTCACAAGGAAGCTTTTCTGGAAAGGAGGGACTATTGGCAATGAAAGTTACTACAAATGGCGAGATTAGTCACAAGGAAGCTTTTATGGAAAGGAGGGACTATTGCCAATGAAAATTACTACAAATGGCGAGATTAGTCACAAGGAAGCTTTTCTGGAAAGGAGGGACTATTGGCAATGAAAGTTACTACAAATGGCGAGATTAGTCACAAGGAAGCTTTTCTGGAAAGGAGGGACTATTGCCAATGAAAGTTACTACAAATGGCGAGATTAGTCACAAGGAAGCTTTTCTGTCAAGGAGGGACTATTGGCAATGAAAGTTACTACAAATGGCGAGATTAGTCACAAGGAAGCTTTTCTGGAAAGGAGGGACTATTGGCAATGAAAGTTACTACAAATGGCGAGATTAGTCACAAGGAAGCTTTTCTGGAAAGGAGGGACTATTGCCAATGAAAGTTACTACAAATGGCGAGATTAGTCACAAGGAAGCTTTTCTGTCAAGGAGGGACTATTGGCAATGAAAGTTACTACAAATGGCGAGATTAGTCACAAGGAAGCTTTTCTGTCAAGGAGGGACTATTGCCAATGAACCAAACGAATAATGTGATTGAGCAAAGGAGGGACACACAAATATTTAGAGACAATGGAAGCCAAAAACTTGCCTGTATATATACTCGTCGCTTGACGGAGGGACGAGGGCAACGTGGGTGCAGTCAATAGCACCCATGACATTGAGCATGTCGGCGATATTAAAAAATGCCAGCTTAATGGCGTTTCTGGCTACCATATCCTCAGGGAAACAAATATATTTCCGAGTTATGGTAGCCATGCCTTCCAAAAATTGGGATAGCGCGCGGCTCAGCGTAGGCTGTTAAATCCCCACGGAGAGGGCACCCAGCCTCTGGAACAAGCCATTCGCCAAAAATTGCAGGCAGCCAAGCATCTTGGTCATACCTGAAATTGCTTGCCCCTTCCTTGTGGTGCGGGCTAACCATGGCCGCAGCTCACTATATAATTTATGGAGGGAAGCGCGATTAAGCCTGGTCAGCTCGAACAGCTCAGTGTCATGCATGCTATTGATGTCCATGCGTCGCCGCCGGTGCAATCTGGTCTCTGCCCTCCGGACGATCTCAATGCCCATGAGTTGCAGATCCTCATGCTCCTCAAAGGCAGTAGCCTCGTCCATGCCTGGCTCGCGCTCCCGTAGTCAAAAAGGTGCCGGGAATATTTTTGCCCTGAAACGAATTTATGAGGTGTGGGACCATCGGCAATCAGCTCTCTGAATTAATCGCAAGCCCATTGCAATAACGAAAAAATTCTGAACGGACGAAACATTTCCGATTTGGTGGGAAAAAGCTCCCGAAGTAACGAAAATCTTCCGATTTTGGCACCATTATCAAAAGAGCATATACGCATGTTCTCGAACGTTCGTGCGAGTGAAAAATATATGAAAAAAAGCAAAAAAATGACAAACACCCACCAAAACTTTCACAGACAGCTACGGAAGTCCGGACGAATGTTTCTTTGAATCGAGCCTATGGACTGACACTGGGGACATGCAAAGGCACTGCCACTTGAATGGCAGGCACAAAAACGCTAGTTTACAACAAAAAAACCTTTAATGAGGGTCAAATACATCCCAAGCAGGCCAGGGATCCCTTATCAGGTGATTGTGGCCATGAAAAATGAAAAACGCAAAGCATGAGTTGTACTGATAACAGTACTTGAAAACTCAATGGAAGTGTATGGCAGAATGACACTGAGAGTCTCATATAATGCAGAGCTGGAGGACAGGCACCAGACACTATTAATGCATGGAACGCTACCTGACACTATGAGAGGCGCTAGACATTTAGGCTGGCATACATACGGTTTTCTGCAGGAGCGCCGCAAAAACATCTGTCACTACGTGGGATCACGTGGCGCTAACATTTACCCCTTAATTAAGTTTTGTTGAATACAATTGTGTCAATATTTTAATAACTTTGCCACACCCCAGAATCTGATTTGCTTATAATACATAAGGTCTTTACATACAACTGGACAACATTTTGAGATGCTTTGGAATGGCTCATGTTACATTGTATCCAAGGGGGATCAGGTGGGAGGAAGTTAGTGTGTGCCTGGACAGGGACTTTAACTACCACAATGAACAGAACCCGTATTTTTGTCTGGACTGTTAGCAGGTCTATCTAAGGCTAGAAGCCTGTCTGGTAGGTTGTAACATAACTGACACAACATGGACAAGTGAGAGTTCGGGATCAAGACACAGGAAACCCCAAGATTAATTTAAATATTTAATTGCAATAATAGCGCACCAGACAAACGCATACATACAATGAGTTGATGCAATACAGGTCAGAGGGTAAATTGCAAGTCAGTAGTTACAAACAGAATGAACAGATAAAAGGTGAGTTACCTTATTGGAGTTAGATGATGTGCAGGGCAACCACAGTGAAGCATGTGGCAGCCTGTGAGTTCCTGTTTCTTCCAGCATGAAATCCCATGTGACCTCCCCCTTGACATATACAGCTCATTTCTCCTTTTTTCTATATTTACATTCCTGACTGGCTCACCCTCCCCCTGGGAGGAGCTTCAGTCTCCTACCCCCATGATCTTGAGGCTGAAACTACTAAAACTTTTACAGGCATAACGTTTTGCTGGAAAGTCTTAGGGTGCTGGTTCTTGTGTCAACAGACCCAGTCAGGTGCTGCACACCCAGTGGGTCCAAACACTGCTGTTTGAGATGTCTCTTAGCCTGAGTTCAGTCCCTGTACTTGCTAGAGTGGTGTGAAACCTCTGCATTGATGTGTCCAGATCTCCGCACCGGTGTGGCTGGACTTTGAAAACTGTGACACTACAGCAAGCTTTCAGCAGGGGAGTATGATTAGTGCTCCATGTCTCCAAGCATACATAATTGTGAGCTTTATCAGCTGATAGGTCTTTAAAGCCATGACCTCCTGGTGTAGGGCCCTGGTAAGGGAGAGGTATGCTACGCCTTCCAAATAAGATCTTTCCTGTTTACATAAAGGCTAGTGCTGACTAATTCACATCCAGGAAAACAGAAGCCATTTCTGTGAAATGTATTATTATTTTTACTCACAACAAATATTAGCCATGGACTAAATCTGGAATTTAACGAGTAGCAAGAAGAAAGACATTTTTGCAAGCAAGCAATAAGAAGACCAGTTTGCTGTTTGCCTCAGGCTATGTAGGGGACACAGCAAGCATAAGGAAGAAGGGGCTATGGTCACATTAGACCAGTTAAACTTTTCGGAATAAATGCCAAACACTGCGCTAACACTGCACATCACTCTGAACACACTATACCCACTGGTAGCAACATCATCCTTTGTGTTCTGAATCTCAATCAACATTACCTGCTGGGATAATCCCTAAAAAATATTACTGAACTTATCAACATTAGGAAACAGAACAGAATCTTTCAGTCTTTAGTTCTCTCGGTGCATCCAACGATTGAAACAATGTTTACTGTATAAGCCGTGAAAGAGCCCCCTCTAATTTTCACACCAGGACCCTGTTACGCCACTGCCTGACACCTTTTCAGAAAAGACCAGTGAGAAAGCCAATTGATGGGAGATTTATGTGGATTACCTGTCAGCAAATTGCAACTTTGGATTTCTCTCAGCACCTTTTGCAGAAGAGAACTGAAAATAAATAGTTCATGGTATCATGGTTAGGATGTTTAAGGGCCTTATCTGGATGCAGGGTGACTGCTGTGAAATCAGACCTTAGAGGAAAAGTAAAATTGAAGTGCTGTCTTTACACCCAGTGCCGAATCAACCCCTAGGAAGACAATGTAAGTGAATGGCACTTATACACCAAAAAAAAGCCTAGCACTTTAAACAGCTGGTGCAGATACGCCTTAGTTTACCACCAGGTGCAAAAAGTGCACCAATTTATTTGAGCAAACATTTCAATGAATTTTGGGTTTTCCTTGGCTGTAAGCCTTAATCATCAACATTAACATAAAAAAACTTGAAAAATTTTACTCTGTTTGTATTGACTCAATATAATATATGAGTTACAACGGAAATACTAAAATTATACACATTTTTGATGATATTCTAATTTTTGCAATGGACCTGTATATTCTGATCTAATTCAATAATTCACAGTGCATTGATTATATAATTTGAACTAAATGGTTGCTGTCTGGGCATTTGCGTTCTCCATCCCTGGGCATCCCAAATGGAGATGTCCATTCCCTTTAAAACTCTTGTAAATTCACAAGGTTCAGGTAGGAAATGGTGAACATTTAGAGATTAATGGGCCCAAGAACCGGAATGCCAATCAGAGCTGAAAGAAAGGTAAAAACTTTGTAGAAGATGACTTTATGATGGCCAAATTGGCACAGTCGCAATCTGTGATAGTATCAGTATTAGTACATATTAAACATTTTCAACTGACTTACTAAAAATATACACATTATTGTATTTTTTTTTGCAATGCACCTGTAACTCGGTAGATTTAAAGTGCAATATATATTGTCACCATTTGGTGTCGCTCTACTACTATAGTTATATCCTTACCAATAAGAAACAGTAAATGCATTTCTGCCTATATGTTCTTTCTGTTACAAAATCTTTGGGCACAATGCGGCAAGCACATTTTGATGTACATGTAAACAAACACGAGGCTGCAGTGCTGCATACGAGCACTTGCTACGCAGTACAAATTGTACATGCCTAGTATACTTATAGTAAATATACAGGATAAAAAAGGGTGTCAATTTAAAAAATGATTGTTGTGATGTATGAATAACAGGAATGTGTAACAGAAGCAAAACTCTGTAAGTCACCTAGCCAGGTGCAAGGAACCAATCATCATGTCTGACAAAAAGAAATAAGTATATTTGAAAGCTCACCTTATTTAGTTTAAAAAACTAATTTAGTGTAAAAAAAAGTATTGCCTTATTTCTTTACTTTCACGCTGTATGCAGTATAGCACATTGCCGCTAGCATAAATTGCTCTTGCATGTTTCTAAGGCTGTGGCAACCATGCCTCTGCATTACAGCTAGTGATCATTGGGGTTCATAATGGGACCCTATTGGCTGCCAGCAGTCACATGGAACACTTGTGTGTGCGGCAGGGCATTTCTAAGGAATTTATAGCATCCCAAATCAAAAGGCCAAGATTGGGTCATGCAGTGCTCACTGTAGTAATCTATGCTGAAGGTCTGCTTTAAGTGTTGGTAGGCCAGTTTGCAATTTACATCCCTCTACCATAATAGATAACAAGGTGGGCAACACTTCTATTGGGGAATGAAAGCTGCTTTCTTTGCTACCGGAGCACAGTAAGTCAAATTATTTCAGAAATATTTCAGTAATGTAATTATTTACAGGAAAGCTGGAATAGATATAGGGACATTCAGCTCTGATTTTTGTACTTGTACTATAAAAGTGTACAAGCAGAACAAAACCCAGCAGCGTCCAGCCTGGAATCTAAAAAAGGGCCGGCTGCTGGATTTATCCCGGAGCATCCCAAATCAGGATGCCCCACTGTGTAAAACTCCCCAGTTTGCCTCCTAAACACTTACCTTTCCTCGCTCCAAGACCATTATCCATGCCCATTGAGAGCCGCCCACTATGACTACGTAATTTAGCAGGCAGCTCTCATTGTTTTATTCAGTGAGAGCCATTCAAGTCAATGAGAGCCAGAGCAAACGGCTCCCATTGGCTGAGCGTAATGCATTGGAACGCAAAAGAGGTGAGTTGTTTAGGGCTTTCTGGTGGGGTTCATAAAGCAGGATGTCCCCGGGGTTGTATTCCGATTTAACACCTATGTGACACCAATCCAACCACTACTAGCTACTCACTATTTCACTTTTTCTCTTACTATTTGACAAGAAAAAAACCTGTGTAGGAAAATGTTCATAAATCCAAAGGGAGAATAATAGGTACTACTATGACAGCGTGAGTGCAGTTATTAGTCAAAAGAAATTGTTGAATAATGACTACCTTACATATTATACCACATCTGTCATTGTGTCATCTCCTCTCATTATCACCTTAGCATTACATACACATTGTTGCCCCAATGGGGTTTTAAATAAAAAATAATGTGCAGCTGTAGCCATATTGTAACAAAATTGGATCACCTTTGTTAAAAAGGAATTAGAGTATTTTTCTATAAAATGTTTGAGTGGTGAAGTAGTACAGTCTTGGTCACTGTACCAAGACTGTACTCTAATTCCTTTTTAGCAAAGGTGATCCAATTTTGTTACAATATGGCTACAGCTGCACATTATTATTTTTTTTAAAACCCCATTGTGTCATCTCCTCTCATTATCACCTTAGCATTACATACACATTGTTGCCCCAGTGGGGTTTTAAATAAAAAATAATGTGCAGCTTTTTAAAGAAGAATCTTTCCATTGGAAAGATGTCCACTTGGACTAGCTATAGATATCTGTGAGACTGACAACAATTAGAAACTGTTCCTGGGTTCTCCTATCAATGTTCCACCTGTATTTATTTTAGGACTTTGGCCTTGATTCACTAAGAGTTGAAAAAAATTCTCATTGTAATAAAATATTCAATTCATGAGAAAAAAGCCTGGGAATTTCACTGTTAGTGAATCACCAGATAAAAGGACAATGAAAGTCAATGGCACTTTTTTACTCCTGGAAAAAGTATTGAACTTTTTACCTGTAGTAAAAAAAAGTTCCATTGACTTTCATTGTCTTCCTATCTGGTGATTCACTAACCGTGAAATTCTCAGGCTTTTTTCTCATGAATTGAATTTTTTACTACCATGAGAGTTTTTTCAACTCTTAGTGAATCAAGGCCTTTGTGTTTGCTTGTGTCTACCAGCAGGTGGCTTTCTCTGGCTTTTTATGATTTTTCTAGATTTTGTTCTGTTCACCGAAGTTCCTCTTTAAAGTGAACAAAGGGGGAGGTGGCAGCTGCTCCGACCATTTTATAACTAACCTGGGAGGTGCAAGTCAGCAGGGCAATTAGGTTACTAAAGACTTAAAGGAGCCGCAGCACTCAACCCTGTTAGCTTGCAGACCAACCTATAATCTGTCTCTAAATCTGGTAAAAACAGAGGCTCGGTCACACACATCTGCAGAAGTAGCTGCACCACCACGCCAAGGTGCCTCTATGGGTGCAGTCCTAACTCTAATCTATGAGAGCCCCATTTGGGACATACAATGCAATAGATAAAATGGGAGCAGCTTACCTGAGGTTGCCCCTAAACCTCATGTGCAAGCCATGGGGTGGAAGGGTCAAGACCTTGCAATACAGCCTAGACCCCACACCCCATGTATTGCAAGGTCTTGACCCTTCCACCCCATGGCTTGCACATGAGGTTTAGGGCAACCTCAGGTAAGCTGCTCCCATTTTATCTGTTGCATTGTATGTCCCAAATGGGGCTCTCATAGATTTAGAGTTTTTTATTTTATTATTTTTTTATTTTATTTAAAAATTCAAAATTGCCTCAAATCTCTGTTCAATCATCCCTTATTTCCAGCCAGAAGAGGAAAACCATCGGTTAGGTGTTAATTGCTTCTGGCACAGCTCTCCCCTCATGTTCATCTGTAAGCTAAGATTGTCAGGTGTGTAGTAAAATGTCCGCTTCCATGTAATTTAGGAGTGCAGCTATTCTAAATGGAGTTAAAGCAAAATAAAAACCCGGATTTTCACTTTCTCTGGTTTTATTACACACTCCCGAGGCATCCCGAATTGTTATAGCCAACTGTGTAAAACCCCCCAGATCAGCATGTGCAGACTCACCTCATCCCCCTTTAACAGTGCCTACACGGGCTCTCGTCCAATCAGAGCTGCCCACTGAAGTGATTCAGTGAGCAGCTCTGATTAAAGTGAATAGGGAACGAAAGTGACTGTATCCCCTGCTGCCTTGCGCTCATGCCCCAGCCTATCAGAATGGCTAGGGCGGGAACACGCACACTGGCCCGAGGATGCTCTTGCTCCCTATTCACAAACATCTGATTAGATAAGAGCCCTGTGCCCAGTCCTTTCAGCATGCAGTTTTGTCTTGTCTAGTCCCTGTTCTAGAGCTGCTATGTCATGTTGATCCTCCAGCTTTCCACCAGCCATCCGGTCACTAGTCCCTGTTCCATCCTGTTGTTCTCCTCAGCCTCTACTGCAATCATCTTTGCCCATTGAGTACTTGTCCTCTCTGGCAACTGTTGTTCAATCAGTTGCCTATCAAGTCAATCCTCTGAAGCTTCCGTCCCTTCTTCAACTATTGTTAGCTCTGGTCTGTGGATTACCCCAATATGTATGCTGTGTATAGTTGTTTCTATATCTTGTTTGGCCTGCTAGGTTTATTATTTGGTGATGGTTCATGGTCTGGTATACATATATACACCACTTATGTACTTACATTCAGCTTTAAAAGACTCCAGTGCTGGGCGTTGCTCGACATGGTGGCAGAATCAGTGGGAGGGCAGGATCTGCTGAAAGCAGTGACTTCAATCTTCAATACACTCTTAGACCAACCCGACACGAATCACATTGAGCTGGATTGAGTACACAGGGCACTAGGTGCCCGCCCCCGCGGAGGGGACAGGCCCAGAAACATCGTCAGGGTTCATTTCTTTAAAATAAAGGATGACCTAATCCGATGGGACTGGGAAAAGGGCCCTGTCACGTTCTGGGGCGCGCAGGTGATCATCCTCCAGGATCTGTCCCGATGGACCTTACAAATGCGCAAGCTATTAAAACCCCTGCTGGAGACAGTGAAGCAAAGTAGAGCTGCATACAGGTGGGGACACTCGTTCCAACGAATTGTATGAAGGAACGGGAATATTTTCGTTCTCAAGTCACCCAGCCAACTCCCGGATCTTTTCCACTTCCTAGAGGCAGCTGCGGTGGATATCCCTGATTGGACAGCACCAGAACTGGCCATTTAGGCAGGACAGCTACCGCAGTGACCGTGAGGGGCATGAAGAGGAGGGTGCCGAGTGTAAGGCCTAAACATTCTACTGTCAGTTGACAGATGGACTGGAGTGGTCTGTGTGCTGGGCCGGGGTTGAGCCTGGGCCCTCCCCCGCTCGGGCAGCCTGGACACAAGGTGGAGGCGGGCCGGCGGCTGGCATGGTTGGGGGAGGCCCGGGGCAACCCGGGCCGGACAGTGACCGATAGTTTATAGGTTAAACATAGAAGTGGTTGGTAATGTTCCCCATTGGGGTACTGCATAACGCAGGATTTGAGTGCCTTGATCGTGCTGGCTTGGCTCCCCGGGCCCCTCTCTGCTCCTCCGCGATGACGAGACTCAAGCTACTCATACCGGAATGGTCGCTCGGCAATGGTGTGGATCCGGGCAATGGGGGGTGGGGGGGGGTGGTGGGGAGTCAGTCCAGCCAGCTGGCTTGTTGTTGACCTTCAGAAGATGGTCTAGTTATTAGTTGCCAGTTAAAGTTGAAGTTAATGTTATGTATTTGAGCTTGTACTTCAGTTATTAGCATCCTTGGTGCATCTCCCATGCACCAAATGTGTGTCCAGTCCTCCACTTCCCCCCAGTACTTGGCGTACCCCTCTGGGAAGCCCTTTGGTCCTCCCAGACGCTGAGAGTGGCTGCTTTTAGCCTGAAGAGGTCGGGAAATCCACCTGCCCCTTTGCAATAAAAGGCACAACATCTGGTGTCAACTGTTAACAGGCACCAGTTGACTTATCGTCAGTTCCACATTAGAATCCCACCCCTAATCGATCCTTTCCCCCACCCCACCCCCCCTTGTAGTACTTGTTTTCTAGCTTTCCTTTATCAATTGACAATGACGGGATCATTGACAATATAAGGCCACCGAATCCCGAACCAATTAGTCAAAAGAGCGCCTAACCACCGGTAGACGCCCTCAAGGAGGTTGAGATGGGTACCATGGGAGTGGTGTCGTTGAATGCCAAGGGCCTTAACTCCTCTGAGAAAAGGACCATTCTCTGGCAGGAGCTGAGAAGACAGGAAGCGATGATAGCATTCATACAAGAAACGCATTTCAAAAAGAATGCTTGCCCTCGACTAAATAATAGGAATTTCCTGCAGGCGTTCATCAGCAGAGGTATATTTATTCCCCCCATTTTAATCGTTATTGGACGCTGATTCCTGGCACTGTAACCAGGGATCCCAGACCTTGGTACACTTCTCGCCTCATATGTTAGTTTATACATGGAGAGCTTCTGATTGACTAACCTTTTCCAAACTTGTACAGATGGCTTAGCCAGGTGCTTTCAGTTTATCAGTATGCATTTCCGGGCGTAAAAAAAGAGCAGCCAAAGCAACGCCCTCAGTGCACTAAGCTCCGATAGCGGCTCCACCACCCCCAGAAGGCATAGTGGGGCAGAGCCCCTGATCCGACCCCCCACTATTTTACTGATCAGGTCCATTACATCCTCCCAGAAACCAGCGAGAGTTACACATGACCAAACCATATGCACCTATGTGCCACTATCTCTCTCACATCTTGGTCATGTGTCCGTAACCAGTAGGCCCATCCTGTGCAGACGGACCGGGGTAACATACACCTGGTGGATCCATTTGGTCTGAACCATTCTATCTCTCGCCTTGACTACTGACGAGTGTAGGTTGTCCAAAACATTTTCCCAGTCATCCTGATCCAGGTTCTGGACTATAGCCGGCCATTTCCTCTCTATCCCTCCCCCGGGGGACGCCAGCTCGCCGAGCAAACATTTGTATAGTGTTTCTAAATTCGAGTCTCTGACAGCATTTTCAAACCATGACTCCGCTACCCTTGGGCTCCCCCTGGAGAATTGTGCATTCAGGGCGTGTCTAATTTTCAAGTAGCGGAAGAAGTCCCGGTTGGACAGATGGAACCTCTCCTTGAGCTGATCGAAGGAGACCATTACTCCCTCTTTATAGAGCTGGCCCAGATGATGGACACCCCTTCTACTCCAGAATTGCGGGTCCTGTATGGTTTCAAGCTCCGGGAGCTTAGGGTTATCCAAAAGGGGGGTGGAAGGCTGATCCACCAGTGGGCATACAACAGCTGAGTAGCATAAAAGTACATTTGCATGTGTGGTACAGCCAATCCTCCAACATCTATCTGCGCCTTCATGATTTGTCTATTTAACCGAGGAGGGGACTGCCCTCATATAAACACAAAGATGATTGCTTCCAGCACCTTAAAGTGAGAAGCGGGAAGCAACAGGGGAGAGGCCTGATAGATATACAGAAATTTTGGAAGGAAAATCATCTTGTATATATTGATCCTGCCCATAACCGAAAGCGGGAGACTCGCCCACTGAGTGACTCTTTGCTTCAATTTCACAATTACTGGTGATATATTGAGGGAGATAGAATTGCTTGGTTGTTTCCCAACCATGATCCCAAGATATTTAAATTGCCGTACCACCTTCAGCTGGGATCTCGGAGAGATACACTGAGGGTCACAGACATCCACCTGCATCAGACTGGATTTTTCCCAGTTAATTTTCAGGCCCAAGAACCTCCCAAATGTGTCGATGATGTCTAAAGCCACCTCTAGGGATTTGTGGTAGTCCGCTAAGTACAATAGTGTGTCGCCTGCATAGAGCGAGATTTTCTCCTCCACCTCCCCTAGCTTCCATCCCACTATGGCTGGGGAGTTCCTAACCATGATCACTAATGGCTCAATGGCCAGTGCGAAGAGCAATGGCGAGAGTGGGCACCCCTGCCTGGTTCCTCTGCTCAATGCAAATGGATCCGAGTAACATCTGTTGACCCGCTTTTGGGCCGTGGGACGCCTGTACAACAGTTTAATGTATTTTATGAAATTCTCGGGGAGCCCAACTCTAGCCAGCACTGCCCACAAGTAGGCCCATTTCACCGAGTCAAAGGCCTTCTCATTGTCAAGCGTAACAATCGCCTGGCCACCACAGTTATCGTGTACAATTTGAAGGTTTGACATCAGTCTGCGCAAATTTATCCCAGTAGTGCGTCCTGGCATGAAGCCAGACTGATCATGCCCAATCAATTGTAATATGACTCCTGATTTAATAGGGAAATGGGCCTGTATGACGCACATATATCAGAGGGTCTCCCTTCCTTGTGTATAAGTACTATGTGCGCCTCGCAGAAAGAGGCCGGGAGGCTTTCATTTTCTAGCGCCAGTTTAAATACTTCCCATAACCTAGGTGCTATCTGCTCCTGTTCCAGTTTGTACCACTCAGCCGGTATCCCATCAGTACCTAGCGCCTTCATTCCAGGGAGCTCCCTTATAGCGTTCGTGATTTCCTCCACAGTGATGGGGGCGTCCAAGGACTCCTGCATCTCTGGGGTCAACACCGGGAAGTCAATCCGGTCCAGATAATTCTCCAGTTCTTCCCCCCGGTAGTCGGACCTCGAGGAGTACAAGGCCGAGTAGTACTCGTGGAACCGGTGAGCAATTTCCGTCCCCTCTGTTGCCAGCCCCCTCGCATCAGATATTCCAGCAATACTATTAGATTTAATCTCTGCCCTCGCTAGGTAAGCTAGAGTCTTGCCATTCTTATCTCCTTTATCAAATATCGTAGCCTGATTATATAGTAACATTTTCCTAATAGAGTCAGTCAGTAGCAGATTATACTCCCTTTTAAGAGTCATCAGCATCGAGTGGTCCCTACTCTCGGTCGAGGCAACATACTTCTCCTCTGCAGCGGCAAGTTTATTTTCAAGTTCAACCCTATCCTTCCCCTTCATCTCTCTGACCTCTTTAATAGCGCTTATGGCGCATCCTCTGGTAACTGCCTTGAAAGCGTCCCATCTTACCCCAGCTGATGTCTCATCCGTATTAAAGTCCCAAAACATCTCCGCAGAAGAGGGCAGGCTATTCTTAATTTCAGGATTCTTCAGCCATAGGGGGTTAAGGGTCCAACCCACTCGACTTCTCCGTGTTCATGACAGCCCAATCACTGTTAATAGTGGTGAGTGGTCCGAAATACCCCTCGGGAGAGAGCTGCAGGTCTGTACTCTGCCCAGTAAGTCAGATGATGAAAACGCCAGATCGATCCTGGACAAGGATCTGTGTGTGGCTGAGTGACAGGAGTATGCCCTGTCATTGGGATGTTTCCACATCCAGAGCTCCCGTAGGCCAAGAGCCTCAGCCCACGAGGCCAGCTGTGTTCAGGGCCCTGAGTTTCTGTCCAGGTGATCTAGTGCCGCATCCAGCACCATATTGAAGTCCCCCATCAAGAGGATCAGAGCCGAGGGAAGGTTAACCACCCTATCAAAAACCTGGTTCAGTACCTGAATACTAAAGGGAGGAGGGACGTATATACCCACTATGATTACATCAGTGTCCATGAGTTTGGCGTGTAGGATCACATAGCAGCCCTCCATCTGCACAGAATGTAACACAAATGGAGTCCCCTTGGAGAGCAGCACAGAGACCCCCCTGGAGTAGGCCGAGAAGAGAGCATGGAAGGAGCCCTGAATCCAGGGTTTCTTAAGCACCATTCCCCTCTGCCCCACCAGGTGGGTCTCCCGCAGGATCACCACATTAGGTTTGTACCTCTTGACAAACAGAAGAACCGTTGCCCGTTTTATTTTATCGTTAAGCCCCCAGACATTCCAGGGGAGGAACCTACATTCACCCGTTATAAAAAATCAGGGTACAATTTTCCAGGACTGGTTCGCTCTTGTCTCTCTCCACCTCCCGCCCATGTTCCGGTTACCATACAGTGCATTCAACCCAACACGAAGACAGCATATACAAATAAGACTATACATAAGACTATACATGAAACTAAACCAACAATTCCCATACTCCTCCACCCCTACCCCGCTCCACCATCCCCGAACTCTGGCGAGCATCAAACCCTCCCAACCAAAAACACAACACAGGTGTAACTAGTTGCAACTGGGGTGCAGGGACCCAACGCCTAATGGGCCTGCAACATAGGATAACCACAAAACAGTCCACAGGTCAGCAGACTAACCGCCTTGGGTTCCCAAGGTCGCATGGAAGCAGTCGGGAGGGGGGGATGGGCACAAGGAGGGGGGGAGGCAGGGAGAGGGGCGGAGAGGGGACCGGGCACATGAGAATTAAGGATAAGAAGGGGGGGAGAGTGGGGAGAAACGAAGGACCATGACACCTTGGGAATCCAGAGCCCGAGCTCCCCTGTAGTATTCAGCTCAGGATACATTTGTAACTTGGGCAGCAACTCAAAACTCAACGACTTCTCCAACTTAACATGCTGACAGTATAACACGCCTCCACTTAAGCTGCATCGGGAGGCTCAGCAGCCAAACAACCAGGAGACTCTACGGGAGGCGGGAGCTCCAGCCAGACCCACAGGTGTAAAATCAGATGTAGAAACAGAGATCGGCTCTTGGTCGTTTGAAGACGCTGGCAAAGGTGTTAAATCCCTGGTGTAAAGAGGGGACCACTATCACCGGCTATGGATTCAGGGGGGTCGACGGCATCCCACGCAGCCGCTGCGTTCGGGTCGGGGCTGTAATGGCAACCGAGCAGTCTAAGAGCTGTACTTCCCGCAGTAGAGAGCAGGGGGTCTTGGGTGCTCCAGATGTTCCCTCACTTAGGTGCTGCTGTCAGTATGGCATCTTTCTGCTGGGCCAGCTCCTCACGTAGCAGCGCATATAAGGGTGTCTTCCCCCGTGCCCTGCAGCTCACAGGCTGAGTGTCAGTCACTTGCTTCTTGTCTGAGCCTAGTTTGTGGAGCTGGAAGGCTTCACTTTCTCCTAGCCCAGTCAGGGTTAATTGCAGCAGGGGCCAGTCCAGTCTACTGCACTGTACACTGTACAGGACTGGCTGCCCCCCCTCGCCTCCGAGCACAGGGACAAGATGGCGCCGCTCCTCACCTTCCGTGCTGACAGCTTGCCAGCCTCCGCAGCCTCGCAGGATGGCACTGCCCACTTCTTCCATCATCGCCGCAGCCCAGGTCGGGCTTCTGTTACCGCCACCTTTGCTCTGCTTCAGCTTGCAGCCGGCTCCTCACCTCCTCGCTCGGAGGACGCATGTGGCTGGGCTCAGCTGCCTCCTCCCCGCACCTCCGCAAACACTCACAGCTGCCTCCCGGCAGCAGGTCAGCTTGATCCCTCAGACAGGGAGAGCTTTGAGGAAGCCACTAAGCTGCCCAGTCACCAGGATTTAGGGGTAAGATCAGGATTATTGAAAGGAGCCCGTATAGACACGTCCGTCTAGATCACCATCTTGGCCACGCCCCCACGTGGCAGATTTCTAACCCCAGAGTGAAGGACTACTCCTTCTTTTCAAGGACGCACGGGACATACTCCAGGATTGACTATCTACTGGTTTCGCACAGTCTGCTGGGCAGAGTGACTGGAAGTGGTATACACCCAATCTCTTTTTCGGACCACGCCCCAGTATATCTGGATCTGGCCATAATGGATAGGCCCCCACACCCGCTGACATGGAGACTTAATGAATCCCTCCTCCAAGATGCGGTAATAACCAAGGAAATTGGGGAGGGCATTAAAGCCTACTTCAGAGAAAACGACAATGGGGAGGTGTCACTACTAATGCTCTGGGAAGCACATAAGTGCATGATTAGGGGCCTACTGGTCAATCAAGCCACCAAAATAAAAAAAGAAAGGACTGCCCAGCTGATGAAGCTCCTGTAGAGGGTCAAAAACCTGGAGTTGTCCCACAGGCAGTCTGAGGTGACAAGAGGGCTTGGCGAGCTGATCCGAGGTTGGCGAGGGGGGCCCTGAACGCACTCCTCTTGAATATGGCCAAATTCACAATTAAAAGACGCTGAGACAGCAGCGCTCCCAAAATTTCATAGCAGGGATTCTGGACAAATCTCAAAAAAGCAACTCTCCCCTGAGGCGATAGCAGACACATTCAGATCATACTATTCGGGACTTTATAATCTACCATCAGGTTCCAATGCCGGGGGCCACCAGGGCAAGCAGAGGGAATACATAGAAAGCTTGGGTATGCCGGTAATCTCCAGGGAGGAGGCGGAATCCATAGAAGCCCCCATCACTGTGGAGGAGCTGGCAGAGGCGGTGAAGCAGTCTCCAGCTGGGAAGTCCCCTGGGCCTGATGGCTACACTATTAAATATTACAAGACCTCTCTGGCAGACCTTGGACTATGCATGGTTAGGGCCTGGAACACGATTATAGACCCAGAAACGCGGGCACATTTTCCGGAAGGGACCTAGGGGCCCATAGGGAAAAGACCCCTTAACCTGTCAGAGCTATCGACCCATCTCCTTACTTAATACAGACCTGAAATTATACGCTAAAGTTCTAGCAAACAGATTGGCACCAGTGGTGGCCCAGGTAGGCCTTTGATAGGGTCAGCTGGTCATTCATGGGAGTGACACTCCGGCATATGGGCTTGGGAGAAGTAATGAGAGGGTTTATAGGGGCACTTTACACTACCCCCTCAGTGAGGATCAAAGGGAACGGCCTCCTGTCAGACCCAGTGCTCATTCGCAATGGGACGCGACAAGGATGCCGCTATCCCCACTCCTTTTTGCCCTCTCCATGGAGCCATTCCTGTGCAGAGTCCGGCACAATGGGCATATTAGAGGCCTCGAGACCCTGGACGGGGTGCACAAGGTAGCCGTCTACGCGGGCGACCTCCTATTTTTCATCACAAGCCCTTGTGTCTCCCTTCTGGTATTGATGAAGGAGATCGAGATATATGGCCGACTTTCATTCTACAAAATAAACGTTAAGAAAGTCAGAGGCCTTAAGTGTAACCCTCGGGGAAGACATAAAAAGGAACCTGCAGCAGTCCTTCTCCTTTAAATGGGCAAAATCTGCGATTACGTACCTGGGAACACAGCTGTCGGGCCAACTATTGAACATCTATGCCTTGAACTTCCTCCTGCTCGTGCAGAGGATCCAGGCAGACTTAGAGAAATGGGATATACCCACCTTCTCCTGGATGGGAAGGGTGAACATTATCAAGATGTTGTTGACAATATTGGCCACCCTGGATACGTTCCGGAGATCCAGATTGCAGGAGGAGATATCACTCTGGCCTTCTCCCTTGGTATCACTCTTGAACAACCCACTGCTACCCTGAGTTGCTCTAGGGCCAGTCTCAGAGAGTGGGGAGAATTACCCTCCCTCAGAAGTGAAGACCTGATCAATACAAGTGGGTGGATTCCCCTGAAAGAGCTGAGAGACAGGTATCCTGCCTGCAATCTGGATCCATATATTCTTATACACTTCCAAGTGTAACCCACACGCCACACCAGGGCCAGCTGACATGCGGGGCGAGCTGTCACAAGTTCTTTGAATCTTGAGGGATGATTGGGATATGGCCTGGTGGAGTCACCACACAATGCAAATGTCTTTCCAAACTTTATTTGAAGCAACCACACTTCCAATTCAGCAACAGCAATTAGCAAAGTACTTCAGCACATTAGCAAACAGGCTCACAGGATCCCCGGGTCACTCTAGGGGCTTGGGGACTATGCTACTGGTACCTTTGTCTATTGGTCCTCAGTGAACTCCATTTGGTTCCTCCTAGGCTCTCTGTGGTATCTCTCTCTGTTTTGCTCTGCCCACTGTGGCTCCTGTGTGTAGCTCTCCTTCCTCGAAAGGGTTAGTAGGCTCCATTCTGTACTGCTCACTACAGAGTCCTCTGCATGGCTGTCTCCATGGCTCTCTCTCTCTCTCAGCAATCCATGTTATTTCAGCTCAATACATCATCTCTCGACAACAGCTCTGCACAGTCTGATCCTTCTAAAACGTGTCAGCTCTTACATAACCTCTGTTGATGATGTCACTTTCCCACAGAAGCCTCTAGTGGTTAACTCTGGCACTGCTCTAATGTATTATGCAGCTAGGCTGTGTTATGCAGGGTTTTTTATGAGAGATTAGGTAACCCCAGTTTTTACCTGGGCAACACTCTCCCCCCCTGAAAATAATGTGGTCCCCGACATCAGTGGGTTAACTGGTGTAGACAGGTTAGTTGTTGGCCAAAGTTATGTCTGGTATGGGTGGTTATCCCATTTGAACTATGACCGCCTGAATGGTTACCGGTATACCCTCAGAGGTCCCAGTTAAACTGGTTTAGTTTGTTTTCCCAGATTTACTTAAGTAAGTAAGTGTTTTTCACCTGTCTCTTTTTAGGTGAAAGGGAAGTGATTGCCTAACACATGAACAATTGTAAACATGTTTAACGATTGATAATAACAGTAAGAATAATAACATTTTATTCTATAAATGCTAACTACATTCTCAAAGATTTTCCTGTAAGAGAATGCAAATGGTTAGTAATGCATGAGTCCTTAAACAGTTTCTCGAGTCTTGAAACTAACTAAGACTATTCTAAGTGAGAGAACATTTGAATGTCCTTAGTCCATCAAAAAGGATGAGAAAAAGGGTTTGAAGATTCAAAAGTCTTCTAAAAAACAGGTGGTTGGTATGTACCACACAGGTTGGGTTTCCTGGTGAATAGGTAATGAAACAAGTTTCAGATTCACAGTTCTGGGTACTGCACTTGGTGTACCTAATGTATCATAGGTAATGGTCATAGGTGTTTCTACTTGGTAGTACTTCTGATGTCTCAAGTTCCTCATTTTTGTGTAACTTCAGGCTTAACTTCTTGGGTTGGTTCAAGTTCAACTTCTGGTTCTGGTTCAGCTGTTACTGGATCAACAAGTTCTGAGTCCATGGTTGGTTCAGCTATTTCAGGATCTTCTTTTGGTTCTTCCACTGCTAACTCTGGAATTACTTCAGGACTTTGTTGAATTACACATCTTGAACATTGGTTTCTGTATGTTTGGGGCACAAACTCTGTGGCTTTAGGATCTAATCGGCTCCTATTATTTCGATGGTGACCTCTTCTTGTTGGCATTCTCACAACATAGGTAACATCTTCTTCTGAACTATCAGAGTTGTTTGTTAGAACAGGTGGTTCTTCAAGTTGTAGTTTTCTTCTTGAAGCTCTGGGTTGAGTTCTTACTTCAGGTGGAGGTTTATCTGGTGGTAGGTAGTCACAAGGTAGTAACAAGTTTCGGTGTAGGATTCTTGTTTTGTTGTTTCCTGTTTCTGGTTTAACTTCATAAACTGGGCTGTCTTCACTTTTTCTTTTAACAACTACATAGATTTTATCTTCCCAATAAGATCTGAGTTTTCCAGGACCACCTTTTTCATGTAGGTTCCTGACGAGAACATGACTTCCAGGTGTCAATTCTGCTCCATGACATTGTTTATTTTTGTGCTGTCCTTCAGTGACAACTTTAGAAGCGATGTTGTAGGCTTCTGTCATGCGTTCTTTCTAGGCACGAAGATATTCAGAATAACTTCTGTAAGTGTCTGAAACTGGAGTGTCAACATGATATCAATTGGTAGTCTTGGTGATCTTCCAAATTAAAGATAGAATGGAGAGTAACCTGTTGCGTCACTCTTGGTACAGTTGTAGGCATGCACCAACTTTGGTAAGGAGTTTTTCCAATCTCTCTTCTCTTCAGAGGTCAAAGTCTTTAGCATTGACAGTAGGGTACGGTTGAAGCATTCTACTTGTCCATTACCTTCTGGATGGTAAGGAGTTGTATGAGATTTCTGGATTCTGCAGTATTTTCCTAGTTTAGCAAAGAGTTGGTTTGCAAACTCTCTTCCTTGATCATGGTGGAGCTTGGTTGGAAATCCAAACTTCAGAGCGAAATCATTAAAGATCTTCTCTGCTGCTGTTTTTCCAGACTTGTTGGCAGTTGGATAAGCTTGTGCAAATCTGGTGAAATGATCCATGACAACGAGGATATATTCATAACCTCCTTTACACTTGTCAAGGTGCAGAAAGTCTATGGACACCATCTCAAATGTGTAAGTTGTGATGTTTCCCATGGGTGCTCTTGTTGGTCTGTGAGGGCGTTTATCTTTCAAACAACCGCATTCTCTTGACACATAACATTCAATGTCTCTTTGCATGTATGGCCAAAAGAAACATTCTTTCAATTCCTAAGTGTCCCATCTCTTCATGTAGTTCTTTCAACACCAAGCGATGGTAAACCTTTGGCAACACTAGTTGTGAGCTTGGTCCTGTCTTGCGATGTAGAATTCCTTCTGAGTTCAGGAATAACTTAGACCAATCTTTCAGTAAGGTATTTGTAGCAGGTGCTTCGGCTTCCTTCTCTCTCTTGCTTGGAAATCTGTCTTGATTGATGTAGTGGAGAACTCTTCCAATGACTCTGTCTTCTTTCTGAGCTTTCCTGATTGTTTCTTTTGAAAGCTAGCTAATGGTAGCAGTAGAGTTCTGTTCTAGATCCTTCACAGTTTCTTCCACTGTAAGAGGACACCAATTGGGCATGTATTCTTCACTTTGGACTTGAATTGCTTGGATGGTAGTTACAATGTCTTCCATTCCAACCTCTTCAGAACATTGTTGCATGAAGTCATCTGGTTTTAAAGGCATTCTTGATAACACATCTGCATCAGTGTTGGACTTGCCTTGGCGATACTTGATACTGAAGTTGAAATCAGCAAGTTCAGCAACCCATCTCTGACCAGTTGCATTGAGTTTTGCAGTGGTAAGGACATAGGTTAATGGATAGGTAGATAGTCTCTAAATCTCTCACAGATGGCCCATTTCATAGTTAGGAACTCTAACTTCCCAGAATGCAAATGGTAGTTCTTCTTAGCTGGTGTCAATGTTCTTGACCCGTAGCCAATAACTCTCAACTGGCTGTTTTGACGTTGATATAGGACTGCTCCAAGTCCCACTTGAGATGCATCACACACTTGTGGATAATATTGGCGCAACCATTCTTCATTCTGTTAGTTTGGGACTGCTTTGGGGTTGAGACAACTGGATGTCCTTCACTCGCAAATCTCTGTCTTTTTAGCTGTTGGCAAAGTGTCCTTCTTCACCGCATTTTAGGCAGTGGCAGCAACTTCTATCTTGATTGGATTACAAACAGTCTTCACAAGCAATAGGTGGTCTATTTCCAGGAGGGGATCTACGCTGAAAACTTCTCCTGAAGCTTTGTTGTGGTTCTACTCTGAGTGTTCCCTTCACTTCAGGCAACTCTGCTCGCAGATCACTCACTAATGTTCCCCACTGGTCTGATGTTACTGTCTCTTTAATTGGTGGTTTCACAATTACTGGTGCGGATTTAGGTAAAGGTAACGGTAAAGGATCAGCTTCCTCCGCCTCCTCATGTTGCACACCCACTATTCCTGCTTTGGGTGCAGTTGGCTTGGTTGTTCTGCTGACGGAGTTCTTCCTTAACTTCTGTTCCCGCTCTGATTCAAGACTGGCAGCATAATTTATTTCTCTATCAGCTCTTCATCTGTGATGTGCGGCTGCTCCAGATACTGCTTAAGCTGGAACTTGATGTTTTCACTCAAAAGACCGGTCCAGACTGATCTGAGAAACTTTTTCTGGATTAAACCTGGATCAAATCTTTCTTTAGCATCGTCTTCTCTGGATGCAAATAACAATCTCTCTTTAAGCACAATAGCTCTGAACAAGAAGTTTTGAGGAGATTCTTTGCTGTCCTGTGAAATATTGATCAGTTTGTGGTAAAGATCAGAAGTGCTTTCTTCTTTGTAGTGTCCCTTTAAAGTGGACCAACACCCAGGATTTTGACTATCCTGGGTCTTGGTCCACTTCGGTGGGGCACCCCCGATCGGGGTGCCCCGCTGTGTGAAACCCCCCCTAACCCCCCGAAAAACTCACCTCTCTCCGCTCTCAGCGCCGACGTACAAGAGAAGATCTTGAACGTCTAAGCGGCGGCGGCGGCCGCCGCCTCCCTCGCGTCACTTTGAACGCGCGCGCCCCCGCGCCGGCCATTCGCAGACGGCCGGCGCGGAGGCGCGCACGCCTACAGGGGCGCGAGGGAGGCGGCAGCGGCCGGACGCCGCCGAAGATAAGGTAGGTGAGTTGGGGTGTTTGGGGGGGGTTTCACCCCGCGGGACATCCCGATCTCGGATGTCCCGCGGGGTGGGGGGTGATCGGCCCGGGAATCTTATAGATTCCCGGGCCGATCACCCGTGGGTGTTGGTCCACTTTAAGATAGTTTTCAGATGGGGTAAGGTAAGATTGTTCTTCATCTCCAGCATGTTTCTGAGGTGCAGCCCTGGAGTGATGGCTTTCACCATGGCTTCAATGATTTCTTCCTCTCTGTACCACTTCTGAACCCCCAAATATATCTGGTGGCTCAGGTTGGTATAAGTCTATCCCTTTGCTCTCGCTCTCCAATCTGGCCATTGATTCTGAAATCTAATGGTGGTATCTTGCATAGGAATGGTTCTTTTTACTGGTGTTTCAGGCTTTGACTTGCCAGAAGAATGACTAGAGCCCAAAAAAATAGCTGACTCCAACGTAGTCTGTTGTAAGGCTTGTATCTGCTCTTGCAGCTGCTGCAACACCTTCCGTGGGGAGGGTCTTTCCTCTGCTGGCTCAGGACCTATCTCTTCAATCCCAGTCCCCAAGGTTGCAATAAACTGGGCTAATTTCTGCAAAAAGGCCATGCTAACCTCCTATTCCTCACCTTCTTCCACCTCATCTAACATGGCATTAACCCTTTCAGTGCCAAGCCCGTAGTTTCTACGTGCTTGCTTCCACTCCACTTAAGTGCCAAGCCCGTAGAAACTACGGGCTTGGCATTTACCCCAAACAGTTAAAAATAAATAAAAATAAAACACTTACCTTTGGTATCCCCGAGAAGCTGGGGTCTCCTCTTCCTGGGGGGGGGCATCCGATCGCCCCCCCCGACGTCCTCCGTCTTCAGGGGGGGGCCCGAAACCGGCCGCCCCCCGTTTTCCCCGCACTCAGCAGAAGTAAAAAAAAAAAAAAAAAAAAGCGCCACTGACTCACCTCCTCGCCCGATCCCCGGCCCGCCGTCTTCTCTTCACCAGGGGGGGGTCCGATCCCCCCCCCTGGGCTCCGCAGGCTTCGGTGAGGACCCTCTTCTAGAAAGCCTGAGGTGTGTACTTCCAGAGAATATATAGTTTGTGGGGGGTATTTCAAATGTAAAGGGTTGTTTTTCTGGAAAAACTGCAAGATGCGCATAGCGCATATCACAGTTGTATTTTTTCTGAAAATCCCCTAAAGCGCTGTTTCAGTTTGGGGGAGTCTCCTGGGCAGGATTAAAACTCACCTGCAGGATCTTTACACCCAAATGAATCTGCTTAAGATTCAGGAACAGGTTACTGCGTTTGTGGAAAAACTCTCTAAAGAACTTGAGAAATATGAGGATGAGGTTATGGCTAATAAAAAAGACAAACTGAATAGGGACAGAAAGGATGTGGATCTGGGTAAGGTGTATAAATGGAGGCATCATGGGAATGCTAGGAATTATCCCAGAGGATCACGTTACCAGCTACATGACAGACGGATGGGTGATAATGCTCCCATTAACCACTCAAGGGGATATAGAACTGCCTCCAGTACTTCGTCTTTGTCCAGCCGGTCTTCCGATCGATCAAGTGCTGATTTGAGTTTTTTAGAGGAGGGCCCCACAGGAGAATCAGGCGGGGGGGTCAAAAGAGGAGAATTAGACGGCAGAGACAAACAAAGAGACATGGAATACAGGGAGCATCACAGACTACGCCCACGGGAGATCAAACGGAGGCGTGTTCTGTCACCCCGACGAGCAGCACACGGACGTCCAGTACGGAATTAGAGGTCATCAATTTGACTGATACTCCATTGACTAAATTACAACATTCAATACTGGCTAGAGGGCTTAACTTCTCCCCTACAGTTAACATCGATAAGTTTGAAGTTATCAAGGACCTATTTTTGTATTGTAGACGTCTGTCTCTGAAATGTCATTTCTCTGACTCTAACTCAATACCAACAGATGCCGGATTGGACCCTCAGGAACAACTTGCACTACGTGATCTGGTCTCCCTGTTGGAGGAGCAGGAATTTACCCAACAGACACCTGAACTTAAAAAAGCCTCTACCTTCACACCTTCATGGCAGAATATGCCGGCCATCCGAATTTTCTTTCAAATGGTTGAACATCCTCGAGTTGCAACGTTTTATATGTTGCCGAAGGTACATAAAAGCACTACAAAGCCCCCTGGACGTCCCATTGTATCAGGTGGAAGCGGATGGATGTATAGCCACACATCTTTATAGGAAACCCACCTCTACCAATGGACTACTGCACTTTTCCAGCTTTCACCAAAAGAAATTAAAAGAAGGCATCCCAGTCGGACAGATGCTGCGACTGAGAAGAAATTGCTCTGATGATGTTCGTTTTCTGGAAGAAATTAAGGACATGAGAGGTCGATTCCAGAGAAGGGGATACCCCAAGCCAGTCATTGACCGGGCAGCCAGGAGAGCTATGGGAACACCTCGGGACCAGTTACTTTCTTACAAAAAGGGGAGACAAGACAGTGAGCTAGAGTGTGATGATTGGATGATGACAGCTCTTGAATTCCACACATACGTGGCTTCCAATCTGGAACTTCGGCCTTCGATCAATGGCCATGACCTATACATTTCTTAATGAGGGCTACAATCAACATAAACAAAAAGATGAACACTGCAGAAACTTGGAACAGATACATGTTGGTGACCTTTTCCCCATGTGGACCCTCATGCTGATTTTCACAACATGTTATTCATATAATGGACGTTATATTGGCCTACTTATTAACAATTACTAATATACTCTAGAGGAAGACAGCATCCTTGGATTCTCTATAATTGATAATAAAAGGGCGTATGATGCTTTTTTATATATGATTCAGGTTCTGTGGGAATATTATTTATGTGGCACAATGCATTTGCATACATGTACTACTTTATATCTTTTTGGTATTTCCACATCACATTGATGCTGATTGAGTTAACTAGTGATATACCGGGCTAGCATGGTCTAGACCATGGTACTCTTTCCAGCATTGTGCCGCCATAGACGTGATGTCAGGTGCTGGCCATGATTTGGGCCAGCCTTATGTTTTGGCTGCCCTAGATATGGTATATCCCTTCTTACTCGCTATTTCCTCCTCCGCTGATTGGTGTTTATAGTCATTAGGGTCCACACTTAGCAGAATGGCAGTCCGTGTGTATTCTAGAATGCCCCAGGTATATGTTGATTGGGTCACTGATGTGGACTTGGATGTGCCATAATGTTCACAGTTATTATTATATTCCTGTATAGTTGACTCATTCCCATTTATACTCCATGCTTGTGCATAATTTGTGACCATTTATAATGATTAAGACATCCACTATTTTATGTTCAGTCTATGGTTGAGTTTCCCCCTCCTTTCCCTTCCTTCCCCGTATACTTACATTCCAGCGATCCGCTGCGGGTTTTGCCCGGTGGCTGGGTGGACTGATGGTGCTCGTGCGCGGTGCGGGGGCCGTGCGCGCGGCGGGCGGACGCCTCCTACTGCAGGGGAGTGCGCCCGCCCGACGCGCGCTCGGCCGCGCGCCCGCCGCGGGCACTTACTTGCTGCGACGGCCGGTGACGGCGCCGGCTGCGTGCCGCCGGACGTGATACCTGTACGGCCCTTTCCATTGGCCGGCGGTGTTCGCGTGTGGGCGATGACGTGGCGGCGCCTCATTGGCCCTTGCTGTTGACTCCGGGGTATTTAAGGAAGAGCGAGGAGGCACAGCCGATACACCCTGGCGAAGTGTCGATCGGACACGTAACGCGTAGGTGACGGCTGTGACGGGCGGACCCCTGGTGACAAGTTAAGTACCATTGTTATCATTATCCAGATCTTTTTTGATTGTTGTTGAATTACCAAACTGTTGTTCACCTTTCCAGTTTTTTCTCACAATTGTGGTCTGTAGTTATACACTTACATTCATTGATTGAAGATGTACTTTACTAATAGCACTTTGGTTTTTTGATGTTTTTTCAAATCTCACCCATTTTGTTAATCACATTGAGTTTGCATTTTTCACACAGATATACACTTTTATATTTATTTGTTTAACTATCAGAGGTCACATTGCTTTTTCTACTCCCGGATTCATTTCTTTTTCTTTACACTCTGGGTATATTCACAGCATTTTGTGTACATAGCTACGGCGATTATATTGATGTAATAGTCACCCTGATCGGGATACCCCCGTCTGTGTTTTGTGTTTTTTACTATTGTCTGTATGTCATGTAGATGTCCATTTGATACATATGTTACTTATTAAAATTACCTTTTATATATTCTTACATTCAGTGTGCGGCCTTGTGTGGGGGTTGGGGGGAATGGTCTAGGCTCCTCCCTTTTTCTGGTTGTTGTGTAATATTGTTACCCCCTTAGCCAGCACCTATTTTTTAATAGCAGTGTGGTGCATCTCCCTATCGATTACCTATATATATGTGGTATCGCTGTAACCGGGAGAAATTGGGGTTTCACACGCAATAAGATTTTATTGACAAACTTACATTTTTTATTACAAAAAAACACTACAAATTGTAAAACATAGATTTTTTTTTATTTTTTTGCACATATTTCACCCAAGAATATTGAGAATACACCTAAAAAAATGACAAACAAGACATTTCATGTTAAAGCCCAGACTATGCTGAAAAAAACAATATATCATTTTCCTGGGAAATCCCTGGAAATCCCTTCAAAAAACACATATGAACATGGGGAGCGCAAAATAGTGCAAAATGGTCTGGCACCAAGGGTGACGAAAACTTCAGGTAGGCTGGCAGCGAAAGGGTTAATGGCTGCGGTCAGATGTCGGTGGGTGTGTGCATGGGAAAGTCTCTCACTGGGTACTTTACCAAACTTTGCCACTGAAACAATTTCGGCATAGGTTAATGGCAGTAGGGAGGCACTGATAGCTTCTAGCTGTTGTGGCACATCCATTTCTACTTCTCTTGTCAAGTAATACACTTTACAGGTGAAATATGCAATAGCCGTGTACTGTCTCTTTAAGACGCTGGAGCGCTTGCTGCCGCTGGACGCTGCTAGCTGACATGTTCACAAATGTCTTTATACTTTATTGGAAGTCCCTGTTTGATGCAGCGTTTGGATGGGTAGGCAGTGACGCTGGCTTTATTACACGTGCTGCGCTGTGCTGAGTGTCAAGTTAAGAGTTGCTACGCTGGGGAACTGGGCTGTGCTTGGGAACTTTCAAAGTATCTAAGACAGGTGCGTTTTTACTTTGAAACACAAGGCAATGATGACGCTGCTGGGTGAGGGCGGTTAGACGGCAAATTACACACAGGACAGCGGGCTGGCAATCTGTTACAGCAACTTCGCGCTCTTTCTAGGCTGTTCCTGCTGCCTGGGCGTCTCGCTCTGACTCTCGCAAGATCTCGGCCCAGCGCGTGCAGCTGACCGTTATCTGCGCAGTTACCTGACAATGGCGCCGACAGTTCTGTACACAGTTAACCCCACGCGCGCCGCTCCCGGTTCCTTGCTGGGTCTTCGGGCCCTGTCCCCACGTTAAACCCCCCAGAGTCTCCCTCTCGGGTTGCCTAGGGCACCTCCACTTCAGGGTAGTCCCCCCCTTTGAATTTCCAATAACACTCCCACGTGGTGCAGCAGTTTCCGTCCCCACGCGCTGTCACTTTAAGAGTCACTGGGGTATCCCAAGTCCGCTCAAAATCTCCGTACATGGGCCACCAAATTTTGTAACCCACACGCCACACCAGGGCCGGCTGACATGCAGGGCGAGCCATCACGAGTTCTTGGAATCTTGAGGGATGATTGGGATATGGCCTGGTGGAGTCACCACACAATGCAAATATCTTTCCAAACTTTATTTGAAGCAACCACACTTCCAGTTCAGCAACAGCAATTAGCAAAGTACTTCAGCACATTAGCAAACAGGCTCACAGGATCCCGGGTTCACTTCAGGGGCTTGGGGACTATGCTACTGGTACCTTTGTGTATTGGTCCTCAGTGCACTCCACTCGGCTCCTCCTAGGCCTACATGGATGTCTCTGTCTTGTTCTGCACACTGTGGCTCTTTCTCCTGTGTGTAGCTCTCCTTCCTCGAAAGGGTTAGTAGGCTCCATTCTGTACTGCTCACTACAGAGTCCTCTGCATGGCTGTCTCCATGGCTCTCTCTCTCTCAGCAATCCATGTTATCTCAGCTCAATACATCATCTCTCGACAACAGCTCTGCACAGTCTGATCCTTCTAAAACGTGTCAGCTCTTACATAACCTCTGTTGATGATGTCACTTTCCCACAGCAGCCTCTAGTGGTTAACTCCGGCACTGCTGTAATGTATTATGCAGCTAGGCTGTGTTATGCAGGGTTTTCTAAGAGAGATTAGGTAACCCCAGTTTTTACTTGGGCCACACATGTCTTTCAGTCACAACTGGGTTTCAGAAGGGATAGGTGCAGGCCTCCCACGGTCTTTGAAAGGATGTGTCTGGGAGAGCAGGACCACTCGCACCTGATCTCCCAGCTATTTGGGGACAGTGGGAGGCTGACCTGGGTAGACATTTCACGGAAAAACAGAAGGAGAAGATGGCAACGCTGGCCCACAAATCCTCAGTGGCAACTAAAATACAAGAAGCCAACTATAAGTTGCTAACGAGATGGTATTACACACCAGACAGGCTCAGTAAGAGGTTCCTGGCGGCGGATCCCCTCTAATATAGATGGGGGGAGGAGAGGGGCACGCTATTGCATATATTTTGGGGTTGCAGGGTGGTCCGGGAATACTGGGGAAAAGTCATCCCAGTAATCACAAAGCTTATCTTGCTACACTTGGGGGACCAATTGGTAGGTAACTACAAAAAATCCCTGCAGGTATAATTACTAAACGCAGCCAAACAGGTGATACCCCAGCTTTGGAAACAGAAAAAAACCCCGACAGTGAATGACTGGGTTGGGGAGGTCCTGCATATTAAAGAAATGGAAGATGTGACATTAGTTCTACATGATAAAGATGAACAGTTCAGGAACACCTGGCTACCGTGGTTGATGTTCCAAGAGTCGGATGAGTTCCGAGAAATGATGGACAGGTAGACATCCGGGAGGCACGTCGGTACTACTCGGGGCATTGTGAGCCCTAGCTTATGCAGAAATGTTGAGGGTACAAAGGGGCGGTGCTGAGAGCCCTGAGGAAAGGGGCCCCCTCCCCCCACCCGCCTTATGTGTGTCGCCGTTCCCCCTAAATTTCTTCACCCTACTCCTCTGTTAGACACCTCACCCAAGTCAGTAGTCAGGTCCTACCAAAGGACGGCAAGAGAGAGCGGGTGCACAGCTAGAGTTACTAGATAACAGAATATATATGCCAGCAAGCGCCCCCTGCTTTTCAGCGCCTAGATAAAGTAGAAACTATGGATAGCCGATTACCTGGAGCAATGAATCGCATGACAAAGTGACCAATCCCCGGCTAGATTCAGAGTACAAGGTGTGACCCGGGTCTTTTGTGCATATCCAATACGTTGAAATTAGTAATGTGGAATCTGTAAATACTGACAAATCTGTATTATGTGTGTTGTCAATACCCTGTATTGTTTTTCTCTATGTGAAATCTAAATAAAGAATAATAATAAAAAAAAAAAAAAGACTCCAGCGCTGGGTGAAAGTCCTTCCCATGGCCACCCATCGGATGCTGTGTGCAACCCCTAACCACTCACTCAATCTCTTATCTCCTTCCATGCACCCATGGTGTATGCACAGGCCTCCTTTGCATGCGAATTAGGTTATTGCAGCATATCTACTTTCTGCACAGCACATCTCCAGCCATTTAATGGTGCCTGATACAGGACGAACAGTGTGCAGTGGATGTAGGGGGCAGCATTTCAGGGGGTTCACACAGCAAAGCATCCCTAATCAGAGATGAGATAGCAGGTCTAGAACAGGCACTAGGCAAGACAAAACTGCATGCTAAAAGGGCTGGGGGACAGGGGTGACATGGAACAATGCTGAAGATTCATGTAGGGTCTGGAATAAAGTAGGCAGTTGCAGATCTCTTTAAAGAAGGCAGAATAATGAAGCACTTAACCATTCAGGGCATGTAATTCGAGATAACGCCGACATCCAAAAGGCAGTGAGGGAGGGGGGAGGAATGTTTAGAGAGGAACATCAGAAAAGATCTGATGTTCCTCTTTAAGACTTAGTGGCCTAAATGTTACTTTAGAGAACATACTGCATATTAATTTAAAATGTTATAGCGATACAATACCAATGATAAATATGCATGCAAAATCATTCATAACCCATTATGCATAAATTGATTATGGGGGAAAAGGCCCTTAAATACACTTAATCCCAAACAAGTTATGTGTCATTTGGATGGGGCTATCAGACCAGATATTTTAAGTCCTCTTGCTGCACTTTATAAGTTTTGTTTACAACTCTAAGTGCAACAAAGTAGATGCCAGCAAGAATGTTTTACATATTTTACAGGCTTCCTGTTGGCAAAAAACTTATTTTATGATCGTCTGCCCATTTCAAAACAGCACATCACATTTCGTGTTGCATTTGTGGATAGTGTGACTCAAAAGCAAGTAACAATTGAGTTACGAGACTGACTAAGTAATCTCTAACTGAACCAAAAATATTTGTCCTACTTTGTTGGCAATGAAATGTGTAAAGGGGAACAAAATCCAGGATTTTGACTTTCCTGGGTTTTGTTCTATGCCCCCCCAGGCATCCCAATGGCACGTGTGAAATCCCCCAGTTCGCCCAGTAAAACTCACCTCTCCTCAGTCCAAAGGCACATGCATGGGCTCTCGTCCAATCAGTGCCCTTTGCCTTGTTCACATCCTTCGACAAAGGGCTCTGATTGCCTTCAAGTAGGAGTGCGCCCTGCCGCTTCCCCCACATCCCCAGCGTATCTGAATGGCTGCTATGGGAGCACACACACCACTGGAAATGCGGCAGCGCTCCCCATTAAAAACAACCATTTGCTGAAATGCTCATCATGTTCCTAAATAATGTTCAACATATCCATATTGGTCAAGTAGTTTTGTTGACATTTTGCTAGGGGGCTGTGCTTCTGGTTATCTTTTCCAGTGGCTACCAGTGGGTGTTTCACAAACCTGCCAGACCATATGCCCTCTGCACCTGGCTGGAAACTTTGTATACCTGCCACTAACTAAGCAAGAGGCAGCTGGCCTTTTTACATCTGGTCCAGGAACTAGCAGGCATTCTTCTTATAATCTTTCTAGGAGGCTGTTTACGTCCAGTGCCTTACCAGCCCTTTGTGGCTCCCTCTGTGGCTTGCTTTGTAGTTTTGTTCCTATATTTCCCTCCCTGTTAGCTATCACTATCTGTTTAGTTATTTATTCCTATTTTGTGTTTATTCCCTAAGAGTAAGGCCGAAGTTTTATGTCCATTCCGTTACTTTAAGAAATTGTCTATTCAACCCCAGGGCTTTCACTATATTGATCTGGCTTAATGCTCACCCTGGCAGAGAGCCCTGTCTTTGTGACAATATCAGTGTGCCTTATTTATAGATTTTTTGCAATGGTTTTACTAGACAGCATGTTATTATACTACAGTATATGGCAATCTATAAAAGAGTGGTGTAGCGTGATTTCTGTTAAACCGGACCTTCAGCGTGATTTAATGAAAAGCCCAAACTCTTAAAAAACAGTTCCCCAGCATCTAAAATTAATATATTTTACGTTTTTAGTCACTAACTTATTATTCTTTCCCCCACTGGGCTGCAACTCTGTTCAGGAATTTAGGATACGGGCGCCGTCATCTTGACTCAGAAGCATCACACTTACTGAGGAGAGGAGAGTGGGATAAGGTACAGGGGGACGTGTTATAGCTGTGCTTTGCTCAGACAGAGCAGAGCTGGGGTCAGGTAACGGTCAGCAGTCCCAGAATGCAGAGCAGCACAGTCAGGAGGCACTTCCTGTTTGCAGGCTGCCTGATAAGATGGTGGCTTCCATAAGCCGCCATCTTGAATGTTTAACCCTTTCGCTGCCAGCCTACCTGCAGCATTTGCCACTCCCTGTTGCCAGACTGAGTTTGACTGTTTCGCGCTACACATGTTCAACTGTCATTTTTGAAAGGATTTCCAGGGATTTCCCAGGATAATTATATATTGTTTTTTTCAACAGAGTCTGGGCTTTAACATGAAATGTCTTGTTTGTATTTTTTAGGTGTATTCTCAACATTTTTGGGTGAAATGTGTGAAAAAAATTAAAAAAAATATATTTTTTTACAATTTGTCGAGTTTTTTGTAATAAAAAATGTAAGTTTGTCAATAAAATCTTATTGCGTGAGAAACCCCAATTTCTCCCGGTTACAGCGATACCACATATGTATAGGTAGACACCCTTTCCTGCCCAGAAGCCTTTTATAGCTGCTGGATGACAAATGGTTAATTCAAAAAAAAAAAATGACATAGGGTCCCCCTTCCCGGGGAGGGAGACCCCATTTTTTTTTGGATTTTTAAGGGTTAAAAACCCTTAAAAATCCAAAAAAAAAAATGACGTGGGGTCCCCCTTACCCAAAGTAACCAGCCCGGGACCAGCTATGGGGGCTTGTAGGCACAGAGTGGGGGGGCCAGCTTTGGTGGCCCCCCCACCCTGCAGCCTACGAGCCCACATAGCCTATGTGGGCCCGGGCTCTTCTGCCCCCCCCTGGCCTTTGGGGAGGCAGGTAATGGGGGTGCGGGGGTTAATGGCAAGCCACCCGCTAGGGCAGGTGACTTGCCACCCCCCCAGCCTTGTGAACTGGTATAAGGGGTCTCATGGACCCCTTACCAGCTCACAAAGGGTTAATGTGAAAAAAAAACACCACACAATAATAAAAAGTATTTTATTAGAAAAAAAAAAAATTTTTTTTTACTGTACTTACCTTCGATTGCAAGCTCTTGTCCCTCGCCGCTCAGCTGACAGATGCCGGTGATCGGCATCCAGAGAAGGAGAAGGCAGGAGATCAGAGGATCTCCTGTCACCTCCTTCCAGGGCACCGATCACCGGCATCTGAGAAGCTGAGAAAGCTGAAGCCGGTGATCGGGACCGGGATGACGTCATAAGCCCCGCCCCCAAGGGGGCGGGGCTTAGAGGCAAGATGGCGGCCGCCATCTTGAAGAAGAGAGGAGAGAGCCTCCCAGGCTCTCTCCTGAAGAACGGTAAGTCCTGGGGGGGGATCGGAGGCCCCCCAGGTGAAGAGGAGGGACAGCGGGAGCCAGCGCACACACAGGTAAGTGAATGTCATTTTTATTTTTTTTTTTTTTTTACAGTTAGCAGCTGCTGCTGCAGAAGCGGGGGGGGGGGCGGCCTATTCCGGGGGCTCTCCTGGAGCCATCCGACCCCCCACGGGGGATCGGATGGCACCAAATTAAAGAGGAGACCCGGCCGGATCCAACAAGGGGTCAGGTGAGTATTTTTGATTTTTATTTTTTAAACTAGAAGCGAGGAAAGTCAAGCACGTAACACCTACGGGCTTGGCACTTAAGGCCCAGCCAAGCCAGCACGTAGGTGTTACGTGCTTGGCACCAAAAGGGTTAAAGGCTCATAACATGCAGTAGATGCAGGTAGGATGATTTTTAATGTGGACAATCTGTATGTACAGGGTGTGGGAAACATATAAGATAGACTCTTATTCAGAGTGAAGGTCTGCTTTAACTGTTGAAACCTTACTAAATAAGTCATAGAAGATGGGAATGGTGCACAACCTGTCAATTCTTGTCTAACTTTACAAAAAGTATACTTTCTGGAACATTGTAACTGCTGTGGTAAAGTGTATGGGAAAGTCCTGAATGGTGTTTATTTTTCACTTGCTTTGCTCAATCAGGCACAATCTATGCCGGGTTTACAGGATCCCAGTCCACATCCCCAGTCCTTTACAGGTTTTTTCACTAATCCCAGGTCTCACACAGGTGATGAGGCTAATTGTGGGGAAGCCTAAATAAAAGCAGCCGATAAGGCTTTCAGTTTGCTGTTGAACAGCCTGGGAAGAGGCGCCTAGACCTGGTTACTCACAAAGTCGGACAGAACTGAATGGCAGCTGAAGGACTTTGCATGTGTCACCCACACTTAGACTTGTGGATTTACAGCGTGGGCTCGTATGCCCTGTAAGCGGACCTGTTACAACAAGGACTTTCAGCTTGCTGCATTATCTTACCCTGGATTTTACTAGAGCCGGTGAGGTAACCGTTTGCTGTTCTGCATTGTTGGCTGCAACCTTCTCTAATGTTAAGAGATGTTTTGGCTGTTGAATTTTTATTTTCAATAAATTACTTTTGATTTGAAGAACTGCCGTTCGCCCCAGACCCTGACACTGCATATTATATATCCAGTGAGGTGACTTTTGAAGCTAGATGGTCTCTAAACAGTGACTGACTACAGCTTTCCCAAATTGTATGTAACATCGAACAAATAACATCTGGTATTTCTTAGTAACTTTTTTGTGGAAAAAAAATCACATGCATGTTTGCCATTTAATAATTGCCATTTTGGGTGTCTTGATTTTACCCAATGAACAGCTGGTGTTTTCAGTTGTGGAATAAGTACTGTTGTTTGAAATACCAATGATACTTGTAAAAAATAATTGCTTGGCCAAAGCAACACTTTAACACGATAGCCTGCATTTGTATATGTATCTTATAATTAGAGTATGTTCAGACTAGGTGTTTTACAGGTTGCACATTCCTCCTATGGCTACTCATAAACAACTTAAACTGTAAGGTTTGCAGATTTTCATTAAATGCCCTATTAAAAAGGGGGCAGTCCTTACAGCAGTTTTAGGCTGTTTTTTTATAATATAGGTAGAAATAGGTACAGTCACAGGGGGAGTGTAATGGTGTTAATAACACAGCCACAACTGAGAACACTTTAGAGGTTAGGATTTGTATGAGGAGTATGTAACCCAGTGACAGTATTGGTTGTGATTAGAGATGAGCGAACTGGTTCATCAGAACCCAAGTTCATTCCGAATTTCAGGAAAAAAGTAGATTTTCCCTGAAATTCACTGGTACCTCGGGCAGTGGGTAAAAAAAAAAAAAAAACTCACCATCATTCTCGTTCCAGCGCCACACTTGGATCCATTGTGCATGGCGGAAGCTGACTTGCACAGCTGACAGCGTGTCCGGCTGCACTGTCTGTCAACTGTGCAGGTCAGCTTTTGCCACCAGCTGACAGTGCGGTCGGCCTCCCCCACTCCCACCGTGCTGTGTGACATGCTGGTTTCCCTGTCATTCTGGCCCAGCGGCTGGCTGCTTGTGCAAGCCAACTTGAGCCCGCAGCCAGCCGCTGGACCAGAACGATGGGGAAGCCAGCATGTACGTAAGTGTCTGTGGGATACACACAGCGGGAGTGGGGGAGGCCGGCCACACTGTCAGCTGTGCTTCCACCACCCGCTGACAGTGCGGCCGGCCTCCCCTGCTTCCACCGTGCTGTCTGTAATGCCGGCTTCCCCATCGTTCTGTACAAAGAGAATGGAGATAGTTCCTGCTGTGACTTCAGAAACAATCTCCCTTTAGGTTGCGCTCCCTGCTTACATAGAACAATCAGAGGTAAACGAAATACCCAAATGATATTGTATTAATTTGGACTATTTACCTGTGATACAATTCAACAGGGGGCATAACCTAAAGGGAGATTGTTTCTGAAGTCACAGCTGGTGGCAGCAGGAACTATCTCCATTCTCTTTGTACTCAACAAAACAACTATAAGGAAACGGTCACTTATACCTGAGGTTGCAGCACCCCACTCACACCCTCGCCCCATTACTCCATTCCAGTGCTCAGTACCATACACTTTTTTCCCCATCGTTCTGGCCCAGCGGTTGGCTGTGGGCACAAGTTGCCTTGCAAGCCAATTTGCGCCCACAGCAAGCCACTGGGTCTGAACGACGGGGAAGCTGCCATGTAGGTAAGTGTCTTTGCAATACACACAGCACGGTGAGAGCGGTTGGTCACACTGTCAGCACTTGCACAGCTGACAGTACGGCTGGACTCCCCCTCTCCCACCACTAGAAATGAGCGATTCTCAAAGGTTCGATTCGGGCGAACCCGAATTTCTTGGAGAAATTCGGTGAGTCACCCACCCGAATCGCATTTTTAGGAAGTTTGCTCCTCTCTAGTTGTGATGGATGTTTTTGTCCTCTCAGATTCACAATAATTGGTTCTGAAGTTTGAGCCCCATACTGATAAAAATAACTATTTAAATAAATAGTTAAACTAGAACATCAAGTGAAAATATAGAAATCTATAGTACTCGCCGCCACAAACCTTCCCAGGGCTTCTGAGTGTGGTCCGCCTCGCGATGTTTATTTTCTCAACTGGTCTACATATCTCAAGTGCTGCTGCTCACTGCTGAGTTTTTCAAACAGGCATGGCCTGTGCAATAGTAGGTTTAAAAACTAGATTACTTTATTGCAGCTCTGGTCAGTAAATAGTTAATAACAAGCAGGCAAAAGGCAGTCCACTTAGTGTCCCCTTTGTTGGGCCAGGGCTTGAGCACTGGAGTGTATCCCTTTATCCAACAAGAAGCTATAAGCACTAGGTGTGTGGCCTCAACCCACCTTTTCATTTAAGCACTGGGGTTTGTGTGTACTGTGATCTTACAACATCCTCTAAGCACTGGGGCGTATACCCTTATCCTACAACAAGCTATAAGAACTGGGTTTTGTGTGTGGCCCCTTAACCCAACTTTTCATTTAAGCACTGGGGTTTGTGTGTACCGTGATCCCACAACATCCTCTAAGCACTTGGGTCTATCCCCTTATCCTTCAAGAAGCTATAAGCACTGGGTTTTGTGTGCGGCCTCAACCCACCTTTTCATTTAAGCACTGGGGTTTGGGTGCACTGTGATCCCATAACATACTCTAAGCACTGGGGTGAACCGCACTTTAATACCAATTGATTATGGCACTTGTGTGTTAGTGCTCTTCAATACCTATTGTTAGTGGAGTATCCAGTAGAATTCAGGGTACTTAAAACCCTCTTGAGAAAAAAAAATGTGTGTGGTTACCAAAAGTTCAAGGCACCTGTTAGTGTTTTGCAGTACCTATAGTTTAAAGTACCTGTGTGTTAGAGCTCTTTTTGGTTTAGGACACCTAAGGCAATTTTTTTGTATTTGTCCATTTTGGGCCACTGTAACTGCAGGTATCTAACAATGCAGAACGCAGCAAATAAGGGACAGGGATATGGCCGTGGTGCTTCTGCTGCTGGTAATGGAGCTGGTGCTTGTCTGGTTACTGGTGCTGCAGGACTTCTTTCCTCCTTGCCTGCTACACCTTCCTCTGGTGCAAGCAGGCGCCAGGGTTTGGAGCACATTTTTGTAGACCCCAGCTGCTGGCAGAGTGTTTAGGTCAGAACAAATTGAGGCAGTCGTAGTTCATATGGCACGCAGTGCTACCAGTTCTGTGGGATATTCTTCCACTGCAGCCGAGAGTGCAGAGTCCCCCCCCCCCCCCCCCTGTAAAATCTGTTGCAGACCTAGGGCTCACAGATGCCCAAGAGCTTCTATGGGAGAATGAGGATGTGGGCAACATACCATCACAGGATGCCCTGGATGATGAGGAGACCCAAGTGCCGACTTCTGCAGCTTTCTGCAATGTTGAGGCTGAGAGGGAGGCTAGCAGGGAAGAGTAGGTGGAAGAAGATGCCAGGGGACAAGTGCCTAGAACCAACATGGACTGAAGGCCATCAGAGTTCAGAGGAAGATGTGGTGGTCACACAGCCTCAGGCTGCCAGTAAAAGTAAGAAAGTGCAAACCCTCAGCAGTCAGTTCATTGCTGCCACTGCCCACCACAGGATCTCACCAGCATGGCATTTTTTTAAGTGTCCACAGTGATCGAGTCTGAGGTCATTTGCAAACTGTGCCAACAGTCGCTAAAGTGAGGGAAAACCGCTAATCATCTCTGCACCTCATGCATGACCGGGCATCTGCAAGCAAAACACGAGCTGCAGTGGTAAACCTACCAGAAAAATAAAAAACACCTAGGTCTCCCTCTGTCTCAGCCTCCAGCTCCATCTTCCCAACAACAAGGCCACCTTTCTCCCCCCAAAGGGAGAATGTGGGAACCACACCACCTCCAGAACCAGCAGCAGCACCACCACCACCACCACCACCAAGCCGGTCCACATCATCCCAGGGAAGTGTTCAGCTTTCCATCCCGCAAACCTGGGAGAGAAAGTGGAAGTTGGGCCCATCCTGTTGTGGAGAGAGATGTGCTCAAAAGAGCAGTGAGCCACTCCACCTGACTCCTTCCAATGTAGAAGGTAGGGGGGCAGGATCACAGCCATTGAGCCACAAATTACTGACTTGCTTGGTGATCTCCACTGAATCACTAATGAGATATAAAATAATAGGAAAAAACAAAACAGGTCCAAAGATTGCTGCCCCCCCCCCCCTGCAGTGATGCCTGAGGCGGTTGCCTCACATGGCCTCATTAGAGGTGAAGCCCTGTTTAGAACACTAAAACAATATATAAGCAGAATGGTATGTTCAAAACCTGTCACCCTTGATTCTTCTTCCTTGCAGGAAATGAAACAGGCTTGGCTGGAAATTTGGATGCAAGGTGTATAAGTAACCTCTCCTCTTGCTATCTAGCATATTGAGGATTTATATTATTGGACCATTTATCCCAGAATTGCTGCTTTGGATTAGAGGTGAATTTGCAATAGTTCTACATTTTATACTCTCAATTATTTCATTTTTTAAATTAGCTAAAGCATTCAGTAGAAAAAATTGTAGCTTATGTCTTGGCTTTTACTCCACCTTCAGGTACTGTATATAACACGCCCAGGTATGCTATTTGAGTCAGTAGTATCAAGCAGGCAGAGGCGACGTGAATGATAATCGCCAGCTATGAAGTCGGAACGAGATCCGTAATTGCTGCTGGAGCCTAAAGCCGTGGTAAGGATTTCTATTTAGGATGTGTGAGGCATGGACTTAGTAGTATGACAATCTTGGCAGTTTTAGAGTCCAGCTTTTCCTCTCATCCTGATAAACCAAGCAAGGTACTAAAGGTTCAGCCTATTTATTGACTAATTTAAAAAAATACTTAAAAAAAATACTAAAATGCTAATACAGAAATTATGGGCGATCTATCTTTACAATTATAACCAAACTTTGTAGTATATTTTCTCTAATGGACTGCAGTGTGAATAGGATAGTTCAGCCTGTGCTCTAGCATGTCAAAGGCTTGGTGATTGTACAGATCAGATTGTCAATGTGTGGTCGGCAGCTATTTTAAGCATAAAATATTGAGACGTTGATCTACAATTATTTTTAAATTTGGGGGCATAAACTGTTTTTTAGTGACTGATGGAACAAACAACATAAAGACTATATATAAAGTTATGTATATATAGAGAGAGAGATCGCATTCTAGAATATAATGATTGTGCCTTAAAAAATACATGTGAATGATATTGATAGTGAATGGTTACTGCACTGAAGTACATACTTATTTTATGAGGTATTTAGACCAAATTTGTTACTTCTTCAATTTTTATTTATCAACCACTGTTCTTCCTAGTGATATTTTGTGGTACTGTATGTCGAGCAAATTTCAATGCACCCAAAAGATTTCTCTTGAGATATATTTAATTAATAGAGGCAATTGCAAGTAAGATTACCCCGCGTTTTTGGCAGTAACCTCATGCAAGCTTCAGTGACAAATCCTCTTTGAGAAGTACATTTCCTTCTGAACTGAGGATTTAGTGATTTTTTTATTGCTATTTCATTAAAGCAGGGCAGCTTCAAAAAAATCATGTTGCTTACTTAAAGTGGACCAAAACCCAGGATAGTCAAAAGGTTTGACTATCCTGGGTCTTGGTCCTTTTCCCGGGGGCACCCCGATCGAGGGTGCCTTGCTGTGTGAAACCCTCCCAGATCACCGCAGCAACTCACCTCTTCCCGGGCCCATGGCGCGTCTAAGAGCATCCTCTGCCTTTCTCTAACAGGGAGCGTGCTTGCGTCAGCCATTCACAAATGCCTGGATGCGCACTGCTAGAGGGAAGCAGAGGATGCGGCCGCCAGAGCCACTGCTCTTAGATGTGCCATGGGCCCGGAAAGAGGTGAGTTTCTGGGTGATCTGGGGGGATTTAACACAGCGTGGCATCCCCCCCCATCGGGGTGCCCCCGGGGAAAGGGCCAAAACCCAGGGTAGTCAAAATCCTGGGTTTTGGCCCACTTTAAAGGAGCGCTAGTGAAAAAAGGGTCCAAAAACAAAAAGCCAAATAACTATGCTACACAGCAAGCGGAGGGGTCATTTTAAACCCTGCATTAAAATAACTATAGCCAAGCTTGTTTGCTACACAGCAAGCGGAGTAGTCACTTTTACACCCTGCATCTAAATAAATATAGCCAAGCTTGTTTATTTCTTTGAATGGAAGGAAGAAGAATCAGGGGTGACATGTTTTTAACACTACCTAACCTGCCAGTCTGTTTTTAAATGGGAGAACTACACCGCCTGTGTCCTGAGCTAATCTGTGCTGGAGTCACAGTTTATTTCTATTACACCTCTTGGAGTGGAGATACTTTTACCAATCGTGCAATGCTTAGAGCAGATATTTAGAGTGGCTTAGGCTGCTGCCCCCCCCCCCCCCCCCCCGGCTCAGGCATCGGAATAGAGCAGATCACCAGTGATGCCAACCTTGGAGACCTGCTTACAGGGCGATGGTCATGGCAGGGTGTGGTTTACTCATAGGCTTTTGTGCAACAACTGTTTTTTACAAAATCTCACAGAGATACTGAATAATAAGTGGGGCTTGCAGTGACACCCCCACTCCATATTTAACCAGTCCTTCTGCCTCGGTAAAGCTACCCTTCATTCTACCAGAACAGGGGCTGCGGGTATATGCCTATATCAACATGTTTCTCCAGGAGCATTGGGACTGGGAGGCAGCTTGCCCTGCTGCATGGTGATTTGAGCTGGGTGACCGGGTGAGGGGGGGGGGTCAAAACAGGGTGACCAACCAGATGACTTGGCAAAACCTGTCACCTCTGAATTTTATTCCTACCATTTTTTTTCAGTTGGGGTGTATAAGTGACCCCTTCTCCTACTATCGAGCATGGTTATATAGATGTTTAATATTGGATTGGCATACAGCTACAGTTACGTATGCTACCAGCAACTACTAGATAAATAACGTGGTGGAAACTGATGTAGCGTTACAATGTTTGCTGTTATAAATGATACAACCTGACTGTGCTTTTATGATCCTGTATTTACAGACAATACTGACTATTTCCCTAGCACTGATTAGAGCATTAGTACAGTGGCTGCTTCATTCAGAGGTACAACTATAGGTGACTGGGCCCTGATGTAATCATTAATTAGGTGCCCAGCATTGCTCATACAGTAACATTTTTCTTGTCACATTCAGCCCCTGGAATGCTACATTTCTACAAAAAATGAGATCAAGTTAAGAACTTGCTAGAACAAGCCTGAGAAAATATGGAAGTTCAGGATGTTAGTCAGCCATAAATTCATTGAATTCATTCATTGAATAATTTGGTCTTTTGCACTGAGCTATGTAGGGCAGGTCTATGAGCATCCGGGCAGCCAAGACGTTTAGACAGAAGCAAAGTTTTTAACGCAGAGCAAGAAGTGGCATCTCAAGGTCAGGTAAAGTGGAGTAGATCAGGGGTCCCCAATCTAGTCCTCAAGGCCCACCAACAGGCCAGGTTTTGCAGATCTTCACACAGATGCACTTGTGGAGTAATTAGTGCAGGAGCCGACTATGTGGAGATCTACAAAACATGACCTATTGGTGAGCCTTGAGGACAGGGTTGGGGACCACTGGAGAAGGTAACAGTGATGAACATCCTGCTCTGTTTTCTCAGTTGCATCGGTTGGGCCTTAAAAAATAATAAATAAATATATATGTATATATATATATATATATATATATATATATATATATATATATACATAGATATGTTTTTATTCTTTATTCCTTCGGGGGCGTTCTGGTCCCCCACTAAATTTCATGCCCATTGCATGTTGCTGGTGCCCATAAAACACCCCATAATGGCACACCACCGATGCCCAGGTGGCTGCGTGCACCCCTTTTCTCCTGCTGGGTGAGGAAAAGTTTTGCTGCTGGTGCTGCTGTACTGTCCATGGCGAAGAGAAAGTGGGAAGCAGGTGGGTGCTGGTAGAGCCAGAATCACAAGACTGCTGTCATTTGTATAGCTGAGCCTGGAGATTGATAATTTGGCTCCTGCCCGGGAGGGTAGGTGTTGAGCACACAACGGGAGGGGCGGGGCTTTCAGGTTGGGGGCATGATGGTTGCCAAACTTCCGAAACAGGATGTCGGTTGGTCATCATTAAAGCAGACAAAACCTGTGATTTTCATTATTCTGGGTATTGTTTCTTGCCCCTGGGGCATCACTGCTACGTCAAAAACCCCCAGTTCTCCACAAAACTCATCTTTGTTTGTTCCCATGGTTCTGGATCACGTCCAATCAGACCCTTATGCTGTGAATATCAATGCTTGGCAAACAGCTCTGTTTACATACAGAGCTTAGCAATGGCGGGTGGAAGCAGCCACATCCCCAGTTCCCTTTAGAAGTAGGTGCGCCGCACACCTTAGCCTATCTGAATGGCTGGGCGCGGGAGCACGCCTCAGCCTGGAGATGCTAGGGATGCAGTCTGTGCCCAGGGGGGTTTCATACAGCGGAGCATCTCAATTAGGCATGCCCCAGCAGAAGGCCAGTGGACGGCCCTGGAGTCTTTTCGAATTCAAGACTGGATAATATGGCTGTAAGTCATGCTCAAAAGGCCGGGGGGGGGTGCGTTTGCCAAACTCAATTAAATTGGGGGTAGTTGTTGAACGCCTCCTAGCAACATGACACGTTTGGCCAACTCCTAAGCATCCCCACACCCCCTCGCTATTTGATCAACTGTGGAAGTTTATTGTTTAAAAAATGACCCTGGCTTCTAATTGTGCCGGCTGATTCTAATTGGCCCTGCTAACTAATGCCATTGTGATGCTATGTGGCTGTGCTTCAACACTTATGGCTTTACTGATTCCCCTGGACTTATTCCAAGTGAGTCAACTGGGTCAGACTGATGTCTATGCACTTAACAAAAGCTTCGGCAGAAAGCTACTTGCTTTGTCCACTTGAAGACAAACATACACTCCAATTATGGACATCTCTCAGACCAACAAAGGTTTACCGTATCTAGACCCAAAGCCCTATTAAATATACACGGTTTACTGGCCACATGCACATGCATATTATATCCTGGCCCTCGCCCCATAATTCTGTTCAGAGCCTGCACCAGATCCCCTTGTAGCCCAAACATTTCTGTAACCTATTTTATTGAACGCTATGAGACAAATTGCTGGCACCAGTAAGCGGTATTATTGATAATTGTGGTGCAGTGCTCTGTTTATTAACCAAATATAGACAATGACTAGAAGTTGGGGGGTACCCCACTATGAAAACCCCCCAGAAGGTGATTAACAGAGTCTTATAACTGCACAACACCAAGAGGTAAGATTAATATATGAATTTATTACTCTCAAATATTAAAAAGGTTCATTTTTTACATGGAATACAGACTAATAAAAAACATATACAACATGCTAAAATACATACTGCCAGGAGGGGGCGCTAGTCAATCTTACTGCCTTAATACTAGATATGAATAAAAGGATATATATACAGTGTTACAACATCTATATAAAAAAAAAAAAGGGAATTCATGAAAGTGGCAATTCTTAGTAAAGTGCTAAGTGCTTATCCCCCCAATACCCCCCAACTTCTAGTCATTGTCTATTTTATTGAACCACAGCCCCCCACCCACTTGTTCATCTGTACCCTAAGAGCAATTTCAGCAGCTTTCCATGGTACATTTTTAAGGTAATGTTACTACTTTTTATCTCTATACTTACCTGCTCTCCTGCTTCCTCAATCCACCAACACAGTCTTGGGAGCCACATCCCAGCTTTTCTGGTGTTATCAACTCAATCCAGGTGATCCAGATAGCTATGGACAGTATGACAAGCCCACTTTGATTCCAGCTGTCAGGTTAACAACTATGTAATATTTCCTTTTTTTCAATGTGCAATGTGTATTTTTTATTCTTAATTTGACATACTACTTTAGTCATTATCTTCAGTTTACTTTAGGGTACCGACTTTTACAGTCAAGAATGTTTCACTCCCTGTCTGCTCATAATAATAACAACACAAAAACAGATCATGAAGTTAATTATTTACAAAGAAAATACAGATAAAAGGCAGGGAATCTGAAAGAATTTATAGAATGTGAATATACATTCAGTGCCTACTTCTAAAGTTTTCTTTTCTGCCCATGAAGTATATGAAAAGCCTACACTTCAATTTGTGAAGTTCCTAAAATTTAAGTGCACGTCGTAGTAAAAAAAATATTTAAAAAGCTTTATACTTACATTTCCTTCCTGTCTCTCACAGCTCTGCAGCTCTAAGCTCCCCTGTTTCTAGTCACACGGGAATATGCTCCCTCCTGATTTGACAGTATTCTCCCCTGTTTCTAGTCACAAGGGCATAGGTGACATGCAGGAGATATTCCGGGGTGTGCAAAACACAGAATAAGGCGCATTAGTTAGGCTGCAAGGGATCAACTATTTTTACTTTTTATCATAGCAAAATGTTAAACTTTTGGCCATCTTGTTATAACTACAATTTTCTTCTATGACAGTATTATAGCTCTGCAGACACGGGGAGTCTAATTCCTAAAGAACGTGAGTCATTTCAAATGCTGCCGAGTGGCAATTTCAGCACCAAAGCAGCAGTGCCCCGGCAGTGCAAAATGGCCAAGATAGCATTCTGTGCGGCGCTGTACCTTGTGATGGCATTATCTAGTGATGCTCATGTACAGCAACACGTTGCACCAGTTGTAAGCTGAGGTGGACGAGGCTGAATTTACGCAGAACTCCAGGGCCCGGGTTGGCGCTTCATAACCTGGGCGCACAGGCACCATGTGCCAATATGCAGGTGAAAATGCTGCAGAAAATACACAGGTTGAACTGTGAAATTAGGGGGGCACACATCATTTGAACACATATGTGTTTCTAAACGCGTTTGACAATTGAAAACGTAGGGATGGGGATCAAATTTGCGGATCGTCTAAAACAGCCAAAACACTATTGGTATCATGCCAACTATAAAGTTCTATGATAAAAATAATGAGTTTTTTATTGGAAAAATTCAAAGGCAACTGGCGTCTATGAAAGCTTTATACTAGAACAAATGTATAACCAAAGGGAGGCACACAACACACTAAATAATTAAATAATCACCCAATATAGATCTTTATTATTCTAAAGCACAGACATGATGCAAGACTCAATAAAAATATTTAAAAAAAAAATATCACTATATAGCCAATAAATTATCCAATATGAAACTCAGTATCCAACTTAATAAATAAAGCTGTCAATCCTTACACAAAAACCAAGGTCCCAAATATCGACTTAATAATTCATTTAATATTTTTACAATATGTGCAGTGCAATATATACACAACCAACACCCAATGGTCGTTTATATTGTTGTATTTATATCTAGGATTGTCATTTATATTGTTGTATTTATATCTATTTTGAAATATGGGGAGTGGCACCCTATATCTTGCTGAGTGTGCAGGCAGGTTGTTCTGTGTCTGAAGTCTATAGGAGAACGCCACTCAGTGCCTGTTGGTGCTGCTGCCTGTCTTACTTTTGCTTCGTAAGTGGAGCACCAAGGTGGAGTAGCAGAAAAATGACAGGCACCATGTGTCATTGTACGGCGCTAGCGTTTCTTAAATAAGGCCCTCAAGGACTCTTTTCATAAGTAGGCAGCAAAAAAAAAGACAATTTTCAATGCCACATAGCGTTATAGCAGTATTTTAGGAATGCATATGTGTGTTTCTGTTCTATTTGCTTAATTTTGTTTGTAAAATAGATAGCATTCAAACTCTATTAAAAATAAAAAATTCAGGTAATGGTCAGTAAAAGCACAGCATAAAATAAATATACACTTACCATCCCACTTACCACTTACCATCCAGCCTGCAGGCCCAACCCAAAGGAGTACTGCAGGTGTCCACTGCTGATATACATTCTTTGGTGGACAGTCATATGCATGTTGGGGGGGGGGCAGTTGAGAGTATGCATACAGCTTCAGAGCTGTTTACTCTAGAACAAAACTTCTGCTGCCTGCAGGACTATGAAGGATCAAGGCTGTGGGCTGCCAGGTAAGTGTTTTTGCTGCACTTTTACTTTCCCTTTAAAAACAAACAGAAATGTATGTATGGAAAAGGTAAAGTCTGCATTTGATGTCATTTTTTAATGTATTTATTAGTGCCATGTGAGGATGTTCCCAATGTGCTGAGCTTATCTAGTAAGTTTGTTATTTTTTCCCTTTGTGAGCAGATATGTGAGAGAAGTGAGTCCTGTACACACATAGAACTCTGCTGCTATGACTGATGTGAGGGAGCGCACTCAACCTTACCCATGCCCAAAAGCAGTGTACAGTGACTCAATTCTCTCTTGGTGTACAGACTTGGTGTAGAGTTGCCACTAGCAACAGATTACAGTTAGTAAAAAACATAAAAAGATCAGCTGAGCCCCTTGGAGCCATCATATTGGTACACAAAAAATATAAGCTTTCAAAAATTCCTTCAAAAGTGAACTTTCCTTTTAAGCAAATGTTTGCTCATATAAACAATCTTTTTAATCAACAGAATTGGCCTTGTTGCCAGAAGAACAAGCATGAACTGGGGAGTGTATGAAGCTCTATTGACAGGTGTAAATAAGTACTCTACCGAATTTGGACGAATCTGGCTCTCCATTGTTTTTATCTTTCGCATCCTAGTATATGCAGTGACTGCGACGCGTGTCTGGGGAGATGATCAAAGAGACTTTGAATGCAACACACGTCAACCAGGATGTAATAATGTTTGCTATGACCACTATTTTCCTGTGTCCCACGTTCGTCTGTGGGCATTACAGCTCATCCTGGTTACCTGTCCTTCTCTTCTTGTTGTGATGCACGTTGCCTATCGAGAGAATCGAGAAAGAAAACACAGAGAGAAGCTTGGGGAGAAGAGTAAAAAACTTTACCAAGATGTTGGCAAAAAAAGAGGAGGGCTTTGGTGGACTTATCTTCTCAGTCTCCTGATCAAAGCTGCTGTGGACTCAACTTTCATTTATGTTTTTTATCGGCTCTATGAGAATTTCTTTCTTTCACGCTTAGTGAAATGTACACTTACCCCTTGCCCCAACTCTGTAGACTGTTTTATCTCCCGACCATCTGAAAAAAACATCTTCACTCTGTTCATGATCATTACTTCTGCTGTGTGTGTCTTTCTAAACCTTTTGGAGGCTGCTTATCTTATAGTGAAGAAGTGCAGAATGGCAAGACATACTCAGAAAGAAATATCTATAAAAGGAGCACACTTGGATCACTGTGTCAGTGTAATTGAAAAGCATGTATGCAAAGGTCCACATTGTAAAAGCACATGTACAGATAAGGTCAGCTCTGGGAAAAAGGACAAACATGGCAACCAATAACAATGCACAACATATATATATTGTTTGTTGTACAGAGGGACTTCCAAAATTTTAGTCAGGAACTTTGCAAAATAACAGGTTCCATCACCTTTTCTGAAGTTTTGCCAGTATGTAATCAGGGAAAAAAGGCACTTAACATCACCAAGTTAGATTTGTGGTTACGTCAGTGGTGTGAAGACAAAGGCTTTGGATGTATTAGTCATGATGTTAGAAGGTGGTCGAACAATGAGTTGCTTAAGAGGGATGGCTTGCATCCTTCACAGAAAGGCACAGAAGAACTTGGAGTGGAACTAGAGGAAGGGGAAGGGGACAGAGATGTAACTTTTAAGGGTGATTTCTGTCCCCTACCATTTAGGATGAAGAAGGACATTGAAGCAGGAAGCCCGGTCAGTGGTAGGCTAGAGGTGGAAATGATCAAAGACACACTAAAATACAATACCAACAACATCCACATGATGTGTGGACTGGAATATCCCAAGTGCATCGACATGCAAGAGCAGGACTATATTAGAGGCACTTAATGGAGTGTCTCTAAAACAACTTGTGACATTGCCAACTAGAGGAGATAACATTCTGGACTTAGTTCTGACCAATGGGCATCTGGTGTCCGAGGTCAGGGTTGAAGAAAATCTGGGTTCCAGTGACCATCAATGCTTATGGTTTAGAATAAAAACAGACATTGTGCAATCACACACCAGAACCAAAGTGCTAGACTTTAGGAAGACAAACTTCAAGGAAATGGCAGACTATGTAGAAAGAAAATTAGGTGAGTGGAACAGAGTAGCAGAAGCAAGTGCCCAGTGGTCACTATTAAAAATTGCCATCTTAAAGGCAACTAAGCAATATGTGATTAAAAGATTAAAAGGAAGAAGAAACCATTATGGTTTACTAGGGAAGTCAGCACTATCATAAAAGATAAGAAGTCTGCCTATAAGAAGTATAAAGTAAGTGGAAGTGTAGCTGACAGAGAGGCGCATAAAATTAAACAGATGGAAGCAAAACTAATTATAAGGACTGCTAAAGGGCAAAAGGAGGAAGAAATGGCCAAATCTATGAAGAAGGGAGATAAAACTTTTGTCCGATATATTGGTGACAGAAAGAAGTCAAAAATTAGAAATAGGAAAAATAAATATATTGACGGAGATAAGGCTGTGGCTGACCATCTGAATAGCTACTTTTGTTTGGTATTTTCAGATAGTAGCAGGCATGGCCATAGCACAGCATCCATCTAAAAGGTAAGTAAGGCGATGGGTCCAGATGGAATCCACCCCAGAGTTCTAAGGGAACTTAGGTTTGTGATTGCAGCCCCTCTGACTGATTTACTTAACCATTCCCTTCCAACTGGTGAGGTTCCAGATGATTGGAGAATGGCCAATGTCGTACCAATCCATAAAAAGGGGAGTAGAGAAGAAGCCAGTAATTACAGGCCAGTTAGTTTAACATCTATAGTGGTCAAATTAATGGAAACACACTTAAAAAAACAGATAATTTCCCATCTAAAAATTAATGACCTATTGGACCCAAAACAGCACGGCTTTACTGAGGGCAGATCATGTCAGACCAATCTTATTGATTTCTTTGACAATATCACTAAAGTGTTAGATGAAGGTGGTGCTGTGGATATCGCCTATCTGGATTTTAGCAAAGCCTTTGACACTGTACCACATAAAGAGCTCATAGATAAGTTATTGAAGGTAGGACTCAATCCCTGGATAGTTCAGTGGATTTCCAGTTGGCTGAGGGATCGGTATCAGAGCGTTGTTGTAAATGGTGTGCAATCTGAACAAAGGCGAGTTACAAGTGGTGTGCCGCAAGGCTCTGTCCTGGGCCCCATTCTTTTTAATATATTTGTAAGTGACATAGGAGAAGGCTTGGTAGGAAAAGTTTGTCTGTTTGCTGATGATACAAAGGTTAGTAATATGGTGGATATTCCAGGAGGTGTCTGCAACATGGAAAATGATTTAGCTTTACTGGATAGATGGTCAAAACTGTGGAAACTAGAGTTTAATGTCTCTAAATGTAAAATCATGCACTTGGGTAGAAGGAATCCCTGCTCTGAGTACTGTATGGGCAGCACTGTGTTAGCCAGGACCTCGGAGGAGAGAGATTTAGGGGTACTGATTACTGATAGCTGCAAGATGAGTGGACAGTGCAGCCAGGCAGTGGGAAAAGCAAGCAGGATGCTCGGCTGCATAGCTCGAGGCATCACCAGTAGGAAGAGGGAGGTTGTGATGCCGCTGTATAGAGCCCTGGTGAGGCCACAGCTAGAATATTGTGTGCAGTTCTGGAGACCTTACCTGACATTAGACATTATTCAAATAGAACGTGTCCAAAGGCGGGCAACGAAAATGGTGGAAGGACTTAAACTTAAAACTTATCAGGAGAGACTTAAAGAACTTAATTTGTACAGTCTGGAGGAAAGAAGGGAGAGGGGGGACATGATTGAGACCTTTAAATATGTGAAAGGATTGAATAAGGTTCAGGAGGGAAGTGTTTTTAAGAAGAAACTTAACGATAGAACAAGGGGACACAACCTGAAGCTAGTCGGGGGGAAGATCAGGAGCAATGTTAGAAAATATTATTTTACAGAAAGAGTAGTAGATGCTTGGAACAAACTTCCAGCAGAGGTAGTTGAAAAAGCAACAGTCACTGAATTTAAACATGCCTGGGATAAGCACACATCTATCCTAAGATAAAGAGAATATACAGTATACACATAAGGGCAGACTAGATGGACCATATGGTCTCCTTCTGCCGTCAACCTTCTATGTTTCTATATTAACCAACCTCTTCAACATTTCATGGATTATATTTGTACAATCTTAATGTACACGATATAAAAGAGATTCTTTTAAATCTTTTCAATCTATCTGTATGCATATATTGTATATATAGTTTTGTATTTGTAGGATTCTCATAAATGTTTACATCCAAAATTAGTTTTTGCAGCTGTTTTTATATTGGAGGGTCAGGCAAATAAACTCCAGCAATCATGCAGCACCAAGCCCAATTTATGGTTTTAAAATAAAAATAATTACACATAATAAGTAAAATAAAAAATGACTCACCTGCTTGCTGCCCAGTAACATGGCTGGTCTTGGTAGCTGTTAATGTGAAAGCTACCATTCCAATTTCGATTGCCTAGTCAGCCAATCACTGCACAGCATCAATGCTCTGTGGAACAGATTGGCTGACAAAGTAATACTCACAGTGGAAGTTCAGGCACACAGCACCTTGAAGATTAGTCTTTTTTGTTTTACTACATGTAATGTCTCGGCACATGAGCGAGGTTGGCGATATTTTGATTTGACTTGTGATTTAGCAGTATGTTAATTTCAACTCACAGGGCAAGTGCACTTTGAAAAACTATTCTGTATAATCGAAAGTACTATTTTCTAACTGACTTTATAACAGTTCTAAATATTTACAAAGTAGACTTTTACTGTGTCTAGCCTAAGGCACACCTGTGCAATAATCATGCTGTGTAATCAGCACTTTGATATGGCACATATGTGAGGTGGATGGAAAATCGTGGAAATGAGAAGTGCTCACTGCCACAGATTTAAACAAATTTGTGAACAATATTAGAGAGAAAAAAGCCTTTCATGTACATAGAAAAACTCTTAGATCTTTGAGTTCAGCTCATGAAAACTATGAGTAAAACAAATATGTTGCATATTTAAGTATTTTTTGTAGCAAGACCAAAACCTTTTTCATGGTGCAAGTATGTTTTTTTTTCACAGAAAATAAGGCTAGAGCATTTTCTGTTCACAATAGGGGGGTATACTGTAAATATTAAATAAATAATACCACTAATTAGACCACTAATTAACTCCAAGACTGTTCTAGAGCTTTTTAGAAATAGCCCACTGGTTCCCAACCTGTGGGTTGGGAGTCACATGTGTGTCTCGCACCCTGCCTGCGATCAAGTAGGGTAGGTGGAGAAGTGTGCCATATAATCCCATGTATATAGAGTGGTAAGTATCTATATATAAACTCAGCAAGATTTTTCAATAAGCATATATATAGATTTGTAAAGCGCTATGGAAGATGATGGTGCTATATAAATAAACAATAATAATAATAATACTTACCACTCTATATACATGGGATTATATTGAACAAGGACTAATTGTGACTGTGGTCCACTGCTCGCAGCAGGGGAGATTCTTTTTGAAGATTTTTGGGATTCAAGCTTATATTAAATCTTGGTTATTTTTGTGCGATCTTTGGAAAATGTATTTTATATATTTTATTTTTTTTTGAGAGAAGTGTGCCAGCTTACCTGAATTTTCCAGTGGCACAATTCCCAGACTTCTATTATGTGTTGTGCTGAGCCTCAGTGGGTGGGGCATTCCAAAGTTTGACGACCCTTACAGTTCAACGACCCTTATAGTAAAGAACCCACTTATACAGTTGATTGCTGTATAACATAACTGTGAGCAGTTATACAACAGAGAACAAAGAAAAACAAACAGGTACTTAACTTTTGTCCTGCACTGCTGGTCACTGCAACTCTGGCGCTCCAGACCTCCCCGATTGCTTTATAGGGGCCCCTGCTGCAGTCACCGGGGAGGGGATTGATGGTGGGTTTGGAATTAACCAGGGTGTGGCCATGCCCTGTCCATTCATTGCAAAGGAGACAGTGAGTGAGACATGATATGCCCCTCTCCATTGTAGTGAATGGAGGAGGCATGGCCACACCCAGTGATTATGGGGGTGTGGTCTGGCATGGAAGTGCCAGAGAATAGAGTTTCAGGCCCCGGACTGCGCAGGAGGTGGCCCTGCACTCCAGCGATCCGGTTCGAAGCGCCGGACCTGCAGCGACCAGCAGCGCAGGACAAAGGATAAGTACCCTTTTGTTTTTTATATTTCTGCTGTATGACTTTAAGCACGTTAACGATAAAATCATCTCCAAAAGTAGCGACACACTTTTTCACATTTTTAGCTATACCAGTACATTTTTTGGGGTCTGGTACCATCTTATAGTGCAAAAAAGGAATAGAGGACCTTACAAAAGTATGGGAACCCAAAGATGTTTGTGACTTTTCTTTGAACTTAGGCTTTTAGAGTAAAGACTTGTCAAAGCTTTAGGAAGTATTTTTCACACCTGTGCACTTGTAGGAAATGGTGCAATCGCCCCGTGTCCCTCTAAGTGGTTGCCTAACACTCTTAAGATGAAAATGGTTTTGGCCCACAAAGCAAGAGAAGGCTATAGGAAAAGAGCAAAGAGAGACAGCTGCACATATGATTGCTAGAGGGGCAAATCAGAACCCAGCTAAAAAAGATCTTCAAATGGATTTAGCAGACTCTGGAGTAGTGGTATATTGTTTCACTGTCCATTGACACCTGCACCAAGAAGAACAACTCTCCTGATTCCTCAACACAAAATTTGGCATCAAAAGTTTGCAAAAGAACATCTGAACAAGCATTTTGAAAACACGTCCTGGGGAAAGATGTGTAACAACTGCTAAAGAAGTGGATTCACTGCCCTCTGCCCAAACTGGTGAGTCTACTGAGGCATGGAGTCTAAGGGAAAGCTAGGTCCTCTGTATTGCAGTCCCAACTGGTGACCGCCAGAGGTGAGCCTATGATAAACACAGAGACAAATGGGTATACTTGCCCAGCAAAAGAAGATAGCTCATGGTAGGACTTCTGAATAAACACGGTCCGACAGCAGAGCAGGATCTAAAGGTCAAGGTGAGGATTGCTGAAAATGCAGCTTCAGCAAAGAATTCAGCAGACAGGGTCTTTGGACAAGAATCAGATGCAGCAGACAGGATCTCTGGAAAGGAATCAGATGCAGCAGACAAGGTCACTGGACAGGAATCAGATGGCTCAGCAGACAAGAATCATATGCAGCAGACAGGGTCTAGGCACAGCAATCAGATGCAGCAGACAGGGCTAGATAACAAGGGATTAGGGAACATACATGTTGCTCAGGCACAGGCTTCAAGCCTGTGTGGGATTTTGAATGCAAGGTACAGGAACCCAGGTGGGCCCAGAGTGTCATTGTTCAGTGCATTCTCCAGCATCCATATAGATGTGCAACCCTTTTGCTTGGAGAGAAGGAATTTGGATTGCACCTGTCTCCAAGATGGCTGGCGTTGCAGCGGTGCAAGGGCAGCACTGCTGACAAGATGAGGTTAAATATAACATTTTGGCCACAATGAGCATTTAGCATGGGGATTGATCTTTTATGCTTTGGGGTTGTGTTACAGCTAATGGCTTGAGGAAAATTCTACGGGAAGAGGTATGTGAGTGGCACTTTCTTATGGGTTTATGTATGGGCTAACCTGACAGCCCACCTTATAGTAGTTAAGAGGTAAAAAGGCATTAAATAAAATTCCTATACCCTTTTGCAGTGCTGGTCCCAAAGGTGTGCCCCATATTCAGGTTGTGACCTCGCTAATTAGTTAAAAATAATTATTAGTGATAAGCCAAGCATCACTAAAATACCATATTTGTACATATCTTGTAAAATGCATTTTACACCGCTCATAACAAATGGGTATTGCTTGGAGCCAGCAGCAGGACTAGAAAGAGAAAAGAGCTGTGACTCCTCTCTCAAGTGCAGGTATAAGACCCGACAGGCCAGTATGTTTCCAGTACTCAAGCAGTCAAGAACTGCCAAAAGATAGGCCAAAAAATGCAATAACCTAAGACAACCCTGTCAATGGCAAGGGATAAGGCACAGTCGCTAGAGCCTTGGGCCAGTTCAGTGTCTGGACAACAGTTTGGATACATACAAGGTATGTACAAAAATGGTATATTTCCGGTCAAGCTGTTCATAAAGGGACACTGTTTATTATGAATGGGATGTACAAAAGTAGTGTCCAACAGAGAGGAAATCATCCCACTCAGGTCTTGTAAGACATCTTGTAAACACAAGTAAAAGTGTGGATAAAAGACTAGGTGGCAGCCTTGCACACCTGGTCCAGAGGCGTAGCTAGACTCAAAGATTCAAAATAGCGCCCCCCCCCCCCAATAAAGCTTAAGCTGAATTGCCTGACTAAATTTCTCAGGTTTTGTTATACGCCCCTGGGGCATCCTGAATTGGGATGCCCTGCTATATAAGCCCCCAGTTTCCCAGTAAAACTCACCTCTCCTTGGTAGCACAAGAGCCAAGAGCACAAGAGCAGGCTCTCGTCCAATCAGAGCCCTTTGACATGTTTACATTCTTTTGCAAAGGACTCAGATTGCCTTCTATGGGGAGAACGTGCTTCCGTATCCCCCGTGGCGTGCATGCTTCCAGCCCCAACCCATCTGAATGGCTGGGGCAGGAGCGTATGCAGACCACTGGGGATGCAGTTGATGCAGCAGGGCATGCTCCCCATTGTAAACAATCAGAGCCATTTGTGGAAAGGCAAACGGTTCTGATTGGATGAGAGCCGGCGCATGCGCCATTGGACCGGTGAAAGGTAAGTTATTACCAGCGTCCTGGGGGGTTTCACAAAGCGGGGCATCGAATCGGGGGAAAGCTGGTGGCCGGCCCTGGGATCTTTTAGATTCCAGGCCGGCTTCTGGTGTTTTTTTTCCACTTTAAAGAGAATGGCTGGCACGGGCATGCTCCCTGTTAGAGGGAAGTGGGGGATGCGTCCACTGGTCCACTCGGATCCGCTCCCTTAGTCGATTGCTTAGACAAAGGGGACAGGATCTGAGTACGCTGATTGGACAAGAGGCCGGGCAGGCGCTGTAGGACTGGGGAAGGGCTAGTCAGATGAGACGACCTGGGGGGGTTTCACACAGCGGGCAAACCCAATCAGGGTGCCTGAGGGGCAAAGGCCAAAACCCAGTATAGTCAAAAGAGAAACACAGAGACACACAGACATACCTACCTACCTATATGAAGCTTAGCAGTACTGCAGACTTCCTCCTCTCTCCTTGTCCTCCTCACAGCCTGAGAGACACAGGCAGCAGAGTGATGATGCATCTGGAGGGGCGGAGCCTCCTCAATCAGGAAAACACACACTGTGCACTGCTTCTCTGCCTGTGCTGTCCCGGTGACCACAAAAACAGCCTGGCTTGCCTTCATATTGCCCTGCCATCTAACTTCACCCCCTGAACACAGCGCCAGGGTCGTCTGTACCCCCCATGCTATGCCCCTGACCTGGTCTTAAGCAGCCTGGTGCACTTTTGCCAATGAGTGAAGATCCTCTAATTCAGACATAATGAATGTGATGTTTCCTTGGGGTAAGCCCTGCCTGGTGCCAGAAGTTGAAGGGAAGGTAAAGGAGTTCTGAGATCTTTGGAAGAATGGGACTGATCTGACTGTGGAGCAGTAGTGTCAGTAAAAATCCCAATTCCAACATAACAAATGTGATGTTTCCTTGGGGCAAGCCCTGTCTGGTGTCAGAAGGTGAAGGGAGTTCTGAGAGCTTTGGAAGAATGCATTGATCTGACTGCAGAGCTGTAGTGTCAGTAAAAATCACAAGCGAGCTGTGGATATGGTGGCCTGATTAGAGAACAGGCCTCTCTCCTTCTAATAGCCAATTTTGACACCCAGTACAAGTCACTATGGTGTCTGGGGTACTCAAATCAGCGCCATGATCCAATGCCAAATACATGATAGCTACTGTAGGCCAGTCTCAGGACTGTTGCAGTGGAAAAAATCTAGACAGGTGCTGCCATTTTTTCCTCTGATGATTGCCCCTATGTGACTAAATATGTCACCGAAGGTTAGGGGTATGTAGATAAATACCGCAGGAAATCCTCCTTCATACCCCTCCCCTCCAGTGATGTATTTAGTCACATGGGGGAATCCTCAGAAGCTTCGCTCTGAAAAATAAAAGTCTCCTTCATTGTCTCCCAGCTATTACTCTTACCTGGGAGCCTGGGAAAGAAGCAGGGGGGCCTGTATCCTCTAGTTCATAAAAAATGTCAATAGTAGCGTCCATTCTTGACGTTACCGCTGCTGCCTTCAGAAGACCACAGAGGACCCAGAGCAAGATGCCGACCAGCTGGGACCTAAAGAAGAAGAAGATGAGTGGCAAGTACATCAATTTAGAATATAAAAGCCTTTATGTTTGGGGTGTGTGATTTTTGGTAAACTGTTGGTTAATTTTTTTAGGTAAACTGTTCTGTCTGTCCAGTGGACCCCTATAGCGGTTCACAGGGTAGGGAGGCTGGCATGACACCAGTCAGAGTCATTCTATTGCAGGTGGAGCCCTGAGGGGATATGAGGACAGATTGACATCTCCTAACGGGGAGGCCTAGAATCTCAAGAACCAATCTTGCCTTCACTAGGGCCACCCACAAGGGGGAATAGACTGGCTGGCAAGAAGGTCCCAGGTAAGTTGACCATGGACAGAGCAGGACTGGAACACTATAAAGTTTGCATAAATCGGAATCAGGGGTCAGGAAGATCAGGATTGTAATTTAGAGGCAGTTCAATGTTGTAATGGAGATCAGGTTCAAGTTTGAGTAACAAACCAAGTCATACACAGGAAAGATTAACAGGATGCTCACATTTGGATGGAATGGGCATGTGCACACATTAGCATGGCCATGAGGATAGGAAGTTTAAACACCCACACAAGCGCATGCACACACACTAAGATCGGCTAGGTGCACTAGTGCAAATATGCAAAATAATTGGGGCTTTAGGTCCATGAATAATGCTCATGAACAATGGGTCATTAGTCTTTGGTCATAAACAGAGCTGGAAGGGCATGCCCAAGGGTCTGCAATGTGCCCAAACTGATTGAAATGGAAATGTGAACAAGACTGATGATGCATCATCACCCCACAGCCAAAAGTGGCTGAGCAGAAGGAGGAGGATCCATCCACAAGGCCACTGCCTACTCGACTATCAGTAAGGCAGCAATGCCACTCACTTGCATCTGACATGGACATGGAAATCTAGCTTGGATCCACTTAAACTCCCGCACTAAGGTTTCCCTTCCCCTCCATCAAAAGGTCAAAGAGGAAAACCCTCCCCCCTCCATTGCAGCAAAACTCCCCACATTGGGGAGAATCCAGAACCCCGTCCTCCGAAATAAAAGGCCACCTAATATCTTTAAAATGGTGGAGATGGCCATGGTCATCACTGGGGTGAACCCAGGGGCAAGACACAAAAAAGATTTTACAATTTAATAATTAGAAGTACAATTAATTATTACATTAGTCCACTATCTAGTTTTACAACCCCACACTACTAGATACAATGTATATACAGATAATTACCCAATATCTAAGACCCATCAAACAGTTAATTCATCAGAAATCAAGTCCCAAAAAAAGGGACCCACCACAGGACTTGTTCTTAGAAACCAGAAGGGTCATGATCAGCAGACTTGCCAGAGGCTGCTGCCAGGGAGAAAAGGCAAGTTCCCTTTTTTTGTGTTTAGGTTTACAGCCCCTTTGAGGTCCAACATATTCGATATTTACTGTTACACTTTCTCAAAGCTGTCCGACAACATATATTGTGGCTTTGTGTGTTTTTAACTGTGCTATAGAATAATTTTGTCCATTTAGTCAATTTTGGGGCGGGACTTGTGTACAGAATTACATGTTTATCAACCCCAATTATATGCCTATTAAATTTTAGGTCTTTTTTGCTATCTAACAGCTGAAAATATAGCTAAACCGTATTTTGAAAAAAGATCTACCGGTATTTTTGTGCCAGTAGCAGCTCCTGTTGATTCGACTTACTAGCTAGAAAAATTCTAGAAAGAGTTAATGTTCTTCTGAATTCCTGAACACACCTTTACCTGCGCGCTTCATGAAGATTGGCTGCAATACAGAAAGATCCGGTTTCCTTAGACCATGCTAAGGAAGAGAAATCTCTGAATCAGGGAGACGGAATACACACCCTGGGAACTGGAACTCTTCCTTTTTTTACGGTATCAAAGCCATGGAAAAACAAAACAACCCTCTTTTGTATGAAAATACAAAATGACAGTGCAGAGCCAGTAACTCTCACGAGGACATCTTTTCTAAAGGTGAAGGTAAGTGTCTAATCTACTAATTATTTATAAGAGAACAAAGCAACGTTACTGGAGACGCGTCCTTATTTTTAACCTGACTATAGGCAGAGATACTGTTTATCACATATAATTCAATGTGGTCTGTATGCCATTATTAAATAACATAAAGCAAGAAGGTAGAGTGTTAAGTATATAACCAAAACCACTACTGGAAGATGGCTACAAAACCTATACTTTCACATATGATTAATACTGTAATTGAAAATGGAAAGCACAGCGCATGCCCTTGCCTTGTGACTTACTGCAGACACCAGAATTGCATCTGGAATCTGGAAGATCTTTTTACCCCAAAGCAATGGATGGTTATTATGTTACAGTTATCCGTACTTGCTTTACACATTAAAGGAATTTCTGGCACACAGCAACCCCCTACATTAACTTCAGGCAAAAAAATTCTGTCTGCAGTCATGCATATTTGGTCTTCTACTCAGGATGATCAAAGGGTATTTCCTAAACTATCCATAACTGGTTGTATTGGAGCTGTATCATTTGTATGTAGTTGTTACATATTTAGAAACCAGTGTTTAGGGACTATTAGGACTTATATTACTATTATTATTGCAGTTTTCTAATGACATTAACTATAACAAAATATGGGGTTTATTTAAGAAACGCCACGTAGTGCCAGATGAGTGTCAGGTGAATGTCAGGTCCCAGTGCAAAAGGTGTATTTATCAAGGCAAAAATCCAGAGCACCTCTGATGCTAGGTAGTGTCCCATCTATCAACAGTGCCAGAAATGGGATGAGAGCCAGCGCTGAGTTCCCAACAGCGCCAGATAAGACCAGGTGCTCACCTTATGGTGGCCTTATCCCCTACATTTCAATGGACTGGGATGGTTATAATTATTTCGGCCACTTTTTGTATTATTTTTTTTGGCTGGTGCATGTGCCACGGGATCCCTGAGCAGTTTGCAGTTGTATTTAGATGTATTTTATGCACTTTTGTGTTGCGCTATAAACTTGTGATTTGGGCCGTGCAAAACATGTGTCCTGTCTTTCATGTGTCCCCAATGTATTTCCTAGTGTTTTTACATTTGTAAGGTGTCCCCAGCCCCCCCAAAGCCAAAAACAAGGGTTTTCTACAGGCCCTACCAAGCGGGCGCTGTGTTTTTTCTACTTAAATGCGGCTCCATTTCCGCACTCCCAGCTAGTGCTAGGGGTCACGGGCGAAGATAGTTGCTTGTGCGAGCCACTCATCTGGCAGCGGCTGAATTTTTACATAAATAAGGCTGCTTATGTACCTTACCCGAGCGCAGCACTTTCTTCTCAAAAAGCTTTTATCATTTGTGATCTTCAATATTTCTTCGGTACACTCTTGACATTCTTGACTGGCTCAGAACATAATGCTATATTGTTTCAGATTAGCATTCTCGGTTTTCTTAAAGCAATCCTTAAACATTTTAGCTTTAGTGTAAACCTCTGCTTCCAGTCACGAGAGACCAGGCTCCGTTATTGGTTGGATGCAAATGGGAGCACTGTAAAAAGTGACTACTCAGTGGATGTGGCCTTGTTTACAGGTTGCCAGGGGTGTGCTGTTAGCAGCAGAGTTGATGGCAGATGAGATGTGCATTTACAGCCAAGGCTACATCCCCAGCATCTAATGGCTAACATGTGTTCCCGCACTCAGCCATTCAAATAGGCTGGGTATGGGAGCACACCGCATACTGCAGGGAGACTGAGGATGTGGCATGCACCCCTCTCGCTATGCCAGGCTCTGCCTCAAATAGCACTGTATGCCTTGTATTAATATGCACAGCATGTAGCACTTACTGAATGAAAGGCCGCACATGCGCTGTGGGACCAAGGGGGAAAGTTAATTTTTTGGGCGATTATGGGGGTTTCACTGGAGAAAAGGACCAATACAAGGGATTGTCAAAATCCCAAGTTTTGGCCCACTTTAGGTTAGTCTAAGACAGTGGTCCCAAACCCTTTCCTACAAGGCCCAGTAACAGCTCATGTTTTGTAAAAATCTCTTCTGCTGCACTAATTATGACATCTGTGCATCTGCAAAACCTGATCTGTTGGTGGGCCTTGAAGGAGAGGGTTGGCGACCCCTGGTCTAGGAAACATGTCTGCTGTCAAAGGGAAAGGTGAATTCACCTAATTTTAAGCATGGCAATTTGAGAGTACTCCTTTTGGTTTTAAGGTTCTGATCATCTCTATCAGTGAGCACAATATCCCACTTCACAAACAATTCAGTTAACTTGCCTCTAAATATCTCCTGAAAATTAGGACTTACAGTGGCGTAACTAAATGTGAACATTGAGGGGGCCCCATTATACAGTAACCTTCTTACTCTCATTTCAAAAAAATTGGATACAACTAGACAACTAAAGACAGTCAAATGAAGCTTCTTTTTTATGTACATGATGCAATGAGAGCAAAAATACAAGATTAAAGGCAAGAAAACAACAGTGATGAGGCCCCCTGACCTTATGGGCCCTGGTGGGGTCGCAACCATTGCACTCCCTATAGTTACGGTCCAGGTGTCTTGCTTTATTTCGCAATAAGGAACAAGGTGTGATTCAGTTAAGGGAGGAAGTTAGAGCATGATTTACACATTAACACACACACATTTAAACATTAGTTTTAATACAGCAACGTGACAACATATTTAATTTGCATTAAAGTAAAACTTCAGTAGCTTCTGGAAAGATTACAGAGTTGAGGTCTTAAAGGGACTGTCCAGACAAAGGGTTAACGTGGAGGCCGATTTATCACTAGCGCCTTGTATTGCCACTTGAGCGTCGCTATTAGTGCTTCAGTCGCAACGCCGGCAACAGGCAGATGGCACTGTTAGGGTTCATTGCTTTAGGCTAGCCATGGCATTGTGTCTTGTTTGTTTCTTTCCAATGGAGCTAGCGACAGGTAGCGCTGGTGGGAAGGGCCAAAAATCATCTGTACTTAACAAGTAAATGAACAGTGCCTGTGTGGGCACTGTGAAACCACAATACTCAGGAATACAGGGCCATGTGCAATACAAAAAGTCTAGGAATGGCTGCACAGTGTTTAAGTGAAAACACATGGAATGACATTAGGGACATACAAATGACATGACACATGAATTGCAGGCGTAAAAACACAAGTGAAGCAACGGGTAACCTAAGAACAATAATGAAAAAAACATTCAGAACAGGGATCCCGTGTCACTTGATTGAGCACCAAAAAATTAAAATACGCTAACCAGAAGTCACCAAAAAAACAGGACAGGAATGGCTAATTGAAGTCAATGGGAGAAGGACACTGAGCGTCTGATATGATGTGGCGCTGTAGGGAACACAGCGCCGGCTCTAACAAAGCACCCGGTGCTCTTGATACATGGATCGCTAGATGGTGCTAGGTGAGGCACTAAACATTTTTTTTCATCATAAATATGACTTTCTCGTGGCACTCACGAAAATAACCTATGTGTCACTATGTGACGTTAGCATTTCATAAATAAACCCCTAAGTGTGCTAATTTTTTAGGTAATTTTTGTGTCAGGGGCTGTGTTGCTAATCAATCATTGTTTGAGGTTTTATTTTATTCAGGTATCTTCCTCCCAGCTCATAGCCACATGGTGTAGGGAAGCAGAACTTTTCACACTGAAGACAAAAACACTTCAGTGAATGACTCTTAGCAGTGTGGTCAGACCTTCTGGACAACAGACAAAGATTGATAAAAGCACAGCCAATGACACAAACATGAGATTAGACATCAGCACCTTAGTGTCCATTTAAAGTGCTATAGCAGGCAAACACGATTGTTACACCATTGCGTCAGGCACTGCCATTTGGCACTGCCCTAAACTGTTTTCTGTTTTCAAATTGAAAAACAAATGGCAGAGATATCGGAATTTACAGTTTCACCATATGATTTCTCTTATGAAAAAAGTGGGCGTTAAACTTGGGTCTATGATGCTGCATAACAATCCCAAATATGCATGCACACCCTCCCAAACATGCATGAGCACAATCCCAAAGTGCATGCACGCACTCCAAAAGCGCATGCTCGCACTCCCAAACATGTCTGTGCACACGCCCAAAATGCATGCATGCGATTTGCAGAACTTGCTTTAGACACTTCCTTTAGGCTGTGGTGCTCCCCTCTCCCCCTGTTGATAGGTGACATTGGAACACTCCTAAACAAGCGTGCACTCCCAAACATGCATGCGCGCACTCCCAAAGTTTATGTGCACACTCCCAAAGTGCATGCACGCACTCACAAATGTTTATGCACGCACTCCCAAATCCGCATGCCCACACTCCCAAAGCGCATGCGCGCACCCCAAAACGTCCTTGTGGACACTCCAAAGTGCAAGTGCACACTCCCAAATATGAATGTGCGCACTCCCAAAGCAGAGCATTACTTAACATGCATGTGCTTCCCAAAGCGGAGCGTGAGCAAGTATGTGGGTGGGTTGGTGGGTTAGTAGGTGGGTAGTCAAGGGGGACTCGGCAGCTGTCAGAAACCCCCAGCAGCTTCAGCAGTGGAGGTGTGCGACCACCGCCCCCACCCTGCCTACTGAGAGGGCTTTGGCGGTGCTGCTGCTGCTGAGCACAGATGCTCTCATTCCTGGCACCGGCAAGGAGGAGAGGGTGAAGGGGGGTTTTGTGCTGTTCTTGCTTGGGGCACCTCCCTCCGGTGGAGAGAAGAGGAAGTAGGGGGTGCAGGCTCCTCAAAGAGGGGGAGTGGCCCATCAGCCAGCTTCACCTATGGTTGCAGCAGCAGAAGCTGAGCCCCGATCCTCTTTTTCCAGTGGAGGCAGAGACGGCAGCAGTGTTCCAAACTGGCACTAGCCAGGCCTTCACAAAGATGGCCACTGGGGTTTAAAGTGCTGCTGCCACTGCTGATGAAGAAGGATTGGGTTCAGTTAAGTTATAACAGTGCTTCTGTTGCACACTCTACACCCGTAAAGCCCCCCTTATGCCACAGCCACCCCTCAAAGCTCGGGTTGATTCCAATGGGGACTGGGTTCAGGTCCCCAAACCCGAACATTAGTTCAAAGTTAATCTAGACCTTGGTTCATCCATCTCTAATTAACACTAAAATAGATAATTATTTTTTTGCTTCAAAATTACAAAAACGTTTTAGCAGGAGTCGGGCACAAGACCAGAAATAAGATCATTTCATGGTTTCTGGGCAAAGTCAAGAATAAGCAGAGGAACCAGGTTAATAAATATATCTGTAGACATCTAACATTGGCTACTTTTATTCAAAGGTGTTGGTTTAACAGCGAAACCTGCATTTTCTTATTTAATGAAAAATGTGGTGAAAAAGGCTGCAACACATGGTCAGAACAAGGCCTGGAAGGTTAGCACCTGGCTCAGTGGCCTCAACAACAGATACATGGGAATCTGTGAGGAAAGAATTGAATCCACTTTGACATTTTACATTTTACAGTGAAAAATACATTCCTCTATGGTTAGGTCTTTAAATTGAAAGTTTAATACATTGTTTTTTAGCTTATCAATAACCAATGTTTCCTGCTTTTCCAGATAAACCATGAACTGGGGTATCTTTCAAGGTCTCCTAAGTGGAGCAAGCCATTTCTCAACAGCCTTTGGACGCATTTGGCTATCAGTAGTTTTTGTGTTTCGTTTGCTGGTGTATGTGGTAGCAGCTGAAAGGGTTTGGGGTGATGAACAAGGAGAATTCGACTGCAACACAAAACAGCCGGGTTGTACCAATGTCTGCTATGACTACTACTTTCCTGTGTCACACATCAGACTCTGGGCTCTCCAGCTCATTTTGGTAACCTGCCCATCTCTTCTTGTTCTCATGCATGTGGCCTACAGGGAGGACAGAGAGAGAAAACATAGGGAAAAGCAAGGTGAAAACTGTGGACGGCTGTATTTGAACACTGGAAAGAAGAGAGGTGGTTTATGGTGGACTTACCTCATCAGCCTCGTAATCAAATGTGCGGTGGACTCAGTGTTTCTCTATGTCTTTCATCGTATTTATGAGAATTATTCTTTACCAAGACTTATCAAATGCTCATTGGATCCATGTCCTAACATAGTAGACTGCTTTATATCAAGGCCGACTGAAAAAAATATTTTCACCCTGTTCATGGTAGTCACCTCAATAATTTGTATTCTACTCAATCTGTGTGAAATTGGATACTTAGTGACTAAGCGATGCCGAGAGTGTCTGACTCACATTGACAAAAGGCAGTCTAAAAACGTAATAGCATACCTTCAGAAGCAAGAGATGTTCCATGTAAATAACAAGATGAATGAAGAGCTAGACCAGCTGCACCCTTGTATTCATGTGATCCCAGCAGAAACAGATATAAAATAATACAAAGTTCTCATTCACACAGCTCTGGTATATTTCTCAGTTAAGAACGCCCATTGGACCACCAGTAAAATGTCTTCTAGGAAAATACATCACGTCCCGTTTCATCGTCTTATTATGACAGAACTACAAAAGAAGCCCTATGCTCGGATAAAGAAAATATCATATAAACTTTTAACAATACCTAGGTTGTAACAAGCAAGATATCTACCTAAAAAAAAATTCAAGCCCAGATTTATGTAATACCTTACCACTGGCAAGCTTTTTTATGTTACGACAATAGAAATCATGTATTTACCCATTTATCTTATTAGACTATGACATTTTCTAGTGATCCTGCTCCTTTTTATGGTTGCTTGTCTGTTCATAGCTTGATAAGGAGCAGTATTGAACAAAGGTCTTTGACTTTTCAGTTACCTTACTGAAGCATTTTTGCTGTGGCTTCATTTATCTTACCACTAATAGTTACCTATGAATTAAATAATATACTGTATATTTATTTAGAGAGGTTGTGCATTGTTCACCTTGGCCAGGAAAAGCGACTCATGTGACTGCCAATCAGAGGAACTCATTTTGGCTGAGGATCGAGGTTAGGGAAAGGATTTTGGGGTGCTGAAATCTTCATTCCATCCCCCCTGGGCCAGTTATGATCCGTCCCCACACCAGTTAGTTAGAATATGGATGCAGAACCACTTAAATATGTTGAAATAATTATCCTTGATAACAGCATGGCAAAGATCCTAACAGCTAGGCTCACTCAGATGACAAAGGTATTCATAAGCATTAGCAATGAATACTCATAATATACAATGGACAGGAATAGCCATAAGACCCTTAGCAAAAGCTTTATGTTATTCTGTTTATTCTAAAACTTCAGCAGATACACTAAATTGAATTTTAGTTGATTCTGCAGATTATCTATTTGGGTGTTAGCAACAGTGTCCATAAAACCCCTTTAGCTCTCTGTATTTTATAACTAAAACACAGTAATATCTAAAGCAGACATATAACTTTGTGAAGGCAGAGCAGGCCAGGCTTCCCCTTACTACTCCAAACACCCCCTCCAGACACCAACCCCACAGTTAGAAATATTTACTTACTATGAGCCTAGAAGACCCAGCACACACTGTAGCTCCCGCCTCCAACTAGAGCTAGCCACCGACAGCATACTGTATCTTCCAGGCCCTCATCACTCCAAAACGCAGAGCTAGGTGATTGTTTAGCTTGAACATAGGTCTCCTTTAAATTTAAGTTGATAGTTAGGGGCTTAGGTTTAACACCCTTATGACTTTCTAATTGCATCATTGAAACTACAAATTGATCCACCTTACTCCACAACAAAACTAGGGTAACTTTCGAATAGCTAGAGAAATCAAAATATGATAAATGTCAAAATGTGTCCAAGTGCAACAGCTTTTACATGCAAAGTAGGTATTACCCCTCTTCCTAGTATAACATTTGTCAGTGTACATTTGTCTAAATTTGTGTCATTTTGTCTTGGGCATAGTTGTACTGTGTTCTCTGTGCATGTATGTGTTTTCTAAAAATACTGTATATGTGTAAGTTTGTTCATACTGTATGTGACTATTTTAATATTTTTGTTGAAAAGGTGTTACAACTCTTTTATTTTGTGGAGATCTGAGTAATGCACATGAGTTCAAGTTAAAGATGCAAAAAGCAACCATTTCAGGATAATTTTCATCACCCTTTGGAGCAGTTATGTCCTTTTGGAGCAAATCTTGCTTGGTATACCTATACCACCACTGGTGGTATTAGAGGTCCTATCTGGTGGTACTCAACAAACTGTACTGTAGCTGCAGACTGACCACAACCTGATCTGCTTATATTCATACATCACTCCAATTTGAACTGTACATAACTGCCCCAAAAGGTGATTAAAGCTACTGTGTATATGAGTATTTCTTGTTTTGTTTCATTTACTTTAAATGTTTTACCATGGTTTTAGGTGACTAACAAACCACACACACCACCCAGGTGGTACTTAACATAACGGGAAAATGGAAACTGGTACTTGATGAAAAAAGGTTGGGAACCCCTGGTCTAAGCGCTTATAGGAAGATAAGACACCTGATGGACTTCACCACCACAAACCCAACCAAGCGTGCATGTTGTTGGAGCTTTACAAACTTTACTGAATATTGAGCAACTGGAAAGGGAGCTCCATAGGGAATGGGAGCATAATTTTAATATTTTTTAAGGCAATGCATTAAAGATTACTTTTGTATTTTCATTTTAAGCTACTACTTTTTGTGTTTCTACAAATACATACATTTGGTTCAAAATACTGTGGGATAGGCCATATGAACCTGTCTATTACAATAATAAGGACTCTATCCAGCTGAATTTGGCTTTACCAGCTGGCATTCTACAGAAGCCAACAAGTCCATGTTTTAGATAGCATTAGGCCTTAGGTCATTATTTCTCATTTTCTTCCTCAAATGGCACTGCTTTGGGTCCAGTTGGGCTGCTGCTTTTAACACCTACATTCAATCCCTGCCCCCTTAGTTTCCCTCTCAGTCCCTTGTACCCAAGACCCACTGTACCCACAATATCCCAGCCCCCAGTGCTATAGCCTCAGCATCATGGTTGGGGGGGGGGGGGGTCTCAGCAAGGACGTCTCAGGCCGGCCAGGGGCTGGTAAAATCCAGGGCTGTATTTTGGCTCCAGTCTGCCACTGGGTAAGAGTCTTGAGCGTATGTTCATAGCAGAACATAATGGTAGAATATCATAGTTCATTGCATTTTGAAATCAAGTTAGAAAAATTTTCTGAAGAATTCTTTCTTTACCAGCTGCCAAATTGAGTTACTGTGAGCCCTCATTCAAACCTGTCCATATGCGTTTCTGCATCCGTGGTACCACAAAAAAAATCCATCCATAGCACCTCTGTGGCCCCTTTCACACCTCTTTGGTGCGGCACAGAGGAGAAAAATGAAGCTGCAAAATGTCCAGCCTGCCGCGTCCTGGCCACAAATGCACCCCATTAAAAAGGGACTGTTTTAGAATGCAGACTTAAGCTCAAATGCAAACAAAACCTGAACAAAAAAAAGCACAAAGCTGAATGCCTGCCGCAAAACACATGCCACAAACACGACCAGACAGGTGTGAACGTAGCCTTAGGTGCTGTAGGTAATGGAGGAGAGGGACATAGGAGAGGCAGCAGGTAAGCCGCTTAGCCCCGCCTTATTAGTGCCATCACCTGGACTGAACTTTTAATGAAAACACATTTTAGCTTTACACACATATATCAAATATGAGAGAAAAATGGAATGAAATAATATGTCCATATGTGTCTTAGGTTCAAAATGACATTATACCATGAGTATACAATTTATTGTAGTTTCTCTGTCTGAAATAGAACTTATAACATATATTGGTTCAAATAGGTTCATATTGGTCTGTACATGTGTTTGTGTCATTATTTTTCCTTATTGTTACATTAAAGTGGAACAAAACCCTAGCAGCCTGACCCTGGAATCTAAACATTTCATATGCCGGATGCTGGCCTTCTCCTGTGTGATCCCCCCCAAGGGCGCTGCAACACTCACCTGCTTTTGGGGCTTCCTCACCAATGTTAACAGTGGCGGTCTCATCTTTGGGCTGGGTGCTCCAGCACCCAGCCATTCAGACAGGCTGGGGGAGAGAGCGCGCATGCTGCATGGAAAGCTGTCGCTGCAGTGATGCAGTCATTCTCGCTCCTTATGTCGAAACATGTAAACAGAGCCGTTTGTCAAGCATTACATATGCACAGCAAACAGCTCTGATTGGACTAAAGCTGCACATGCGCTGTAGGATTGGGGAAAGATAAGCTTCTATCCAGAGTTTTGTTCCACTTTAAGATTAGTCAGTGTCACTTGTGTTGTTTTGCATTCTTCACGCAGCCATGATTACTGCAATAAATCAGCCACTTTGTATACAGGGCTGTGGATACTTTTTTGTGCCCATTGTTTAGGCAGAAGGCAATGGGCAACGGCAATCAGCGCACTCGTTCTCATCTGATTCTGTGTTGCCAGAGCGAAAGGGAGGGGAGTGGCCTAGGGGCATACACACAGCGGGGCATACCAATTCAGGATGCCCCCAATGAAAGGAACAACACCCCGAAAAGTGAAAATTGCATGTGTTGCTCCTCTTCTAAGCAGTTAAGGTAGTAAGCTTGAATTTCTGCATACATATATATGTGCTTTTATAAATATGGCTCATGGGAAAATGCAATACAGAGTTAAAGGGAATTAAAGTGAAGTACCGTATATACTCGAGCATAAGCCGAGTTTTTCAGCCCACTTTTTGGGCTGAAAAAAGCCGCCTCGGCTTATACTCGAGTCAGGACTCAGCTGTCTTTTTTTTTTAAGTACCTAGCAGGCTTCGCGCATGTCACCGTCCAGTGCGCGTGCCCGGCGATCACGCACCCAGCCATCCTCGCTCCCTCCCTGTCTGCATTGTCCGCCGGTCACCGTGTTATGCTGTTGCCGCGTCAGTGAATAGGAGAGCGGCCTGGCTAGCTCCGCCCTCCTTCCGTGACATCATCAGTGAAGAAGGCGCGTGGGGGCTGCCGGCCTGCTCAGTACACCGGCAACCTAGGAGCGCCTGGTAACAGGTAATGGAGGAGCGGGCAGGGATTCAGGGGGAGGGTGGACTGTCACTTGGGGGTTGAAAAAGAAAAATTAGATTACGGTATGTTGATGGGGGTTTGTACAGATTGTGTGTGCACATTGAATTTAAGATTAGAGGAGCAGGGCAGGGAGCAAGCTCACTAATGCAATGTTTTATTTTAAGTGGAACAAAACCATAAGAGGCCGGCCCTGAAATCTAAAAGATTACAGGGCTGGCTGCTGGCCTTCAGCTTGGGCATCCTGATTTGGGATGCCCTTGGGGAAGGCAAGCAGCCAGCCCTGGAATCTTTGAGATTCCAGGGCTGTGAAATCCCCCAGGTCATCCATAATCACTTACCTCTCCGGTCCAACGGCGCATGCACAGGCTCTGGTCCAGTGAAAGCCACCCACCAACAATATGTACCTAATTCAGTAGACGGCTCTCAATTACATGAATGGCATTCCTGCCTGCCAAATTATGAAGTAATGGCCTGTGGTTTTCATTGGATCAGAGCCCGCGCATGCTCCGTTGGAGCCAGGGAAGGTAAATGCTTACTGGCCTTTCTGGGATGCCCCAGGACAAAGCCAGAAGCCAGCCTTGGAATCTTTCAGATTCCAAGCCAGACTCCGCTGGGTTTTGTTCTGCTTTAATTGTGTCTGTGCAGGCCAGGCGGTGGCAGCTGGAGTATTGGGGTGTATGTGTGCTGCATTTCCCACCCTAAGCTTATACTCGAGTCAATAACTTTTCCAGTTTTTTTGTGGTAAAATTAGGGGCCTCGGCTTATATTTGGGTCGGCCTATACTCGAGTATATACGGTAATCACTTCCTCACATGATTGGCCACAAATGGCAGCTATTAATGTGACCACCAGAAAACAAGCCCACTAAGCAAAACCAATTAGGTTGCCAGCAGTCACATGATCGGCAGCCATCCAATAAATGAGTTGGCTGACTTGACTATGGTGGCACTTTTCTTCTGACTGGCATAAGCATATTTATAGTAAAAGTTAACACGCTAGCAATTATCGCATTAAGACTACTGAACACAGACAGGTTGCAGGTTGCAGTGTAAAAATAATTTGCTCTATAAAGGCTAAGAAAGGCAAGTATCCATTAAAATTCATACTTACTTATTACAAAATAAAATCATATAAGCCAGGGACATGAAACTAGTAGCATTGTATAACACAAGGAGATTCCTACATATTAAAGGCTCTATGGCAGGGGTGTCAAATTCACTCCTGAATGGGCAGCAACAGGTCATAGCTGTCTCTATAGCCACGTATGAGCACTAATTACTGCACCTGTGCATCTGACCTGTTGCTGACCTATCAGAGAGGGGGTTCGACTCTTTTGCTCTATGGCATTCACTGAACATCCTGTTCTTAGGACATTTAGGACATAGGTATTGTAGATGTATAGATGTAAAGGGACATTCCAGCTCTCTAAGGTAGCATGAGGTTGTGCCGAGTCTTGGTAAGTTTTGATTGCCTGTATTTGGCTGGCTAATGTCTAGATGATGTTATTTTGGTATCAGCTATGTATAATTTGCATAGCACATGCTAAATGACGTTCAGTAGACTTCCAAAGTCATGAGAGCCTGATTCCTAGTTATTCAATGATCAGTTATACATAGAACGTGCAATATACATTACCCAACATAATTCACATACTTAACTAATGTGTTTTTGAATAACTGAATGTTACAACTCTTAATGAGGTGTAGTCCTTTAAAACTATGTATTCATGCATGGTGCTATGAGCATGTGCATTGAAATATAGGCAAAGAACGCATGAAATGACCCCAGCACCAAAAGCACTATTATCTGTCAGCTAAACAGAAAATACACCCCTGACTGCACAAGATTAAAGGTGATATAGTATATAAAAGTTCTTGATTCTAGAAAGGGCCATCTATTACCACAAGCAAGGATATATTTTTAGGATAAGCCAGAAGCAACTACTAAAGAAGCTGCTCCATGTATCTCGCGCGTCTCATAGCCAGAGCCTTGAGCTGACACCTGAGCTTTCCTGGTGCCATGGAATTGAAGGAAAGGTGAGTTTATGGTTTTTCAAAATGGGTGCTGGTGCAAGAGTGAGGGGACACACCGATTGCTGATGCCCCCCCATGCATATACTGCTGTTAACCCCCCCATTCTCCCAAAGAAAACACAGACAGAAGCCTAGACCACGTGACAGATGACAGGGGCAAGGTGAAGTTAGGAATTAGGCTGGCGGTGGTGCACAAGAGGGAGCATTGGCAATCAGGATGCCCCCTGTGCTTGTACCAACATACCTAAAGTGTACCAAAACCCACGCCGATCGACCCAGGAATGTAAAAGATTCCCTCCCCCGGGGCATCCAAAATCAGAATGCCCCTAGGTCGCCCCATGCACTTACCTTCTTTCCCGGTCCTACGGCGAGCTTCGGCCACATCCCCGCTATCTCTCTAGCAGGGAGCCTGCCTGCGCCAGGCATTTGTGAATGGCCGGCGCGGGCACACTCCCTGTAAGGGGGTAGCGGGGAATACAGCCCCCAGCACGCTCAGAGCCGCTCACCTTAGACGACATGGCGTCAGCGGATCCAAGCACCCCGATTGGACGAGCGGCCGTACATGCTCTGTAGGACCGAGAAGAGGTGGGTTGGTTTTGGCGACCTGGGGGGGTTTCACACAGCGGGGCACGGACCAAAACCCAGAATAGTTAAAATCCTGGGTTTTGGTCAACTTTAAAGTATAACACTTAAAGTATGCTCACTCATCCGCTTACCTGGTGCAATGTTGGCCAATGCTCCTGTCTGCCACTCAATGCTCAAAAGGAATATGGTATACTGTATGGTAAATTATTAAATGTGTGTTTTATGGAAGAGACAAAGAGAGAATTGAGCCCTGTACACACAGAACACCGCTGTTATGACGCTGCTGAGGTGAGGAAGCTCACTCTCACATGCCCAGAAGAAATGTTCTGTGTGGACAGGGTTCACTCCTGTCTTCTTGTAGATCTCGGTGTACAGATTTCGTGTACATTGCCAATAGCAGCAGATTGCAGGTAGTGAAAACTGATTCCATAAAACACACATTTGCTAACATAAGAAAAAAAATGTAAAAAGTACTAGATCAGCTCAGCCCCTTAAACACATCAATTTGGCACACCAAAAATATACTCTCAAAAATTCCATCAAAAGTAAGTGGACTTTTCTTTTAATGCAGGATGTATACAGTAAGAACCATATTGTCCTGCTAGCTACAATATATATTGTGGATTTTTATTATTGGACTACCTTTAAGTCCAACAATGAACCCCCACCCAGACACACTTCAGAACAAGTTAGCACTAAGTACTTACATTCTCATACCAGAGTTCAAGTTCTGGCAGGTTTTACAGATTCCAGGGAGTACTTTTCAGATGTAAGTATGAGATAAGGTCAACGTATGATAAAAGTATGCTTTATTTTAAGTTACAGTATATACAGGAGCATGTTTTTATATTTATTTAAACAAATTCACTATTGACTTATTTTTTTATTTTTTTTAGAAATACTGCCAAGAGATTTTTTTACTGTATATATATTTCTGCACATACAACCATGAAATGGACCTGTTAAATACTGATTGTGTACTTGTAAAGTAACACAAAAGCTATGCAGGACAACTCAGGAGTCATCGGTAATCATACCTTTTCCTGCAGCTTTTTTGTAGCTGAGGCGCACTCCTGTGCATAGTCATTCAGATGGAAGTCCAGTCTACAGAGAAACCAGGGATCCTTCAATCTTGAGATTGAAGAAATGCAGTGTGGGTGTGGCCTCAGCAGTGGAAGAACCCATTTTTTAAACTGGGCTACCATCAAGCCAGACACATCGCCTGAGGTATCCGGGCAGGGAGGGTGGGAGCGTGCAGTGGGACCATGAAGGCCCACTTTACGCAATTAATTATATTGGGTGTGCTGAGAAATATTAGGGCTAATCATTATCTTTTAAAGCAGACCAACACCCATGTGGTGCTGGTGTTGGTTGCAGTTGCCGCCGCTATAAGATAGGCTCGAAGAGGGGCATCCAGAATGCTGAAGCCTCCCCTCACATAACCCACCAGAATGCCCATAAACCTTACTATATTCTCGTTCCACTAGCGAGCATCCAATAATCGTCCGGCCTACACTCACATGGGTAGTGATCACTGCCAAAGTTCAAGCTGATGGAATGTCCTGCCCACGTGAGTGCCAGCTGACAATCAAGGCACTTGATTCTTGTCAGTCGATCAAGGGTAAGGTAAGGTTTATGGGTGTTCTAGGTGGGTTATGTGCGGGGGGGGGGGGGGGGCTCCAGCATTTTGGATCCAGTCTATCTTACAGCAGCGAGGACCAAAACCCGTGCAGCATGGGTGTTGGTCTACTTTAAGACACATCTAGGGTTTAGAGGAGGAAAAAAGAAAAGAAGTATTCTGAACAAAATGGTGTGCTAAAATACCCACACCCCCAAGAACCTAATAATAAGCAGTGTCCAAAACCCCCCTATCACCCCAGAACAGGCAGTGTGGCAGATTCCAGGGTTCCACATAGTACAATCAGGGGGATAAGGATACTCAAGTACTCAGTCATTGATTTCTTTGCAACAGTCCCGGTGGCTTTGAGTACTCTTGTGTGCAGCAACAAAACCAGAGTCTTTTGAAGGATTAATTGTCTGCCCCTTTTTATTTGAGAGACTTCAGTAACACAGGGGTCCCTGGCACATAAGGATTTCCACAAGTTGTCCACTTTTGATTGCTTGGGCCCTACCCAGTCCACCTTCCAGGACTCCTATCCAGTTGTTTGTTACTCCCTCCGTTATCCGCTGAGCAATAAGGCTCTGGCTCGTTATGGGGTATTCTTCTCCTCAGTGACCTCCAAGGAAATGCTTCAGAGGTGCTCCCACAGCACCACTCTTTAGAAGTTACTGGCCAGTGCGTCATCCTTGGGCACTGGTCTCCATCCCCTTCATCCTCCTGGCCTAACATTTTAGCTCTGTACACACAACAACCAACACTGTCTGGGTCTCCCTTATATTAGATCCAGGAACCAGTCGTGAAGTGGCCGGTTCCTAACTGAAAAGTTAAGCCCTCAGTGGCAGGGAGGCAGCAACCTAAAGCTAAAGTAAAACATCATCCTCCACTACACTAACTTCTTAGCCCCCCTAGTCATCCCTCCCCCCTGGTCATCAGTCATCTGGTCTGAAACCAGTATTGTTCTATTTTATATTTTTAATCCATTTTTCCTACATAAAACCCATATTGCTACTACTTTATTGCATGTAAGGACAAAGACTAACGGGTTAAAGTGACCTGCTTTCTGTACTCTCCATGCTGGCTAGACTTTTCATTCAGCCTTCTTTATACTTCTTAATATGTCCTAGTGAGATATCTCTCTTCTGCTGAGCCTCCACAGTAGCAGAGCATGACTTATATTGTGACAGCATGTGGACTAAAACCCAATATAGACGCCCTTGGAATCTATAAGACTTTAGGGCCACCTGATTCCTTGCCCCCGATACATATTTATCTTTCTACCTTCTCACTGTAGGACCGTGATATCCTGTAACTGTAATGAAGAAACGATGACCAGTGCATGTTACATACAGCACCAATCTTTTCAGCATGCCATTAATAAATATGGCGTGTAGCTCCTTTAATGTGGGGGTACAGAGTGGCGCTCACTTGTGCGGTTATAATCAGAATAAGGATCCAACAGGCGCTGACACAGGCTGGCCAATCTAAAATGTATATTTAACATCAGGCATTGTGACTTGCAGAGCAATAACAGCACCAATATGTAAATAGATGCCTGCACTCAATTACAAGCAAAATGACACTAAATGGTACACTTCAGAAATAAAGCCCATCATTTTTTTTATAAAAGTGTTGTTTGTGATGAGGATTTTTTATAAATGGCGGCATGTGTGCACTGGTAAGGGACCTCTATACCAGTTCGAAGGGTAGGGGGCTGGCTTGCTCATATCCCCCTCCCACACACATTAATCTGCACCTTTATGAAGCACATGCAGGGATATAATAAAGCATGGTGCTATCGCTACTGAACCTGTGCTGAAAGGCATATGGGTTGGTACACTTGCAAAGGCCGGACAATTAGCCTCAGAGCCCTGGGTTACTATCCCTTATGCCTGGTGCACAGGGCTAAAAGCTCTGGTGGGGGGCAGTTTTTTAGTAAAAATACATTTTAAAAAATAATAATTTTCCTCTACTGGGTGTGGGTCTGACCAGACGAGACAGGATTTGCAAGTTTAGGTCAGATAGGACACTGACCTGGATCCAGAGCCCATTACTAATCATTACTGTTTAAGTGATAGGAAGCAACTGACAAAGCATAATGCAATCTATCAAGATATCTACAACATTTCTTGTGACGTGTACATGGTGGTGGAATTGGCGAATGAAGTTAATTGTAGATAAGGTTAAAGGTATGTATGTTACCCACACACCGTGAAGAGTTTAGCAGCATGGGGTGTTGCGTGTTCTTGATTTTGAGGGAATGCGTTGTGTTTCCTGACTTTTAGCACCCTTTATTATACTTGTAACAGCAAACTTAACAGGGTTCAACAAACTGATTGGCATTGGTATTCTATTTTTTTCATTTTTTGGATTACAGGTAATAAAGATAACAGTGCATCACTTCCATAGATTTCTGATTTTAAGTAATGATTCATTAATTAATGCACTGTGCTTGAGATGGAAGGGGGGGAGGTGACTGGTACCTGTATTGCAATCTTTCTGGGGAAGCTGTCAGGTCCCTCTTGGGCTTGAGCTGCTCCTAGCAGTAACTAGTGCCTCAGAATCTTCCCCAATAGGCATATAAACCTTTCTGATAGGCAGTGCAGGTGTGCTCCCTGCCTAAGCACATGCATACTCACTCACTGACCATTTGCTGCACACTCTCTTATATAATTTCCTCTGCACAAAAATTAACCACCCTGCACTGCAACTTCTTACTCCAGTGCTGTTTGATAACATCTAACACAGCTTTTAGTCTTTCACTTGCTCCTGAGCTCCGTGTCTCCCCGTGGTGCTGTGCCTGAGAAGATGGTTGGCTCGGGCCTCCAAATGGTTGGAGTGAGCTTGGCAGCAAAGGCGGCAGCAGCGGGAGGACCGAAGTTTCCCAGCAACCAGCAGTGGAGACACTCCTTGAGATAGAAGCGGAGAGAAAAGTGATGTCCTGAGCCAGAGCACGGACGAGAGGACACTCCTGATGCTGACACTAGTGTCCTCACTCATGGAAGCTGGCAGCCATCTTTCTATAGCTCCAGCTGGGGCCAATTTCAAGCACAGCTACCGCTGCTGCTCTGCCGGGCAGAGGATCAGGAAGAGGTGAGTTAAAGCAGTGCGATCCAGCTTCGGTTAATGCGATATTAAGAGGCTATATTATTGAACTGGTTTCAAGGAAAAAAAGGATCTCTTAGAAAATATAATAATTTAGGTCAAAAACTTTTTGATTCATGTGTAGAGCTACAGATGCAAGATAATGCAGAAAATTGGAGACTATATCAAGAATGTAAAAATATTAATTCAAGGATCTACCCTATTTCCAACAGAATGGCAAAAAAGAAAGTACCATAGATGGGGTAATAACCCTGGAAAACCCATGGCATCTTTAGTTAAGAGAGAAAAGTCTACTACAGATGGAGCTAAGATCTGGAAGTCTGAAGAAATAGCTGAGTGTTTTTAGGAAATATGATGGAAATATCTATAAAGTAGAGGATGACGATAAATAGCCTATTATCCTATAGGATATCATTCCTCAAAAAAGCACAGCCACCCAGATTGACTGATGAACATAGAGTGATTTTAAATAAACAATTTTCCAGGGAAGAGATTAGAAATATTATTAAGGGGCTACATCTTGGAAAGTCTCCAGGTCCTGATGGTTTTTAAACTTATAAACGATCAATTGGCACCTTAGAGCTGATTTTGAAAAAAAATGTATCTTGATTTTTTCCTTGTTGCAATTCAGCACCATTTTTAACTGTGCAAATGTTTTAATAATTTTGACAGCTAAATAGGATTCTGAGTTTCACCGAGGAAAAAAATACATTTATTTTTATATAATTAGATATTAGATTCTAAAACAATTCCGGAAAGATTTAATGAAGCTAGAATAGTACTGATCTTGAAAAAAAGGCAAAATATTAGAATCTATGGAATCTTATAGGCCAATTTCAGTGTTGAAATGACTCAATAATGGGAATTGAAATACTATTTTGTTGCCTCTTTTTTTGCCATCCTCTCAAACTGATTTTTTTTTTTTGAATAGCATGAATAGCCTGAACTAATCACTACTGATGGGCTTCAGATCTAGGCTCACCCCACCTTAGATACCGACAAAATTCAAATCAAAACATGAAGCATGCCATATATTGGTGCTGGCAGGTGGTGTATCAGCCACCACAACCTGTGAACTTCCATAGGGGTCTCCTTGATCCCTTACCAGTTCACATACTGATAGATAGATAATACATTAAAAAATCACCACTCTGAGTCTTCCCCCTCCTATTCCCTGCCAGGTGACATCCTCTCTTAATGTCCACTGTGTTTAGGGCTCTCTCCTTGTTCGGTGGGTGCTGGTACAGGGAGCCGCAATTGCAGCAAGCCTTTATTGTCATCTTGGCTTGCCACCAATCAGTGCTTCTTCAAGCTGCCAACTTTATTTGCCAATACACCCCTCCTATATCACTCACCTTGTAGCCTTTTTAACTGAGTCTCTTTTTAACTACCATTACATGCCAGATCTATATACCCCTGCCACTTTCCCCACAGCAGCGTGCTTCTGTCCTTCCTCCACTTAATGTTTCTATATACTCTTATCTCCTACCTTACACCTTCACTTCCTTCTAGCCTGCGTAGCACTATCTGAGGTTACTAGCCACATCAAAAGGCTCCGGGGCCACAGGTTGAGCCTGCCTGATTTAGAGCAACCAGAACCCTTTCTTTGTTTTGTCTATTTCTATTTCCTTGGCTGAATCTACTATAAGTAACAATTTAAATTTATATTTTGTGGGTCACCAGTTTCATTTTGATTTCATCTATGGCTTTCCTGCAACGTGAACATCTGTCTGTCTCTAAGGGAGTCACAGGCAACAAAAAGCAAACAAATCTGTTTGTCCTCTTCTCTACTTTATCTGAAACAACACCAATTGATGGTTTTACAAAATGTACATTTCCGCATATATGCCTATTGTATTTGCTTTGCTTTCAAAGTTCTAGTCTGACAAGTTGGGACGAGCATTGAATAAATTGAAATCAAACATTGGTGTGTGGCTATAATGGGGGGGGGGGGAGCTGCTGTAACTTACCTTAGCTGGCTCCCATGAGTAAGGACAATTCTATTGCCAGCTGCAGTGCTGGATCTATAAGTATCCTTGTTCTGGGAGACAGCAGCCATCTTTCTGTAGCCGCGGCTACCAGCTTTTCTGTGTTCGGGCCAGATGCCAAACTCAAACATGGACTTCTGGCTGAAGTCTCTGTTCAGGTTTGGGAACCCAAACTCACAAATTTCAGTACAAACACAAACTCACAAAAGTTCAGTACAAACCCAAACTTTGTCAATCGGGTTCGCCCATTTCTACTAAAGATAATACACAATTGAAACAAGGCTTCTCAGCAACATTGCGGTAGTTCTAAAACTACAAATAAAATTGTCATTTCCCCCATAGTGTTTAGCTAGCCACACTCCACACCCCTCTATTTACAAAGTGCGTGGGTTTTTTCAGACTTTCTAAATATCCCAAAGCAAATGCAATTACAGCACAATCTTGTTTGGAATAACTTGAGTGGCTGAGGCATATTACAGCACATTCTGCTAAACATATCTACCTCAAATAACTTAACAAAAATATTTGTTCAAAGGTCTCCCATCAAGTAAACACAACAAGCTAATACATGACAGGAGGCTTAGCTACAGTAAAAGTACAAATGAACCCAAAACGAAGGTGGAACGAAAGATGGAATGTGCTGGCGGGTAAAAGGTGTAGCTGCTCCTCAGACCATAAGCTGTATAATCCAATCATAAATTTTTTCTCATATTATTTCCTTAAAGGGACTCTAAGCCCAAAAGCAATAATTAGTCAGCAAGCAGCTCACCTGATACCTGTCCTATATGCCTCTCCTCCATTTCCTTCAGCATAGGGTAGAAGCTGTAACAGGGCTCCAAAATTTTCAGTTTTTCCAACTTCAATTTCATTTCTCCAGGACAAGGCAAATTAATGCTCTGTCTCTTGGAGCTATCATCATAAGTGAGCATGGCAGGCCACAATGGTCCCACAGCGGAGCATGCTCAAGACTCATAAATCTGCTCCATGACATGCCCTTCTCAGCCATCACCCAGAAATTGAAGCTGAGAAATCACTTTCCCCTAGAATACATTAGGGATTTACATACAACCAGAGATTTTCAGGTGCTTTGAAATGACTTATTTTATATTGTTCCCAAGAAGGATAATGTGGGATAAAGTTAGTCTGTGGCTTTAATAATATAATAATATTTACCCAGGGCTGGATTAGCTGGGACCAGAGGCAAATGCCAGTCAGCACTATGACATAGCACCATTATACAAAACATTTTATAAAAGGATACCGTGTATTTCTTACCAGTCCATGAACCCTGCTTTATGTTTGGTCACAGAAGACAGGAAATGAATGTAAAAGTAAATCTGTAGGTACAAAACACACAAAAGTGAAGACATACATTTCTACATATGTGAAATTACTCTCTTCCTGTTTGTTTACATCTTCAAAATTGCCCTTACCCTAAAAAAAATTGACCCTAAAAAAAAAAAAAAATTGTTGACAGTGAACTAACACACTATTGTACGCATCGAATGCAGATGATCGTTTGTCGGATCGCTTTTGCAGTGGACTCCACATCCCATTTGTGGTTGATTTCTGTTTCCGTAGCCAGACCAGCATGTGTGACATGGATATACATGTTGCGTTGTCTTTGCCATTGGCCATTTTGGTTTAGACGTGGCAGCAGTTGATGGATAATGGATGTGATTAGCTAACGGGCATAAAAAAGGGAAAATGGGAGAACTGGGAGTCTTAAGCAGCCGGTCGGTGAGCCAGAGAGGAGGCAGGTAGGAAAATAAAGAGGAGCTGGCAATCAAGAGAAGGAAAAGAAAGCTATGTAAAGTAAGCTATAGTCCTATAGCGAATGTGGTGAGACAAATATGGTCTTCAAGAAAACAGCCCTTTGATCAGGCGTGTCAAACTTACTCCTGAAGAAGTAGCACCAGTCAGTGTCAGCCAGTGTGGAGATATGCAAAACCTAGCATGATGCTGGCCTATCAGGAGGGAGTTTGACACCTGTGCCGTCACCTGTGCTGTTGATTGAGCTCCTTGTTGCTCCACATGAGTAAGATGAACGTTGGCAACATTGAGCTTTCTACAGTAAAACCCTGGAAGAAACAACTGAGAATGTCTGTAAAATATCAGGAACGGGCACTTTCCTATACCACTTTGGGTTTTAACCAAACACATTCTATATTACTGTACTTGGATGTAGCGATGAATACATAAGGGTTAACAGATAACAAATAAAGTTTTGTGCTCGCTGCCTCTGAAGTTTTTCTAATTGTGCTCCTTACAAGCTCTCCTTAAATTAATGAATATCCTATAGGGATATATATTTACGAATTTGTAAAAATGTTTCAACCTCACTGGGAAACTTCTGCAGAACATACCTGTCTCACAACTCGATTAGATATTTGTGTATTTGGCCATATAGCGCTGATTAGATGAGAGGCCACACATGCACTGTGGGAACAGCAGAAAGGTGAGTTGTGGTAGGGGTGATCTGAGGGGTTTCACAGAGCAGGGCATCCTGATTTGGGATTTTTTTTACATAAGGACTTTCACTATCCTGGTGTTAGATTTGTTTACCTAACAAAAATCCCAAATATCCCACTTTAAAAACTGGGGAGGGAGTAAATCAATAGATTTGCCAAGAACCCCTCTGAGTCACCCTCTACACACACCCACCCACCACACACACACCACACACACACTTATTTGCAAGTGCCACAAAGCATTTTACCTCCCTGTAGGAATTTACTTTTTATTTTTTTGTACTGCATATCAGGGTTTGAAAACACAGTGCAGCTTAATTATTAAATAAGTAACATGGCACTAAATGTGGGACCTGGGACACAGTACAAGTCAGTGACATCACTTTTATTGTAGTGACATGTATGAGCAGTGAGCTGAGATTATGTCTTTTATCTGTGCTGATTTCCAGACCTGAGAATGATATTCTGGGCAGCACAAGGATTTTGCCTATGATAAGTAAGAGAAGAAGCCTGATGCAAAATAACGATAGGTTCCCTGGATTAAGAATGAATGCAAATTGTGTGCTGCCCAGGGCCAGATTAAGTGTGGTGGTGGCACCTGGACGCAAAATCTGGTGGAGGCTCCAGATACAGTATTTTTTCCCCTTTAAAATAATAGTCCAGCCAAGTAACTGATTCTTGGTTGTCTGGCACCTGCCTACTTACTGGAAATGCTCGCCGCTTGAGAACTCCTACTTTGCCATTCTGGGTGGGGGAGATTGTAGTCGCCCAACTGGTCCAACAGAAAACAGTTCCCTGCGTTGAGCAGCCAGCGACTGTGCTTGACAGCTCTGCACCCACCCATCACTATAGCATTGCTGATGGCGGCTTTGCTGCTATAAACTCTGCATCCTGCCCTGTGGTGGCTTTGGCTGCAGGTTTGCAAAAACAAAAAAGGCTTGCCCAGGAGCGGGAGGCCCCACTGCCACCAATAGCTTTGTTGCTCGCCGCGTTGACGACCAGAACAAAGAGTGAAAAGCCTTCTGGACCAGACCATAACTCAAGGGTTGGTGGAGGCCCCCTTTGCAGGGCAAGTGGGGGAGGCCCCGGAGCGCGCACCTCTTGTGCCCCCCTTAAAATCTGTCCCTCCACTGTTGGGAACTTCGGATTTGAAGGGGTGCTCATTCTCTTTATCTATGATCCCTCAAAACTATGCCCTTCTGGTCCCCTGGCCTATTTTGTATTCATGCATAGGGTATTGGGGTAACATCCTACTGCATGTTTTACTGACCAAAAGGAACTCTCATACTATAGATTGTAGTTCTACTAATCTGAACAGGACATCAGTAAGAAAACACTGGGTACATTCTGCAACGCATCAGTAACTACTGGATCAGGTGTTCTACACCCAATAGTAAAAATGAGTAGCAGTACAGGGTTGAATATCTAGTTTAAGAGATGGTTGGATTTATATTGGTATGCCTGGCACCCAGAGACACTCTATACAGAATGATTTTCCTGCTTCAGCTTGACATGCCAGATGCAGAGTAGTGAGGGTAGTGGCTATTGCATTCAAGTTACTTTTTTATATATTCAAATGTTTACCACCAGACTGTTTTCCCATGTAAAGCTGCTCTGAAAGAGTGCACCACAGAGGATGGATGAGACCCATGGATATAATATTACAAGGATTTTTGAAATGGAATGGACACCTTGCAAATATCACCAGTATATTGACAATTTACAGAAACCTCAATCTGACACAGAGCCCAATTTACTTTTAGTCCCGTCTAAAAAGTAGCTGCATTCATCTATACCACAACCAGACCCTAACATCCCTTTGCTTCCACCCCAGCCAAACCTGAAGCCCTATCTCTCTATACCACACCCTGATCTGGAGCATCATTCAGCTGTAACCCAGCCTTACTCACTGTAAAACCTAACAAAAAAAAGTTGGTCCGAGTCTGGTTTACCTAAGTTTTGGCATTTCTCTAGCAAGAAATCTTTTCTGTTGAACAAAAGCAATCTGTTATTCCATTTACCTTGTGAGTATGAGGTCCTTCAATAGTCATCTACTCGCACACACAGTGATTTAATAGCATGACTAATAGGACTGGTAGAGCAACCAGGATTAGCAGTCAATGCAAAGAAAGGGAAGGGCTCTGTAATGGTAGCTCTTATTATAGTTCACATGATCATTGACTTACATTTGATTGTCCAAACATTCCACTCGTAGATTTGCCGGGGAAAAAAAGTTTGTTGCCGGTACACAGAGGTTCCTGAGTGCTCAATTTTTTCATTGCTCCATTAGAAAAAGCTTTCTGTGAGAAAGTGGGACACCCAAGTATTGGGTGGCATAGTCCAGGAATCCTTCAATATATTGGTGGTTAGTTGTGTTTTACACCAGGTTGAACAGGACTTACAATAACCCTTATTACTTTACACCCTGAACCACTTAGGCAAACTGTAAAGTTCACAAGTCTGTATTTGAGCTTGGCATTCGTACCGAATGCAGAAAAGCTGGTTGATGGGCTGCTAAGCTGGCAGTGCTAACACTCATGGAAGCGGCTGCCATATTTTTGTGGCCCTGGCTCTAGCCCATTTGAAAAGAAAACCAACAGCCTATGGGAACAGGATTGCGGGGCACAGGTGAGTGACAGCAGGCTTCCTGCTGCACACTCTGTCCCCCACAACCGCCATCACAATTTTTTTCAATTTTTTCAACCCCAGTTTTGCCCCTTCCGCCCAGTGGGTAAGGAGTGGGGGGTGGAGCGATCCCCAGAGGCAGAATCACCACCCAAAGTTCCAGTCCCTATTGATTCCAAATATTTATTCAAAGTTCAGCCGAACCTCGGGGGGTTTATCCAACACTATTCCTGAGGTGCCCCCCAAGCTCATAAGCAAAAGCCATATCTAACACTTTACATTGAAATGTCTGTGGATAACCAGTTGTTAAAATGCAAAATGGGCAACATGCATCTGCCCCAGGCTGCTGTGGTTCATCATCAAGTACCACTATCTGGTCCCTGGCAAAGACTAGAGTAGAGTCCCTCATCTGAGCTGCAGAAAAATATTCTGCTTAGTGCAGTGCTAGTTCCAGGATAAACTTTGCCTGCTGGGGCACTGTATTTAAATAAGGGGTCAGAAAATTAGCCAATTCTACTTCTGTCAGTCTCCCTTGAGTCGCATCCCGCTCCTGTTGTGCGGCTACTAGTTTCTGCACTGCCGCTGGATCAGGGGGCAGGGATCACTCTACATCTTCTTTGAGGGAGAACTACTTAGGATTAAAAGCTATATTTTATATAGGAACATTGTTTTTACTTTTCTAATCTCCTGGATCCTTTTGTGCAGGACTTCATTGTTGCTATATTATATGGGCTAGAATCTGCCCCTCTGTGCCCTTCAGGATACTGGTAGAGTCCTGGGAGCGACATACAAATCCTCTTTCTTCTTCTCTTGCCGCTGCACCATTGCTTCTGGCTGTACAATTAGTTTTTGCCGACACTGGGTCAGGGCTTGTTGCTATTGTACACTCACCATAGCATCTCTGAAATAGGTAAAAAAAAACAACAAACTCCCCTCTTCCCTCCCTTTTCTCCAATACAGTTTTCCCACACAGCTCCCTGCTCTACAGCTGTGCAGAGGACATGGATCATCTGGGCTGGCAGCTCAACCGCCAGCGGTCCACGCTGCAAGGGAATCTCCTCTGATGTCAATGTAAATGGCAGGAGGTGTGAAGGGCTTTCCCATCCAGTGCAGGTTGCAGGGTCTGTGCCCTCCATCCTGCAAGATTATGCTGAAGGCCCATCGAAAGAGGGAGTTCAGTTTTTTTTACTTTTTTATAGTCTCTTGTTACAATTCGATTCAGGGCAGACTTAAAGTGGACCAGCAGTCAAAAGTAAATTTAATTAAAACAACACAACAAACAGTGCTTATATGCAATTCTCCCCAGGGCAATTTAGATTGTGGAATATAAAAAATAATTTACCTTTTTCTAACACCTACTGGGATCAATTTTAAAAACAAGATGGCCGCTCATATGCTTGCAGGCCACCTGCAAACAGGAAGTCATGCTGGGCTTCCTTTTACTGTGCATTTAAGTTATGTCAGTTGGGAGAGGAAGCTCCAAAATGGCAGCTACCTTTCTTTTCCAACTGTGCCAGGCTGTTAGTCCGGTTTAATTACTCAGGAAAATTTGAAAAATTATCCTAATCAAATTTTAAAGAAATTCACTCAGCTCCAAAAGCCATAAAAGCTACTGTGGCATAGGGGGAATTTTGAGGCACGCCGTATGGTGACCAAAAATACCCATCTTCAGGGAGAAGTAGTCTTAAGCTGGCCAGGCTGCTGAATTATAGAAGTAGTGTGGGGTGGGTGGGTGGGCATGGTCTGTGACTCAGGACAGCGTCCATTGTTTTTAATGGAAGCCGACCCTATACAGGTCACAACCACCCGTGACCCGGAACCAGCACTAGCTGCAAGAACATGTGTCTGGTGGAGGAGACGGCGGGAATGTGTGGGTGGTGGCAGGAGCCACAGGCTTGCGGCGTGAGAGTGCCTGGAATGTAACCTTTTTTTAAACATTCACCCCATAAGACACACTAACCTTATCCCCCCACTTTTGTGCATCTTACAGGGAAAAATATTCTTTAAAGAGATAAAGGCCAAGGGGCACATACACATCAAAAACCCCGACATGCAGTCCAGATAGGACTTGGAGTGTTGGATTTAAAGCTGTGCTTTGGCTAAAGACCCTTTTAAGCAGGAAAGAAAACAAACAAGTAAAAGTATCATTGAGAAGCATGCTTCTCAAAGTTCAGGTCCATACTTACCTGTCCGGCCGCTGTCAAATCAGCTGCCATCTTGATGCATCCGGGCCCACAAACCTCTCAGGGCTTGATCCAAATCCTGGGCCTGTGTACGGGCCAATATATATATATTTATGGCAGTCACTGGGCAGTAGACCGCAGCTTCCTATTGGTTCACACAGCAGGGATATTCTGGGAGCAGCTGGGTACCTTGCTCAAGAGCAAGTGGGAATCGAACCTGCCACCCTCTGGCCACATGGCCACTTTCTTACCTCTAGTGGGCAAACAGGAATTGCAGCAAATCCAATGAGGAAACAGTAGGCAAAATACTTCAGCATTCCATGTGCTATCAAAAATGTAAAAATAAAATTTGCAAGTGTATTATTAGATCTAAGAATGGATTTAAAGTTAGGAAAGCATTTACTGTACGTAAGCTAAGCTCTAGTAAGCATTGTTAAACTAGCTAGAATGAATTATACAGCTTATATGTTTTGGAACTGTCAAAATACATCCTACAAGTTGCAGGAGCCGGACCAGAAATTGTATTATTGTATTGTAATTAATAATGAAGATCAACTAGCTACTTGTAGAGACTGTGGGGCTCTAATGAGCAAATTAAATTGTGATTTAACATTAGTAATTATATAAAAATCTTAATCTGTCCCGTGTTTTTATTGGTTATATGCTACTTATTAACAATAATAATATAGCCACAACATTTACTTTAGAAACAAGCCACTTGTTGTACATCATGGAAGCCAAAGCAGCTAATCCTAAATCCTGCTAGCAAAAACCAAATGTAAAACTATAACATTTTCTGTAACAATTTACCTTAGGATTTGCTATGTATTTGTTTTAGGCTTTTCCAATCAGATAAAACTGTTAACATGTTATTATAATGCAAACAAAGAGCATATCACAAGGACCTAACTATCACTAATGTGCTAATTATTCAAGCATGGATCCGGGTTTCTTAATAGTCTACTATTGCAAAAAGGAAATCTAAGTAAAAGTGAAGTCTAGCCATTTCACTACTTTAGCCTCTCTGTCCCTTAGGGAGTCTGCTGCAATTAGCCTTTGTGTCAACGATTCCATTATGCTGGAGAGCAGGTCAGGGAGCTGCTGACTATCCCCTGGTGCCTCCACATTCTGATCTATCTGCCCAGCTCCATAGAAAGCGTGTCAATGGCTTCCTAACCCAATATTCAGTAGTGTGAGATCAGTGACTTTGGTGAGCAAAGTTCCAGCATTCATACTGAGGGGGGTCTCAGTGGAATCCCTTACTGATTCATACACTGCTTCAGGAGACCTAGCAAATGGTGGCTTCATGTCACTTTAAAGCAGAACACAACCCAGGATTTTGACTATCCCATATTTTGTTCCTTTTCCCATTGACATTCACATTTGGGATGCCTCACTGTGGGGAATCCCCCCTTCAGTTCCCTTGTAAAAAAAACTCACCTATTTCTAGTTATTATTAATTATTATTATTAATTGTCAGGGAACCGCGGGTCACGTGATCCAACTATAAACCAGGGACCTCCGTAAACACAGACCGCGTTCCCAAAACCCTTTTGTCCATGTTCTCCTATCAGAAACACCAGGCCCAAAGCCTGTGGACACACAGATTCTTGGTTTAAGGCAATCAGATCACTCAAGTTAAAATGTAAGTTTTAATGCTATAAGCACACTAGGCAGTGATAACAAGCATTTGGCTATGATGTAATATGAAATGATATAGATGATACAAATTGGCTGTTCTGAGACGGTTACAGGATAGAGTGAGTTACACAGACACATAATAATCAGTTACCTTAGCATGCAGTTTGCAGAGTAGTGGTTATAGCTTTCACAAGAGGTAAGTGGCAAGCTGTGTGGGTGGGCACCTCCAGCACATGTGACTCGTGACCTCTCCAGAGAATGACAAATGCCTGGCTTAGGGTTACCCTATTTATGTGGCGAGACCCCTCCACCCCCTCTCCTCTGTGGGACGGGTTGTCACCTCCCACTGTTCTGGGGCTCGCTTCAGCCCCTAAAACCCTTTAGGGGTTATAACTTGGAGCAGGGGGGTTGTATGGCTTTGGAAGCATTATCAAATGATTGGGCTGGACGCCGGGCATCCGATGAGTCCAGAAATGGGGTCCCTAAGCGGGTCAGAACCTTAGATCTCAGTTTTCCGGGTTTTCCTTTATTGCTGAGCCCGCCGTAACCTATCTCCATGTGCGGTTTTGTGAGCCGGTTCTGATTCTGTACCTGGTTTGGTGCTGGGACACATGGGGGTGCAGCTATGTTCCTATTTGTGTTGGTGCCGGCTGTCTGCAGCTCCCCTCTTTCATGTGACAAATTCACAGCCAGGGGTCCAGCGAGCTGCAGACCCACTGGATTCCCAGTGGAGGTAAGGTGTATTTTTGAGTATCACCAGAGGAAAGCTTAAGAACTACTAGTGGTACTAGTATGAGTGGTTAGAAAATCCTGCTTTAACCCTTTAAACGCCAGCCACGTAAAATTTACATGGCTGCCTCCCCTGCAGTTAACCGCAGCCACGTAAATTTTATGTGCCTGAATTTCCCCATTAATAGAATAAAAAGTAAAAAAAAAAATCACTTACCTGACCCCTCGTTTGATTCGGCCGGGTCTCCTCTTCAGCCAGAGGGGCTCCAATCGCCCATTGGGGCTCCTCCAGCTGCAGGGGAGTGCCCAAAATAGGGTGCCCCCCCCCGTTTCAGCAGCCGCCGGGATTTGCCTGCAAAAAAAAATAAAAATAAAAAATGACAGTTACTCACCTCCGCACCCGCCGGCTCCCGCCACCTCTCCTCTTCATGGGGGGGGGGCTCCGATCACCCCCCCTCTCTTCCGTCTTCTGGAGGGGGCATAACAGCCCTCCTCCCTCCGTAGCTTCCGATGGCGGCCGCCATCTTGTATTCTGGCCCCGCCCCCTTCGGGGTGGGGCCGATGACGTCAGCGCCAGGTGTCGTCGGGGAACCCGGCAGTTCAGCTGTCAGATGCCGGTGATGGCTGGACAGAGAAGGAGGATGGTAGGCGATCCTCCGATCCTGCCTCCCCCCTCCTCTGCCCAGCCGTCACCTGCATCTGATCGCCGCAGGACACAGGAGATGAATATCGGAGGTGAGTAAAGTAAAAAAAAATTCAAAGTTATTCAAAGTCAAAAGTGTGTTTGTCTTTTTTTTTACTTTTATCCCTTTGTGAACTGGTAAGGGGTCCATGTGACCCCTATACCAGTTCACAGGGCATTAACCCCTGGCCCCCCAAATTACCTGCCTCCCCAAAGCCCAGGGGGGGGCAGAAGAGCCGTGGCCCTAGGCTATGACGGCTTGTAGCCGGCAGGGCCAGGGGCCACTAAAGCTGGCCCCTGCGCCCTGTTCTACAAGCCCCCATAGCTGGTCACAGGCTGGTTACGCTGGGAGGGGGGACTCTATGTCATTTTTTTTTTTAATTAACCCTATGTAATCTGTAACCCAGTAGGTATAAAAGGCTTCCAGCAGCAGCAGGAGAGCAGAAGCCTAAGTGATCGGCGTGGGACACAGGGATGGATGGGAGGTAAGTATTAAAAAAACTTTTTTTTTAAATTCTTTTTTTTAATAAAGTTATTTTTAAAAAGTGTGTCTGTGTGTTTTTTTTACTTTTAACCCTTTGTGAACTGGTAAGGGGTCCATGTGACCCCTATACCAGTTCACAAGGCTCGGTGGGTCTGGCAAGTCACCTGCAGCTAGCAGGTGACTTGCCATTAACCCCTGAGCCCCCCAAATTACCTGCCTCCCCAAAACCCAGGGGGGGCAGAAGAGCCGTGGCCCTAGGCTATGCCAGCTTGTAGCCTGCAGGGCCAGGGGCCACTAAAGCTGGCCCCTGCGCCCTGTTCTACAAGCCCCCATAGCTGGTCACAGGCTGGTTACGCTGGGTAGGGGGGACCTCACGCCATATTTTGGGGGATTTTTAAGGGTTTTAACCCTGGGAGGGGGGACCCTATGTCATTTTTTTTAAATTAACCCTATGTTATCTGTAACCCAGTAGGTATAAAAGGCTTCCAGCAGCAGCAGGAGAGCAGAAGCCTAAATGATTAGCGTGGGACACAGGGATGGATGGGAGGTAAGTATTTAAAAAAAAAATTAAAAAAATGTATTATTTTTTAATAAAGTTATTTTTAAAGTGTGTCTCTGTGTGTTTTTTTTACTTTTAACCCTTTGTGAACTGGTAAGGGATCTACGAGACCCCTATACCAGTTCACAAGACTCTGGGTCTGACAAGTCACCTGCGGCTAGTGGGTGACTTGCCATTAACCCTGAGCCCCCCCATTACCTGCCTCCCAAAAAAAACCTTAAAATTCCCCCAAGAAATGGTGCCCCCCCCCCCGTGAAGGGGGACCCCACACCAATTTTTTTTTATTTAACCCTTTATTATGTGGATAGTAGTTGTATTTTATTTGTAAATGTTGTAAAGTGCTCTTTTCAGTTTAGGGGATCACCTGGACAGGAGGGCTACCGATACATATGTGGTATCATTGTAACCGGGAGAAATAGGGCTTTCACGTGCAATATGGATTTCTTTAATAAAATAAATGTTTTGTTAAAATAAGGGAGACAATTTAAAATATATATATATATATATATATATATATATTTTTTTTTTTTTTTACTTATTTACTTAACAATATATTTAAAAAAGTAGAAAAAATACAAACAAGACATTTCATGTTAAAGCCTAAACTCTGCCACAAAAAGAAAATATGCCATTTTCTTGGAAATGTAAACAGTTAAACATCACGCAAAATGGTGAAAAATATCCTGTCAGCAGAGGGTGACAAAATCTCAAGTAGGCTGGCAGTTAAAAGGTTACAGGTACCTATGCATGTTGGGTATTGTTCTGCTCGGGGGACCTTGCGCTTTCAGATTTACCTTGTTTTTTCTTATTTGCATATTGATATTTTAGGAAAAGGTGTTTTTTATTCTGCTTTTTTATACATTTTTTGTGAAACCCTGTGCAACCTAAGAATTCTTCGAGATATTACTTCCAGAAAGATGAGCCCACTACAATAAGCTGGGTATGCTTAGAAAGCTTAACGTGTGTACTTTCAGGGAATCTATGGTTTATCGGGGATATTCCAAATGTAAAGGGTTGTTTTGGTAGAAAAAGCACAAGGTGCGCACTTTGTCTGCAGAGCTGAAATTTTGAAGTAAAATTACCGTTATGCGCATGCTTTACTTTGGTGTGTTTGGCAACTCTTTCCTTGACAGAACCAATGCATCCTGGGTATTGTTCTGTTTGGGGGATGTTGCTTTTTCAGATTTTCTGGTTTGCATATAGTTCTATTTAGGAAAATGTGGTTTTGATTCTGCTTTTTTATTCATTTTAAAGGAAACCCTGTGCAACCAAAGAATACAATGAGGGATTACTTCCAGAAAACTGCACCCAGGTCAACAAGCCTGGTACGCCTAGAAAGCCTGAGGTGTGTACTTCTAGGGAATAGTTTGTAGGGGGTATTTCAAATGTAAAGGGTTGTTTTTCTTGAAAAACTGCAAGGTGCGCATACTGCATAGCATAGTTGTTTTTATCTGAAAATCTCCTAAAGCGTTGTTTCAGTTTGGGGGAGTCTCCTGGGCAGGAAAGGGTGTCTACCTATACATATGTGGTACCGCTGTAACCGGGAGAAATTGGGGTTTCACACGCAATAAGATTTTATTGACAAACTTACATTTTTTATTACAAAAAAACACTACAAATTGTAAAAAATAGTTTTTTTTTTATTTTTTGGTACAATTTTCACCCAAAAATATTGAGAATACACTTAGAAAATGACAAACAAGACATTTCATGTTAAAGCCCAGGCTCTGCTGAAAAAAACAATATATCACTTTCCTGGGAAATCCCTGGAAATCCCTTCAAAAATCACAGTTGAACATGGGGAGCGCAAAATAGTGAAAAATGATCTGGCAACAAAGGGTGACAAAATCTCAAGGTAGGCTGGCACTTAAAGGGTTAAAGATAGTTGCAATATTCTCCCAGCTATGGTCACTTTACATTAAAGCAGGAAAAAATCATTGAGGCTCCTATACTCATACAATATGATTAATGTTCTCCTACGAGCACCAGTTTTATAGATGATTGTCACTTTAGTACATGTTCTAGTGTCTCTAAAATGGTGAAGCATTTCCTGTAAAAAATCTTTGTAGGGACTTGTATCTGAGATCATCTATTCAGGAAACTGATCTGTTTTCCCCAGATATGTAAATACAAGTCGGCCCCCGAGGCTGCTTTTTCTTAGGCGTTTTGGCACTACACCCTCTTATGCATTCTTTACAATGCACCTTTTGTTCATTCAGCATGTAGGTTCTTGTCAAGATCAGGCAGGAAAGCTTGTAAGTTTGCGTGCTTGGAATTAATAGTCGCTTTATTTCGTGTCTCCTGCCCACAGAGCCAAGTAAATGCACAGGCACGCCTTATTTATTTATTTTAATCCATTGAAGTGAAAATGATAAAAATAATGGTAAACCACTCACTGGACAGGTATCTGCTTGAAATGAACAATGGTATTGTTTGCCAGAGAACATTACTGTTGATTTTGGTATGGGAAAGTTGGGCTGAGACAACCACCTGACTTTAACAACCTTGCCTAAATAAATATGACCCAACTTTATTACTGGTGAAATAGTCTTCCATTCACTTGCTCAAGTGCTTGAATTAATTACACAATAGAAAGTTCATACATGGGAGGCAGGAATACCAGGCGCCACCTTTTTTAGCCTAATGTCAAAACAATTTTTATATGTTGACCATTGTTTTCCTGCTACACTCTCCATCACAGACTCATTTGCATATTAAAATTCAAATATAGTTTAATAAAAATCAATACAATCTATTCATTCATAATTGGGGTTTAGATAAGGGGACAGGTACGCCACCAGCTGTGATGTTGTGGCCAGCATTGCCGAACCCTGTCACCCTTTTAACTGGTTTAGTGGTGCCCAGCACTCGAATTGACAGGGAACCTGTGCAGAATAGTGGGCAAGGTAAGCTGTTTTTTTGTGACATTTCAGAATTGTTTCATCTGTGCTGTAAATATAAATATACACATCCTACTTATGCTGTCAGTCCTTGTTTTATATGGAGACATATAGATGGATATATCTCCTTTGTAGTACAGGAAAAAGGATAAGTTGATCCAACTGGCCCCGCACTCATCAGAAAAAAAAAGACTCAAAAGCCTCCTGGACTAGACCATAACACAAAGGTTGGTGGAGAACTTTCATCATATTGTATAAGTATAGGTATTTATCTCTGTCAGGGCCACCATCAGGGCAATACAGGCAGGAATTCTGAATTAGGGCTCATCCATGAAGATGTCTCTGACAGCAGCCGCACAGCAACCTCTGTTTGACTTGCTCCAAGCAATCCCAGCTTATAAGATAAGTGATGCAGCCCAATAAAGGTTCCAGCCAGCCCCCACCCTTTACTTACCCCTCTCCAAGTTCTGCTCACCCTTCCAGGCCCAGCTCCACTTAAGACTTTCATGGATTCAGAAATGTAGGTTGTACGGGAGCCAGAAATTTCCGATGGAGTCTCTGGTCTCGTATGTTCTGCTGTGCCAAGTTTGCACCCTGCTCCATGTCTTTGGACATGGAGATGCTCTGTTCCAGTACCTGCGGAGTACCTGTTTCTGCCTAGATGAAATCCTGATTCAAGTTCCCACTGCTCAGCCACTATCCTGTTTCATATGCTTTCATATGCTTCCTGTGACCCAGTGGGTCCACATCCTGCATTGTGACATTTATTTTTGCTCTTGATAGCACCCCTACTTACTTTGGTCTCCAGTCTCCCCATGGGGTCACAGTGTGAGGAAAGAGGAGCAGTAATAGTGGTTCTAAGGCCTTGACGCAATAAAAACAGTTACGCTTTCTCGCATGTTTTCGCTGTAAGCTCAGGGCCAGATTATAAGGAGGGCGCAAGGGGCAACTGGTGGGGCAAGGCCTCCACCACTTGCCCTGAAAGGGGGCCTCCACCAACCTTTGTGTTATGGTCTAGTCCAAGAAGCTTTTCAGTCTATTTTTTCTGATGGGTGTGAGGCCAGCAACAAAGCTATCAGCGGCAGTGGAGGCCCTTGCGCCTGGAAAGCCAAAGCTACCACAGGGCAGGATGGAGAGTCTAGAGCAGCAAAGCCGTCATCAGGAAACACTACAGTTATGGGTGGGTGCAGAGTTGGCAATCGTTGGCCACTCACTGCACATAAGCCACCAAGCACAGCCGCTGGCAGCTCAATGCTGGGAGCTGTTTTCTGCTGGACCAGCTGGGCAACTAACCCCCTCCCCCCACCTGGAATGGCAAAGCAGGAGTTCCTGAGCAGCTCACACCTGCACAAGGGTGGCAAAAGGGACTCAATCTGTTGTTCCAATAAGTAGGCGGATGCCAGACAACCATCAATCAGTTACCAGGCTGGATTATTTTAAAGTAAAAAATACTGTATCTGGGGCCTCCACCACATTTAACCTGGCCCTGTGTAAGCATTTTTAATGTCACTCAATAAAGCCCTTTTTTTTTTTTGCTACAGCTGCATTCGAACAGATGCCCAATGGACCAGGAGGGAGCCTCAAACCCGACAGACATGCTAAGAGGATGCTGATCTGATGAGCACAAAAAATATGCATGCAAATCAGCTGTTGTGAAAAGTTTCAAAACTGTTACTAGTTTATGATTGTACTTTTTTACATGTGCCAGAAGCAGGTGTAAAAAATATGCTTTCAATCACAGTAACCAATGTCGGCATGTTTTATTTCAATGAAAACGACATGTGGGAGAACGATTATTTTGGGGGGTTTTAAAATAACAAATGTAAATCCCCCAGTGCCCCAAAAGGGGGTTAAGGTAATCAGGCAGGGGGAGTGGCATATCTGCCGCTGGTGCTGGCAGGTGCAACCATGCAAGACTGTTTTCACATGGTGCTGAATCAAGCCTACTTTGCTGGTGTTACTTCAAACCACGGTGGCTTTTTTAGGACCTTTATCTTAGAAAAAATGAAACCTTTGTCTAAAGCTGGGTTTTAAAGTCTTCGTTTCAACAACCTACAACTGGTGACTGTGAATAGCAAAGGGTTGGCTCAGCATTTGGTGAAAGAGCTGGAAATTAGAGGCACGAAAATCTGCAAATAAAAATAAAAGACAAAAAGTGTGTGTGATGATTGTTAAGAAAGACAGAATATTGTATAGGGAAGCCAGGTCAAGAGTCAAAATAAGTTCTAGCCAAGGATCAAAACGGACTTCATTAAATCGTAGGTGATCTAGCGGGCTGTTGTGGAAGTGGAAATGTTTAGAGTAAACACAAAGACAATACTTGCCTTGAAAAGCTTCAACAAGGGGACTGCTTTTATACAAGTATCTCCCCCATGTGACCAGCACGTCACCTCCTCTCCCCTCCTGCGATGTATGTATTCAAGTGGGGTTGATCCCAGAGAAGCATTGCTTCTCTGTATAAAAGGCCGTTCTCCGCGGCACATCAATAATTCCCCAGCTGGCAACTGGGATGAAAGGCAAAGGGACCCTGTGTGCAGTTGTCAGCATTTGACATCCAACACCACCAAAGACGACTGCGGTTTGGGCACTGAAGAGCCTAAATATTGAAGAAAATCCCGGCACAGGACCCTGAACACTGCTGGGCAAGAGGAAGGACAGCGGGGGTGGGGCAGAAGAAGATGGTGAACGGAAAGAAGTAAAATTTCGATTATTAAAAGTTTTTTGTGTGGTGTGTTTTTTTTTTCACTTGGGGTGAGCTGGTAATGGGTCGAGGGGACCTGCAGCACTGGCTGGTGACATGACGCTGCCCAATTACCCGAACTCCTATTTGGGACATCATGGGTGCATAAGGACCCGGTGCTAATGGCACCCCTAAAAGTTCCTGTTTCTGTTACTGAGTGTGCACCTCAACTTGAACTATATACCCCTAAAAGTTCCCCCAAACCCATACCCGCCTGGCCAGCCTCTGAGTCCTGGGTTTCCAGCCATTATGCCTTTTGAGCTCCTTGGGGGGCACTTTTCTTTATGAATATATATATATATATATATACCAGCTGTTAATTTTATTGAAAAAAGTAATTCCGGCTATTGTGACATGCCTTTATTCAATGAAAAAAGCATGTCAGTTAGGGACATGGTCAGGCCATCTGGATTGAGTAAAGATGGGGTGACAACAGAATCTGCAGCTGCGAGCAACATCTGTGAGAAGAAAGGAATTCCTAAAGAACCCCAGTCAGTGCCATTTTGGTTGATGAAGAGCAAAGTTTACAGTGCAAAAGCAGCATTGCCCCAAACTACAAAATGGTACAAAATGCATACAACTTTTTGTGCAGCGCCAAATCTAGCACTACCTTGTAATGGCTGACTGATAAATGGCATTATCTAGTGGAACTCATATACACATGTACAGCAACACGCTGCGTCGGTTGTGAACGCCAGAGCTGAGGCGGATGATGCCAAATTTATCATGCAGAACACCAGCACCCGGGCTGGCACTGAGCCATCCGGGTGCTGAGGCATGGAGCACCAATGTGCAAGCGAAAATACTCCAGAAAAAAAGCGCTGAGAGAAGGTTTAACTGCGAAATTAGGGGGCCACACAGTAGTTGACCACAGACGTTTGACAGTTGAAAATGCAGGGATGGAGATGAACTTTGCGAATATAGAAAATGGACCAAATCCCATCATGAAGTCTATGAGACTCCAGTGCAGGCTTACCCCCACTGCCTGATATTCTTACCTTTCCTCTGAGCCCACGGTGCATGCGCGGCCGGCATCACTCGCCTCCCTTTTCAGCTGTGCATGGCTCCACCTGCTGCAACTGCATGGGGGCGTACACCCGAAGGGAGGAATTGATGAGTGTGCCATTCATAAGTGCGGCTAGCCACACCATTGGCTCCATGAGAGGCAAGTAGATTTGGCATTCTGGGGGGTTTCACACAGTTGAGCACTCAAAATCGGGGTGCCCCAGGGGAAGGAACAGAACCCAGGATAGTGAAAATCACAGGTTTTGGTCCACTTTAAAAAAAGCCAAAACATAATTGGTAACATGCCAACTATAAATTAGTATCAATCAGATACAAAATAGTAAGTTCCTTATTGGAAAAATGATATGAAACAGCTGCCTAGAAAGGCTAAAAGTCTATGAGAGAACGTCACTGAGCGCCTGTTGGAAGTGGTGCTGCCTGTCTCACAGCGCCAGTGCTAAAACGAAAACCAGTGCAATTGGTAAATTAGGCGCAGAATGGTTCTTGTTGGCACTCCATGATTTTTGCTTCATTAATGGAGCACTGAAGTGGCATAGCAGCAAAATTATAAGCACTGGGTGCATTGTATGGCTCATTATAGTAATCAGAGGGCTGATGACAGAAAAGAGCCATAGGTGGATATCTTACAAGGGTATCTAACCTACCACAATATCAATAAAAACATTTTTAACTGCTAAACACTGCAACACAACTATTGTTATGAAATCCATAGATACAGATGAGCCTGGCAACCTTCTCACAATAAACAGTACTCCCCTACCCAGCAGTTAATATTCACTGATGGATGAGTCACAGGTGACACATGGAGATTTTCCTCTGCCAGACAGAGATTTCGTACATTATTAAGAGGTAGAACATTTCTAGTACTATAGGTTAAAGGAAATACATATTTGTAGCATGTATCACCTGCTTTCACTATATTTGTGGCCACGCTGACCAGTCCTGTGCCAAGGTGTTGTAAATAGAGGGTTTATCAAAAGAAGGTAGCATGTCTTCAATATTTTAACTTAGCTTTCACACTTTTACTAACCATTCCTTTTCATGCAGTTACTTGTCTAATCGCTGACAATCCCCTGCAGCACGTCAAGCCAGTTTCATATCTACAATAACATGGTGGGGAGATTCAGGTCCTGGACTCCACAAAGCAGTGTTTCACCATCCCTCCCTCTACACATAGTAAATGAAGCTGTGCTCCCTATTTACTGTAAATTTGGCAGGAGGAGGCATGGTCTGCACTTACAGAGCTGTGGACATAGAAAAGCCGGATGCATTAAACCAATCCTTCAACATCATTTAATGAAAAGACCAAACCCTTAAATAACTATTCCCCAACATTTAAAAATGAATATATTTTAAGTTTTAGGTTGCTTACTTAGTATTATTTCCCCCACTGGGCTGCAACTCCAGGATACAGGCACCGCCATCTTGCTTCGGAAGCATCACATACTGAGGAGGGCAGGTTATAGAGACAGATAGAGCAGAGCTGTGGGTCAGGAAAAGGACAGCAATCCCACAATGCAGAGCAGCAGAGTCAAAAGACACTTCCTGTCTGCAGGCAGCCTGGGCCTCCATCTTGGATGTTTAAAGGCTCAGAAAATGCAGTAGATGCAGGTAGGATGTGGGCAATCTGTATATACAGGGTGGGGGAAACATACAAGATAGGCTCTTATTCTGGGTGAAGGTCCGTTTTAATGGATCTCAGGCCAGGTCCGGTTTAATGGATACCTTAAAAAAAAAATTAAAAACACATGCTCATAAAGACGCTTTAAAAATGTAGCAATGTGTGTCTAATCAGATCCCCTACAGCCTTCAATATAAAGCAAAATAAGTATGAAACGGGGGAGGGGGCAGTCACCACTGTGTAGTGCCCAATACTTTTGATTTCAAATTATGACAAGGTAGGTAAATAAATAGGTCTAAATAGGATCTTCATAAGGAGCACACATGGATGGTCTCCAGGATCCACCTGCAAATGTGTGGGAATAGAAGATTGCAAAGCGACTTTGGTTCTGCTGCATAGGGGACATAAGTTTAGTTTAGCACTTGGTGCACATTGCCAGTGTACAGGGACGTTCTCCCTTTTTGTCAAATTTTCGGTGTACTGCCTCAGTGTTTTCCTCTTGTGGAATTTAAAATAAATATGTATCTTAGGATTGTGCCCCCATACCAGTGATTTACTTCAGCAGCTTTCCTGGCCCAGGTACATAGCAGCTTTCCAGGAGTCAGGTACATAAGCACACCACATTGGTGTATGTTGCGAACACCAATGTGGTGTTCATTGTTTCTAAGGAAAACTGTTTATCTTTATAAAAAATAACATAAGACACACAATGGAAACTTTTAAAAATGTATTTGAAATTTAAGTTTTTGTTCCTTTTAAGTTTTTGTTCTTTTTAAAGGTTGGAAGTTTTAAAAGGATACACAAATTAGATGTTTGTTATGATATCATTGTTCTAATAGCAGGATTTTGTGCATTTTTGGAGTATGAAATAATAAGCATGTGCATGAGATGCAAACAATTATAGATAGTATGCTTATCCTCTGAATTCCCACATAGGGCCTGATTCTGCCAGAATTCACCCCATTGGTTAAATTTATAGTGCAAAATATAATTTATATTTTTCTGCATGTTGCTGCAGCACTAATGTTTTAGTAAATATGCTCTAAAGTAAAGTTAAACTTGTGCCAGTGCAAAATGAAAATTCTAAACCATATTTTTCACTCATTTTTCAATGCGGTGTATCCTGGCAGATCGATCTTGATAAATCAGGCCCATAACATAATATTGGGATCAGAAAAATGTTAACTTTAGGTAAAAATAAATAGAAATAAATAGAATAACCCACAAAGTTTACAATGAAAGTGAATGACATAATGCACGTTTTACGCCTGGTGGTAAATTAAATGGGTAATTCAGCATAAGGTAAGAAAAGTACGCTACTTGTTAGGAGGAAAAAGACCTTCAATTTCATTGTCTATCATGGGGTGATCCGGCACCTGCAGGAAATAGAACACTTCTATTTTTTGCCTAATAAACGAGCAAGAGCAATGACAAGGAGCATTGCAGATAATAGTGACACATTAGTCGGTTTTAATTGAATTACTTTGTTTGCACTACATTAGTAATATTGGACAATATGATTTAAGGCTTAGTATATTAACGCAAGTTTTACCACCTACCAAACACCCAATTTCATAACAAATAGTTTTTCTATGGACTAGACCAGGGGCTCCCAACACTTTTTCATCAAGAAATTCACAAAAGTATATCTCAGCTCAACCAATCACTTATTCCTGGGGGTGCCCGGTCGTGGGTAATCCCAAACCACACAGAACCAATAGGATACAATTGTAATGATCCGCACTCTCCATAAAACGTCACTTTTAATCATAATCCAATAAAAACATCTCCATAATGTAAAAAAGTTCCAACTTTAAATTCAATGATGATTGAGTCCTGGTGCAATAGATGAAAGATAGCCACTAACGCATTTCGGACGCCAGGTTCTTAATCATAACTTTTTTACATGGAGATGTTTTTATTGGATTATCATTAAAAGCGAAGTTTTATGGAGAGTGCAGATCATTACAATTGTATCCTACTTTTTCATCAAGTACCACTTTCCTTTTGCTAAATACCTCAAGTACCACGTGAGTGGAAGTATGGATTGTTAGCACCTAGGCGTGTTAAATACAAAACAACCATATAAGTTTGATGAGATGTTCAAAAATGCATATAAATAGTTCCCATTAACTTTTGGAGCAGTTTTCTACTCATAAAGTAAATCAGGGTTGGAGAATCTGTGATATTGGTTGGGATACAGAACAGTCTGCAACCCTCATAGTATCTAGAGTGTTAAGACTAATTAAGACTTTTATTGAGTAATCTAGCATATCACTGAATAATACTGAAGATGAGAATTACTGAAGAGTAATGTCAAGTATTATTATGTAATCTATCAAATCACTGTCATGGACAACTCACCACGCGGGCTCCGGCGGCTGTCTGGCTCCCGCCCAGCGGCCGTGTCTCTGTCAAGCGGCGTCGGAGCGAGTGGGGCCGAGCAGACACGCCCCCTATCCATGTCACTGCTCCTCACTGACAGCCCGCCGGAGGCTTGAGCAAAAGGGCCAATGAGCCCTGAGTGTTTAGTGGGTCAATTGGCCAGAAGGTTCTGGGCGAAAACGCCCTTTTAGAATTAAACTGGGCAATCAGCCCAAGGTTCTAGTGTGCACCAATCGGCTAACTCCTTCCCATCCAATCCCATCAGTTCCCTTCTAATAAAGCTTGGTTCCCCGCAGTTCCTTGCCCGTGATAGCGCGCTGCTGGGTGTGCTTATCTGAATCTGAATTTCCCGTATTGATCTTGCCATGTATTGACCATCCCGTGATTGCCGCCTGGACCGACCACTGCCTGTTTCTGACTATGATTTGCCTGCTCCCTTGTACTGCATACCCGTGACCTCCCAGCTTGACCCTTGGCTCGACTTTGACTATTCTTCCATCTCATCCTTTGGTGCTGCGCTTGTTTGGACTGATCTCTCGTGTATGACCCCTGCTTACCCAACCTCACCCAGTCTTGTTCCGGGTTCATCTGCCTTCCTCCCCATAAGTCTGCATTCTTTGTGCTACGAAGTCCTGGGGGCAACCGAGCCCGGTGAGGCGTATAAAGTGTCCCAGCTTGTCTATAGGTGAAGCTAGCAGCGGAGATTGGGGGTTGCGGACTTACTTAGAAGGCAGGTGTCCCACAGGACCTGACAATCACTGAGTAATCTAGATCATGGGCTCCCAACCCTTTTCTAGACAAGTGGCACATTCCTATTTCTGATTATATCAAGTACCACCTTTAATCCCCCATTTAAAGTGAATGAACCATCAAAAATAGGCAGTGTATTTATGGTGCAAATCAGGCCTGGATATAGTATAGATGGCAGCAGATAAGAGGGTTGATTTAGAGCCCCTTTCTCGCCAATTTTTTGTGTTAAAATTTCCATTCTCGTTCATTTATCCCCCCTCGTTTAATTCAGCAGAGACTTTTTTTTCTGCAAGACTTTTTGTGTGAACTGTTTTCATTTTTACATGATTTTTCGTTTGGTAGCAACACCTCCAAAAAAACGATGAGAAAGGGGCTCTGAATCAACCATAAGGTTGGGGTACAGGTCAGTCTGCAACCTTCTCAAGTACCACCTGAAATGTTTTCGAGTACCACCAGTGGGACCTGTTGGGAACCCATGGACCAGACAAATGCATAGTGCAAAAATTAAATACTAAAGTTAGCAAAGCCATGCTTTAGCAGTAATCTATTATGTAGTACATAGTAAGTATGTTTTTGATTCAAACAACCATTTTCATATGTGTTTGATACATTGTTGAGATAAGATATTTTGTCTCAAAGACCACAACCCTCCCTAGCTAACACATTCCACATATTGCTTGGCACGTGTCAGGGCATGGGTCTAGTCTAGTCATCGAAATGTTCAAAAGTTCCTTGCCCTCATGTAAGCACTGTTATTTCCATAGGCTGAATGTGTCACTTCTGCATGTGCAACATCTTCCTTATATTGCCACTGGAATTGGTAACAGGGTGTTACAGGCACAAATGCTTATTCTGATACACAAGAGAAGGAAATACGGTGATAATTACTGAAATACAATCATAATTACTAACTCGTAGGGAGGAAAGTGTTTGGGGTTAATAGGAGTAAGTTATTCAGTCTGCCACAGAGAGGTGTTGGATCACTATATCCAGCAACAACATAAATAGATATTACCACTATCTGAGCCAGATTAAACTGGACCTTCAGCATCATTTAAAGGAGCAGTATCGCGAAATTGTGTAATATTAAATATACATCGGCTAATGAGAAGAGGGGTCACTTATACACCCAAATGGAATAATACTCCCGCCAAGCTTGTGGTTTTCTTATCCTTGTAGGAATAAAATCCAGGGGTGACAGGTTTAGTGTACCAGATCTCCTCTTCCTTCCATTAAAATAATAAAACAAGCCTGGCTGGATATTTCTTGATGCATTGTGTATACGTGAGCCCTTCTCCCGCCATCCGGCATATTTATATGGATTTTTAATATTTGCCCATTTTGTGTGATAGTGCTCCTTTAATAAAAAGCCCAAAAAACTATTCTCCAGCATCTAAAATTAATATATTTTATGTTTTTAGTTATTTACTTTTTATTCTTTCCCCCACTGGGCTGCAGGACACGGGTGCCGCCATCTTGCCTCAGAAGCATCACATACTGAGGAGAGGAGAGGGGTCAAAACTACAGGAGGGCGGGGTTATAGCTGTGCTTTGCACAGAGAGAGCAGAGCTGGGGTCACAAAAAGGACCGTCAGAAGACACTTCCTGCTTGCAGACAGTCTGAGACTCCATGGGCCACCATCTTGAATGTTTACAGGCTCAGAAAATGCAGTAGATGCAGGATTTTTAATGTGGGCAATCTGTATCTACAGGGTGGGGGAAACATGTAAGATAGGCTCTTATTCAGGGTGAAGGTCCGGTTTGAGGGTGTCTATGGTATGGGGCAGTTCTTTTATAACCCCCCCCAACATCACACCCTCTATGACTTACTTTTGTCTCTTTTTCCTTTGCCTCGTGTCTCTTTCTTCCATCTTTCTCCCTCTCCTTTCTCCTGTTACTAGCTTCTTTTCTCATGTCCCTCCCATTTGCACTCTGTTTTGTCTCTCTCTACTTTCTCTATCGTGTCTCACCTGTTCTTCTTTCTCTATCTCTCTTGTGTCTTTGTCTCTCTCCGTTTTCTCTCTTGGGTCTCTTTCTCCTGTTTGCCTCTTTTGTGTCCCTTGACATTCTTTTCTCTGGTCTTTCTCTAATTTTGATTTGTCTGCTCTCCCTTGCCCATTTCTCTTCAGAGTTATTTTCTACATCGCCTTGTATATCTCCTGTCTCTCTATCTGTCTCGTCTCCCTCCCCTTTTGCCCGATCTCTCTCTCTCTGCTGCCTCTCTTGTGTTTGTCTCTCTCTAGATTCTCACTGTCTTTCCCATCTCTCTCTTTCTTGTTCCTTTCAGCAATATTTCATTTTTGTCACTAGTTACTACAAAGTGTCTCTAAGTAACCCCTCAGTGCTGAGACAGGATTGAGGGGGTTTACAGAAAAACACCTTACTTTGCCCAGAATTCAACACTACCTCTGCGCTTAATAGTCGGGTGGGCGCATGCACAGAGCGGGGATTACCCTAAAAAGCCTGAAAATAAGGCATCAAACTAACCTGTCTACGTTTCTGCCCCCCATCACTGCTGTCAACAGTAGGATTACCCAGACATGCACACAATGGGCCAGGAGCTGCATGCATTTTCCTGGCAAACCCATTTGGCAGCCATCAATGAGATAAAACAGTCATGTGGTATGGAGCATTAATTTAGCCGGATTATCTAGGTCAAAGTCACCAGGCATTCTAAATTTGGAATTAGGGATGCAGCACCTGAGGGCTACTGAGGTAAATGCAGCTAAAGGTTGATTTTAAATAGACCTATTACCCGAGGATAAAGAGGCACCAGTAGTCGTCTGCAGGTGTTTGCCTAAAAGAATACTCAATTTTGTCAGGTTTTTGGTGTTCTGCCTTATTGTATTTGGAAATTTGGAATGTAAAATAACCATTTGTTTTAGGATTGTGCCCCCCGTATTTACTTATCACTATGCTGTTTCTAATATTGCTGCAGCTCTGTGGTGCTATGGTGGAAGTGGTTTTCCTGAGTAAAGCCCTTAGTATAGTTTTTGCCTACAAATTTCAGAACCCTTCCACTCTAACAAGTCGCTCATTAGCAGCTTTGGCAAAATCATGCAGTAGTAATGACCTCCCAGGTGATAACACTACTGGATCACAAGATTGTAACTTTTTTATTGAGTAAAATTAATCAATCATATACAATATATCCAAAGTTACAATAAATAAATAATAACTAAACAAAAAGAAACAGGCCTAACAATTTGACATATAATAGATCATACTCCTAATTCTATACACAGCCTAACACTACACACAATCCAGCAGGAACACTAAGATACTCCATCACCTGTGCACGCAGCAGTTCTCCAAAAACGTGGTTACCAAAAATCTACAGGTGATAGGAGACAGAAAAGCCCACCCAGAGGGAAGTCATAAGGACTAAGGAGACCTGATGTTCCTCCACGCCTTCATCCAGGCCCCCCATTCCCACCTGTCCCTCTCCAGAACCCGGAACTTCCCCACCTCATGCAGGATGTCATGCACCACCACCGGGACAGGGAAGACTTTCTTCCTAATGCGGAGCTGGCACCGCGCATTTCACGTGAAATAGCGAATGACTAAACTGACTAGATATAAAGTGTCCAAACAAAAATCCCCTCTGTATTTGAATGCCCCATGCACCCACTCAGCATAGGAAAGCTGGGAGAAAAAAGGGACACTGAGGGCCAACCCCACCTGTTTACATGTCTCTACATTAAAGGGACACTGGAGGAAGTGGTCCATAGTCTCCACCTCATCCTGACACTCATCACGGAGACAAATTATCTCTGCCAGGCTGCGACACTTCCGGATCCCCCTAAGGTAGAGTTTTCCTTGGAAGGAGAGCCAGGCTATATCCCAGAATTTCAAAGAAATTCTTGAGGAGTTAATAAGCCTCAAACCCTCCCTCATGATGGAGCCTGGGCAATCCCTAAGGGACAATGGCTCATGAAAAGCCAGACCCAGGACCCGACTCACCAGGAGCTTCCTCGGAGTAGATCTAACGTTCTCTGCTGTCAATTGCCATTGCCAAAGTATTCTCAAGCACGGGGCAACATAGACTAGGAAATCGAGGGTTTTTCACCCGGCCACCATTCTCCCAGTCTTGCAGTCTTGCAGGAAGGGCAAATGGAAGGGAAGGGAAAATACCCACTCAGCCAGGCGGGCTCTCTGTCAACATGCTTCCAAAATGATGTTTCAGAAACAAGAGAGAGAAAAACACGACTGTGTTGACCATCCCTAGGCCACCCTCCCGTCTGGATACGTAGGTGATATTTCTTTTTACCAGGTTTACGCACACAAGATTGAAATCCCCTCATCTGAAGAAGCTGAATTAGAGCCGGCTTGGGTTTCCAACTCTGCGGCAATATGACAGGCAGTGGGGGGGCATTGAGAACGCTAGAGCCCCCAGCACATACCCCCCCAAACACCTGCAAATTTTACCTTTCAATTTGTCCCCCACCAGGAATCCATGGCAGCGATTGCCGCCTGGCGCCCACGTCCTCTGGCTGATGGAATCTGCTGCACATACTGGGATGTCAGATGCCAAGTTTCAGCTACGTACACCAAACGTACCAGTTTGTGTATGTTGCTAACATAAACACATTTTTGCTAGAGAAAGCTGTTTCTTTAATAAAACCTGAAATACTGAAATTCAGCTTCTTTAGATAGCTGGGGACACAATCTTATGTGTGTTCCAGGAGCTAATGGGTTACTGGCAGTGTTCTTACCTGGAAAGCTAATGACTGCTGCTTAGACTTAGCCAAGGCTGCTGATGTTACATTGGAAGAATTCTGGGACTTGTAGTCAGTAATTTTTAATCAAGGGCAGGGAAACCACTCCTACTGTAGCAAAACAGAGCCCCAGAAATATGAGAAATTGAGACACAGCATGCTGATAAGTAAATCACAGGTCTGGGGGCACAATCCTAACACAAATGTTAGGTTTTCCTTTAAATATACTGTATTATCTATTGTCTTATAAATCATTTCAACTTTATAGGAAATAAGATTGGAGAGATTCTTTTTTTTGTTTTGGAACATTTGTGTTTTTGTTTGTGTCCCTAGCAAAGAACAACATTTCTAACCCATTCTCATACTACTGAATTATCATGCACTGCATTTACCTACATCTAGACCAGTAGTCCTCAAACTTCCTCCTCAAGGGCCGAGACAGGCCAGGTTTTGCAGCTCTCTATGCTGATACACAGATGTAATAATTAGGGCTATAGCTCTGTTAATTCACCTGTGGAGTAGCGTGGAGAGCTGCAAAACCTGGCCTGTCTCGGCCCTTGAGGAGGAAGTTTGAGGACTACTGATCTAGAGGATCTCAGCATACATCGCATAAAACAGCTTCAAAGCTATATTTGGCATCACAGACCTTTATCACATGCCACACAACTGTGATTTTAGTTTGTCAGCTTTTTCACATTTGCACAAGACTTCTCTGTATCTATGAATGTGGTGATCAATTACCTGCTCCCCCCCCCCCCCCCCAGGGCACTGGAGGGCAGACCAGTCCACATCGAGCAGGTGCTGTATCCCTTGCATAGAACCCCTTTGCTAAAGACTGGTATACACTTTATATGAATAGAGTTCTGCTTCCACAGTCCTCAAACTATGGGACACCAGCCTATATTCTTGGCATGCTGAACTGATAGTCCTAGGAGACCTGTAAGAAAGAAGTAATAAAAAAGTAAGGCAAAAGACTGTCGATGTAAAGCACTACGGAAGATGATGGCGCTATATAAATAAACAATAATAATAATAATGTAAAAAGTCAAAAGTCAATGTATGAAGGAAAAAATCTTGAAAAGAATTCAGAACTTGCCTGGATGGATGAGCATGCTAATCTTAGAAGATGTTCAGCTTTTTCTGAAGAGACTTCTGCTCATTGGGACCAGATTTCTTAAAAAGTTTTATTTAGAGATAAATGGAAACTTACTCGAAAGGTTAGATCATTTGTTAGTAATGTTTTAGCAGTGTTTCCTAGAGTTCTATAAACTTCTGCTTTAGTTCGTATTTATTTCTTGGGAATAGAGACAGGGGCAAACACTCAAAACCTCAGACGCTAAAGTAATCCTAGTAAGCAAGTCTGAGGAGAATTTAAGACAGCTTAGTCCATCCCAACCTGGGATGCCTTGCGGTATAAAATGAATTGGGATAATATATGCACCTACTTCCTGCAGCTGGCTCCAGAAAATCAACATCCTCGTTTCTTCCTTTCTACACCCCGTGCCGATGTTTTCTAACAGTCATACGCTGAGAGTCAAAACAGGGATTTGGAATTTGCTGCTCTACGAAACCCTATAGTTTGCCTGCAAATCCACCTGCTCGTTGATCCCACAGCACATGTGCGGGCCGCCGGCCAATGAAAACTGTGGTCTATTAAGTTTTTTCTATGCAGCTCTAAACTCACAGGTGCAAGAAAAGCTGAATGTAGAATGTGCTGCTCCTCAGTGTAACACAGGCATTTTAAAGTGGACCAACACCCAGGATTTTGACTATCCTGGGTTTTGGTCCACTTCGGCGGGGCACCCCGATCGGGGGTGCCCCGCTGTGTGAAACCCCCCAGAAACCCCAAAAAACTCACCTCTCAACGCTCCCACATGAACGCCGCAGCCAATCCCCGCCAACGTCCAGGCAGGGATCAGGAACGTCCAAGCCACTTCCGCCGCCGCCGCCTCCCGTGCGTCACTCTCGGCGCGCGCGCGTCTGGAGGGGCGCACGGGAGGCGGCGGCGGCGGAAGCGGCGGCGGATCAGGTAAGATGTTTTTGGGGTTTCTGGGGGGTTTCACCCCGTGGGACATCCCGATCTCAGATGTCCCGCGGGGTGGGAGGTGATCGGCCCGGGAATCTTATAGATTTCCGGGCCGATCACCCCTGGGTGTTGGTCCACTTTAAGCATCTCAGACAGATTATATCAGGAAAGCGACCATGAACCTGCACATGCACCATGGGATGATGGATTTGTAAGTATACCGCTTTTCTTGGGGGCATCCCACAAATAGCGAGAGGTGGTTACTATGTTAAGGTGTACAAACATTTCTTGCGCTTTTATACATGACAAAAACTATTTGCTGTATGCTGTTAAAAAACAGTTTTGTAGCAATGCTGTTGTATTGTATTTCACAACATAAAACACAGTAAATTATTATTTTTTAACCAAGGAAACCCTTTTAAATAGCTTCTCAGAAGATTTTAAGAGATTATGTAGAACCAGGCAGCTGTAAGGCACATTGTGAACTTTCTCTGTAGCTCCTTCCCCCTCTCGGAAACTCTGCCTCTAAACAAGGCACAACCTGCTAAGCTATTCCTTGGACACACCTTAGTAATATCTGAAGGAGCCAGCACACGGTGCCTCTGCACCTAAAACGTACCAAGGTCTATTAGGACCTTTTCCTTTCTACTGCCACACAGGTAAGATCCACAAATTCTGCTATAGACCTGTATTACCATAATCCTGTCATGAAGACTTTTAGCATTTTACCATTCAGATATAACAGCTTGAATGTTTGTGCTTGGTGCTGTAAAAGTGATATCGTTCGTACCTTGCTTTCATACAGTATTGCATAGTTACCTGTATTGCTGTGTCCTGTTTCTCGCAAGTCTTTCTGTGGTCAACATTTTTTCCAAAACTTCTGTTGTTCTGTTGTTCTGTTTTTTTATCACACTTGGAATGTGAAGCTTTTGTCTTTTAAAATTATTTTGTAAAAGCCCTAGTGGACACGGTATAACTATGAAACAGACTACAGAGCGGAGCAAAGAAAGGGGCTTGTAGACCTAAATAGAAAAAGGAAATAAAAATAGAGCATGCAAGTGCAGCATTTAGGTGTAATAGAAGCTCTCGGAAGTTTCTCTACAATAACATCCTATAGCATAAGTAAATTTTTGAGTATAGATAGAGGGGATCCACACACACTACCCTAGTTTTGCTCCTAGGTTGCAACAATGTGAACATTGTTATGTTATAGATCCTCTAGACAGATTTATAAAATGTAGGTATATGTTAATAAGATTATATATGTAAGCATCTTACAGTCTATAAAGCAAAATGTGTGATTTTAGCTCTACTCTAATGTTTACCATGTTTTACATACATTTTGTGTGTAAAATGTTATGTTAAAATATTTTAGGTGTGTGTGTAAGATAAAGTGTAAATGGTCCTGTGTGCTCTGGTCCCCAAAAACTGAACAGTATGGGTCTCTATTTTGGAGTGGATTTCTTGAAGGACAAATATCATTAAACACCCATGAATATGAAATGATATTATTGGATAGGCTATAAAGAAATAAATACCTGACTAATATACTTTTCCCACTTGAAATTTGAGAAAAGAATCTGCACAAGGTGACAAGGTTGGGCAACCTTTGTGTCTGCTCACAAAGCATGTAAGTACATTTCTGTATCTTGAGACAGACCAATCAAAAGCCTTGACCGATCAAAAGGTTCCAGTTTGGTGTCATTTCCTAGAGCCTTGTCACAACTATGTACAGTATGTGTGTCAGGCAATGACTGGCACACAATTGAAACGATTGATGGGAGCGGGCCCACTCACAACTTAAACACGTTGTGAGTAGACACAACCCCCCCCCCCCCCCCCCCCACTCTCCATCAGGCTGCTCAGGCCTGCAATGTTCTGCTGACATACATCACTTTCTGCTGACTACACCTTTTTAAAATCCAAGCGGGTAAAATGTACAGATGGGATGATTTTATTTCTTTTCTATAGCTTGTCCTATAATAGCATTTAATATTATATTACATATAGAATGTAATATTTCCATAGGTGAAAGCTGCCCTTTAAGTGTAGGCCAAAGCTACCAGCCCTAAGTGTCTACAGTTTCCCTCCCCATCAAATTAGCTTACATCAGTGTGTATTGAGTTTGTATGTCTGTACTGTCGAAACAAATGTTGAAACCATTTAAAGTAAAACCTTGGGACCTAGTTTAGGTAATTAAGTTTAAAGGTTATACATTTACCATTCTGTGTCCTTTCAACAAAAATGATGCTCTTCATTTGCTAGCTCTTTCATTACTTTTGTTTTTTCTGTCTATAACCAAAAATGTAATTTTTTACTTGAATGTCTCCTGCCCCTAATCCCAGAGGACACAGAAAGTAGTATACTAAACTAGGAACTCATGGTCCATGTACATCCATATATAGGACTTTGCCTTTCATTCATGAGTAAAGACAATAAAAGCCAAGTGCTGCATCCAGACTTGCAAGGAGGGTTATATGAGGGAAGGAGGATGTGTGTTTACAGGGCACTGTTAAGGGTTAGTCATTTAAAGAGGAACATTGAGGGGGTTAAAACCTCCCCCAAACCTCACCGATCTGCTGCCCCCCCCCCCCCCTCAGGTTTTACCTTTGGGCAAGGTTTACTCACCTCGCCGGGGCATCTTCTGGGTCCCCTGGTTTCTGGACGACCTTCCGACAGGCGGAGCCATCTTGCATCCACTGCGAGATCGCCGCGGGACATTGAGCACATGCTTGTCATTTACAGATGGCTAAGCGGACAGCAGGGTGAGGATCGAGCCCTGAAGCAGCCGGATTTTGTGGGGAAGTTGTGGGGAGGGAATCAGACCCTTTATATTTTGTATCAAAGCTTCTCAATATCTATTTCTCTAATTTCTCCAGATATTGTTCAATGACTATGCTGTTGCTTACAGAATGCTATGACCACATTTTTATTTGTTAGCAATTTTCATGGTGTTTGGATATTGAAATTAGCGATGTTATGCAAATCACCTGTGCTAGTTAGTGTCTGTATTAAAAAACTATTCAAACCAGCACAAATGTAACGGAACATAGCAAACAAGTGGCAGCATAATATGGAAAATCACAGAAACAATGTGCATTTAAAAGTTCTAGAAAAAGGAACTCCCCTCTAATAAACTTGAAAAGTGGGCCTTAAATACAAAGCAGCTTACATAGAAAATGATGCTTCATATCTGCTATTAAAGTACACAGGTATATAGCTTGACTTGGAGGCTGATTCACTAACGCCAGGTATTGCCAGATGAGTGTCTGTATAGCAGCGCTTAGAGCGACTGCTAGTAGACGCTGTAAGCAGGTATCGGGCACTGTAACAGAGCGTCTCAGTCGCTCTAGTAACTGGCCGGCATTGATGAATATGATTTGTGTTGGGCGCTGTAACAACATTATAGCACTGCAGTGAGCAAGAGGTAGTGCTCAGTGTGTCCGGCACTTGGCACTCCACACCATATTTAACAAAACACTAGACACACAGAGCATCAGCTCTCAAAAGCTGGGTGCTATAGCACAGAGCGCCAGACGCTGTGTGATTAAAGTCAAAAAAGTTTCTAAAAGTGTTTGTTTGCAGCCAGGAGAGGTCACACAATGATTTGAGCAAAAATAAATAAATAAATAATAATAATAAATTGCCAAACACAGCTATTGATGCACAACCAATGAAAGCCCATTGAAATGTATGGTAGAGCGCTACAGAGCGACAGGTACTACATGGCGCACTGGAAGCTATACGCTGAGCCGCCTCTAGTAATACATGTGATGCTACATGGCGCTGTTAGAGGCGCTCAGCAGAGTCGCTTTCTTAAATGTGGTTTTGCGTACAGCGTCCGACATTCACCAGACGCTGCCTTCCCCTACGAGGCGCTACCTGGCGCTAGCTTTTCTTAGATAACCCCCATAGATTCAACGGATACTTACAGATGCTCAAAATGTTTTGGAGATTGAAAAAAATGGGATCAATTTTGTGTTGCTGCCTCTTTACTAAAACATCATAGAGAATTAAAGAACAGCTCACATTTGCCAGTTGGTCTGTTGGGGGTGTGTATGTATTTTTTATCAAATACATTTGTCTGCGTCTCAGCTGATAAATCTCCTACTTTCTTTTACTGCAGGTTAAATATGTTACATTGAGATGTTAGATACTTATCACAAACTAATGTAGAATGTAACAGTTGAGAAGTGAGAAGCTGAGAAGTGTCTTTAAAATGGACCAACACCCAGGATTTTGACTATCCTGGGTTTTGGTCCACTTCGGCGGGGCACCCCGATCGGGGGCGATCGGGGGTGTTCCGCTCTCTGAAACCCCCCAGAAACCCCAAAAAACTCACCTCTCCCCGCTCCCACGTGACCGCGCCGTCCAATCCCCGCCAACGTCCAAGCGGGTGACAGCGGCGTCCAAGACAGCGCGGCGGATCAGGTAAGGAGTTTGGGTTTTTTGGGGGGGGTTTTTTTAAGGGGTTTCACCCTGCGGGACATCCCGATCTCGGATGTCCCACGGTGAGTGAGGTGATCGGCCCAGGATCTTATAGATTCCCGGGCCGATCACCCCTGGGTGTTGGTCCACTTTAATGAAAATACATACAGCCCGTTGCCAGACCAGCTGGCAATTTATATTTGTTCTTTAAAGGTTTTGAAGCATACTACATTTTACCATCAGAGGGAAGGGAATTCAATGACCAATTTCTCTAAATGTACCAAAACATATCTAAAACTTAAGCAAGCAGATGCTTTAAGGAGCAAGATTTTTCTGAAGAGTCAGACCAGTCTATTGAGCATAGCCAAGGCCTACCTTGTGCTGCATGCATAGAATCCTGTAACTGTTATCCTGAGCCTTACCGGCAACAGAACTATTTTAAAGCCAGTTCTGCAGTGGCTACTGAACAACCAGCAGCAATGCTTCAGCACAAAGCAGAGCAGCTATGTAGACAGGTGAACCAAGGAGGCACAATATGCAAGGTTTAAGGCATTTTTACATCCAAAGCTTGCAGGGATTAAAGTCAATGTCCAGACTAGCCTGGGCATTCAATTTAAGACTAGAGATAAGAACATTTTGATTTGGCATGAGTCTAATTTAGTCCCAAATACCTTAATTTACAAAATGTCACAGAATTTGAAACTTTAGGAAATAGTTCCAGGCAAAGTTGTGATGGCAAATGCTAAAAGTATATATATATATTTTTTTTTTTCAAATTCAGACACAACATTTCAACTTGTATTTCCAATACGTATTTGGAAAACCTGAAACTATTTTTTAAGGGGTTTATTTAAGAGACACTAGTGCCAGATAGTGCCAGATGAATGTCATGTGAATGTCAGGTCCCAGTGCAAAAGGTGTATGTATGTGTATGAAGGTCGAAATCCAAAAAAAAAAAAAAGCCAAAAGGCCACATAACACAAGGTGCACACGATGCACTGTGTGCTCATATCCTATAGATTTCAATGGGATGGGTTGGTTATATTTTTTGGGGAGCTGGTGCATGTGGAAATCAGAAAGGAGGTATTCAGTTTTTTTTACCTCAGACATTGTAGTGCTTTATTGTACAGTTTTTTTAACTTTTCTGGGGTTTTTGGTGTCATACTTAGCTTACGTTTTAACGTTTAAAACCTGCCTGACAAGTTTGGTGAGTGTAACGATACACCTACATTTCAGTCCTCTGCTCTCTGGCTCAGGCATTTGCCTTTCAATGGGAAAGCATTTAACTGCTCCACTCCTTTCCAAATATAAGGTCTACTCAATTGACGTTACACTATGAGTAAAGCTACAGCAATGTAACCTTTGCCTTACCATGAAAACAGGGCATTTGCTTCTACAGGAACGATGGTAATCACAGCTTGCATATTGTAGGGCTGTGTTTAGTAGCCTGCCTTTTATATTCTTTGCATAGACTTGCATGGCTGTATTTACCAATAGGTGCATTGACCATGTCTAGTATATACCTTTTTTAAAGGTGGCAGCCCATGCAGAAATCATAATGACCAGCTTGGTATTGCTTACATTACTACACTGTGAGTCTGCAGGCAGCACATATGGATGTATCCTTTATCAACTCCGCTGCCTGGCATTTGAGAAATGGTGGCTACACTTTTTCCAGTCATGCTTTGGTCTAATGTTGCAGTCTAGTTTATCATCATTGTTTCCACAAACTTCCACCCATAGTTCTATTTCAATTCTACCACTAATCAAAATAAGTGTTTTTCTTCTTAAATAAGTAGCGTTCCTTCACCACATGCCAGCCTGATACCTCTTTCCTGATCACTTCTGCTGGCCATTATTTCACCCAGGCATGTTGGATATCAGCTTCTGGGCCAATTCATAGCTGATGTCAACCCATGCCTGCCTAATAATTGCTTAGATTTTTGAACAATATCTGTAATTACATTTGTACTGTGCACCTGCTTGTGAAGGTTACCACAGGTTCCCAATGGGATTGAGATATAGGGATATTCCTGGCCATGGACCCAAATTTTGACTGAACCACTTATCCTTTGATCATCTTTGCCTTGTGACGTTGCTCCATCGTGCTGGAAAGGCATTAGTGAATTGCACTAAGGAAAAAAGCATTCTAAAAATGTTTTTCTTAAACTTAAAATTGAGAAAAAAATCTCACTTTACTAAATTAGTGTTAATATGTATACAGATGTACTGAAATCTGCTTGCTGCCATTCCTGAGTAAGCTCTTATCTTTACTGGTTTTAGTTGGGTGCCCTGCAGCGTTCGTCACAGCAACTGAACCTCTCTTATTGAAGTTCTTGATGATCTGATTAAGTATTGATCTAGTGACATGTTACAGCACCAATATCCTTGCCTGTAAAGCTAATTTGATGCCTGGGATTGATGACTGTACATATTTCCTTGGAGGTAACTATGGTTAACAGAAGAAAGGTATTCCAAGCACAATTCCACTTTCCAAGAAACCAGTTTTATAATTCAATTAACGTGAGAGAGTGATATTGATGCAAATTGCCAACATGAAAATTGAATCAGCAAATCAAATATTTGTGTCAGTCTCAAAACTTTTAGCCACAACTGTATGTAAATTGCAAACATACAAGAAATTGTGGCATAAAGGCAAAGTAAGTTCAGATATAGAAAGAACTACTTTGGTAATGAAAAATCCCCCCTTGGTACCTTCCCAGGCAGCTATCCAGGCAGTATTGAGAAAATGTGGGTCCAAGATGGGAGTAGAGCAAGTTAGGGGTACACAAAAGGGGTTGAGAAATTAGAGAGATACTACTGTACCAAGCCCACACTGCCAGGGCCACAAAGTCTGACTGAAGAGAGGACCAGGGTATTATTGGATATTCCAGCATCAACAAGCTGTGAAAAGCTACAAGGGAGGTTGTAGGAAACCCTGACCAACTCATCTGACGACCTAAATACATGGTCAGAAATTCAGCTTTAGGGAGGGAAAGTTAGAGAGCACATAGCATTCTGGGGGTTTTAGGATAACCATATCCCTTTAAAGGAACTGGAGAATAATCGAAAACAGCATACTGGGTGAGAACTGTTGGGAACAAACAAATGCCTCTGCCAGTGCCAACCCAAGTTCCCACTGTACATTTAAATGGCTCAGTAAAAGGACCAAATGGGAAACCAGGGAGCAGGCAGGACATGGAACTACTTTTACCTGCCATATCACTTCAATAGAGAGCAGAGAAAGTCAAGTATGTGCACATAACTAGAATTAATTTGCTGCCATTTTCACAAGGCTACCCCCTCCCATCAGCACAACACCCACAAGTCCCAGGTCATCCATCCATAACAGCTCCAGCCATTACCCCTTTCAAATTTAACTTCCCCTGCTCACAGCTCCAGCTTCCATCTAACATTTTTTGATGAGTTTGGGGTTTTGATGTTTTGTGATTAAGTAAATAATAATCCTGTATAAAGTAGTCAATAAACGGGTAGAGAGGCTTCTAATAACAACATCCATGATCACTTTAGGATCACTTTAGGAATACAATAGATTATATTAATAATCTATGCCAAAATTTAGGAACTATATCCTAAATAGTGGTGATGTTGATGTGCACAAAGATCATGTGTGGCTTTTTGTAACTTTCTGTAGAGCATCAGCAAACTGGAAAGGGAGCTGTACCGCCACAACTTGCCCATCAAACTTTTAAAGCATTTTTTGGTTGTTAACAAAATTATGAATCCAAAGGCAAAAATATTATTGAACCCAGCCTATGTCAGAGATAAATATAATTATTCTGACAGAGAATTATATATTTTATTATTTTTTGTCCTGCTCTAATGATATCTTGCCTTTTTTATAGTGTCGGCACGCTGTTCGAACTGCTAAATTACTGAACCTAATGAGAAAATAATAAAACGGCCCCTTTACTCAAAAGCAGGGTGACTTTATAATTATTACTTTGACCCAGTATTAAGAGGTTTATGTAGCTGTACCTTTCATGACTGATATCCATGGGAGGAACTTATTACCTTTAGTAAATCAGACTTCATGAATAAATCTATTATCTGGCCCTGAAGTATATTTGCTCTTCTAACGTGGCCAGCAAGCTTTCAGGAAGTCATTTTTTTTCATTCACTTGAAAAGTAAATAGTAGATATCAAATGTATTACCAGATAGAAAATGTCCAAACTCAGTCAATTGTTTATTTAAAACTGGGTGTGATGTTCTTTTTTAAAGTGGACCAACACCCAGGGGGATCGGCCCGGGAATCTTATAGATTCCCTCCCCGCGGGCATCCAAAATTGGGATGCCCTGCTGGGTGAAATCCCCAGGACGCCCCGAAAACCTTACCTTATCCCCGTTCCAACGGTGCATGCGCGGGCTGCGGCCGCATCTCGCGCTCCCTTCTACCCCGATCGGGGTGCCCCGCGGAAGTGGACCAAAACCCAGGATAGTGAAAATCCTGGGTGTTGGTCCACTTTAAGTAAATATATTAAAGAAGAACTCCACCCAATGCCATTAAGACCCTGTTCACATTTGGGCTTTTGCAGGACAGGAAAGCTGTACTCGCAATTGCCATCTACATGCCGCCCAAACTAGCCCAGACCAGCCAGCGATCACGATTGTGGGGTGATTGCGAGTGCTACCCAAAATCATTTTGCAAGCTCTAATGCACAAACAATGCTTAGATGTAAGGGAGCTTAAAGGATTACCAAACAAATTGATTTGGCCTGTTTGGCCTGCAAACCTCCAGGAAAAATATTATTTAGAGGGGATAATAATGGCAAAGAAAAAGGAATGCCATAAATATATTTGTTTTCACGTGGAAATCATCTGAGAGATGCAAATCTGTTCCTCCTGTCCCCACATAAAACCTCTCCAATACCCATTAGACAAAAATGTTCATAGAAATCCAGATACGCTTAGCATGGTAATGAATAACCTATAAATACAGAGGTCATGAGCACCATGTTTGGCAGATTAGATTTCTGGATGCTGTCATTGAAAGTGTTTATTAATACATGATGCTCTCATCATTCATTCCAATCATGACATTTCCTTCTTTCCAAACCTCCACCTCAGTTTTCATAAGTAGAGGATTTGAATAAAAGCACAAGCTGCTACGTGTATTTCCTTGACAATTCAGGAGCCACAATCGGAGAAAGGCCAAAATCCTGTTTTGCCAGGGTTGCAGGTACTATCACAGCATCCTCTGCCTGTCTGGGACTCCAAAACACCCAGGCTTTTTGCAGTGCTTCCGCTTTAAGCATTGTGCAAACTCGATTGATGAATTAACATTTTTCCTTAAAGTTTACTAGCCAAGCATGTAAAAAGCACAGAGATAAAGTGCTGTATGAAATATGCTAACAAATCCCTGACCAGCAGTAGTTCCTAATCAATACTAGGCAAGTATAACTGCACCAATCTGACTCTCCCTAGCAACACCAGAATTGAAGAAAAGGGGATAGAATTCTCTCTTCGAAGAAACCTATCAAATTGGACTGATATTAAAAATTTGCATAAATGTTGGATCGAAAAGAAAGGCTTATGCTGTTATTTTTTTCCATACTATGATGGAGATGTATATGCAGTGTAGCACGCTTCAGCCTCTTCTCAAATGGAAGACTATGGCATTTTGCAGTGGTTACATTGTAACAGCTGCTATGCACTCCACATTACATGGTAAAGGTCCCATTTAGGAATAGCACATCTGTAAGTGCTGGCCTGTGTTGCCATCAGATGACAAATGCTGCTCTTCGACACGACCCAACACTAAGATAAAAACCTGACCTAACCCTTCAAGGAGCAGGATTTGTTTTGCAATTTTGTTGTGTTGAATTATTGCTACTTTAACGTAAGTTAAAAAAATAGATGTGAAAATCCCAGAGTGAATCTAATGAACTTGAACAAACTGCCTGTAACATGAGCTAGACCATGGAGGTAAGAAACATCTCTAGTCTCTTGGCAAAGCACTGTATGTTGGGTAGAAGCAGGGCCGAATTATGAGTGGGGCACAAGGCGTGCATGCCCCAGGGCCTCCACCACTTGCCCTGCAAAGCGGGCCTCCCCAAGCCTTTTGATTATGGTCTGGTCCAGGAGGCTTTTTGGTCTTTGGTCTGACGGCCCACAAGCCAGCAACAAAGCAATTGGCGTCAGTGGGGGCACCATGCGTCTAGGCAAACCTTTCTTTTGTTTTTGCAAACCTGCAGCCAAAGCCACCACAGGGCAGGACTGAGAGTCTAGAGCAGCAAAGCCGCCGTCAGCAACGCTACTATTATTGGTGGTGCAGAGCTGTCAATCGGTGGCCACTCACTGCACATAAGCCACCAAGCACAGTCACTGGCAGCTCAGTGCAGGGAACTGTTCGCTGCTGGACCAGCTGGGCGACTACACTACCCCCGCCCAGGATTGGCAAAGCAGGAGTTCCGAGCAGCATGCACCCATACAGAGGTGGCACAAGGGACTCGATCCGACGTTCCAGTAAGTAGGCAAGTGCCAGACAGCCACCGATCAGTTACTTGGCTGGACTATTATTTAAAAGGAAAAAAATACTGTATATGGGGCCTCCACCAGATTTTGTGCCCTGGGGCCTCCACCACACTTAATCCGGCCCTGGGTAGATGCATCTACCCAATAAGCTGTATCTCTAGCACAGGTAAACTCAGGAAACAGGCAGCTAGATTGGCTCAGAAAAAAAACTTTAATTTAAAGGTTTTAATAAAAAAAATATTTTTAGCTAGTTTCTGTAGATTTTTTTAATACTTTTTCATGATTTTTATTTGTATAGTACCACAGATAGACACAGTAATGATGCCACTAGCTAAATATGTTACATTGTAGCTGCACAACTATTTGTCTTTGCTATTAAGAGGTCATATGATTTAAATTCCTCTTGTTGTAGCATCATCCTTAAGGTGTGACTGGTATAGCATGGCTCGCCTTAATGCAGGTGATTGTGCAGCCACGTGTTAAGATGAGATCCACACGTGCAGGTTCATTTAAAATCTACAAGCCATTAGTAACCAATCCCAGATAGTCATCCCAGAAACAGCAGGTCACTCTAGTACAGTGGTATGGTCATAAGACATTAGATTGTCGGCAAGTACCATAAAGATACCCACTGTAAATGAAAACTAGATCATGTGCCCTATTTTAATTGAGGACTGTGTCAGTATATATATTTTTCCTGGCTTATTGGGCAAGTCATACCCAAGACTATGCTTTTAGCTCATTGCCGTTTTTTATTGGCAGCGCTATTGTGAAGAGTAGGGCTAGGCTTAATGTTTACAGGCTGACTTTTGGAACATATACCATGTCAATCTTTTTATGTATATATTCCCATTCCTTTCTTCCCCCTATACTAATTCCAATTCAAGCACATAAAAACTCACCTGGGCCTTACAATTAACTCCGTCTCAAGCTGGATGCTGTATACTTGGCTGCTCCAATCTAGCATGATAAGGGTGTTGATTAATAAAATTACCATAACATTGGATGCCATTTTATTAACATTGCTTTTCTCCATCAAAACATCATTGTCTCTGCTGCCACTTCTCTCCCACCACTGGCTGTGATCCGAACAACTACCACTTTATTTCCTGCACTAACTGTCAGCCTGGACCCTTCCACTTTTCTCTGTCAATTTCTATCCAACACAGACTTCTTCGCATCTTGTTGTGATTATTCATGCTTTAGGTACTAGTGAAGCTTTGGATCTGGGCCAAAGCTTCATTCGATCCAGGTCAATTTACTCATGTGTACAGGCCACTGATGTTGGCAGGTGGCATGCCAGACATTGCTACCCTGTAAACTGGTGTAAGGATCCTCTGGAGCCCTAACCAGTTTACATTGTTAAAAAAGAAAACAAAAATACAGTTATATAAGAAAGAACATTGCTGCATCCTTTGCCAGGTGCTGCATTCCCTGCCAGGTGGCATCCTCTTTGCAGGTCTGCCAGGTTGGGAGCTCTCTCCTGGTCCGGCGGGGTATATTATCTTGATGCCGGGTTGGGGACTGCCCTGACGAATTCTGTCCCCCTCCTCCTTCCTTGGTGTCCCACCAAGCTAATACCAGCCCTTCAGGGCAAGATTCTATGGAATCCTCTCCATTCCTGGGGAATGTGGTGGCCGAAGTTATTGTAACCAGCATTCAGGAATTCAGAATGCTAGACACTGGGGATTACCGGCCAGAGGGCTTCCAAAACAGATTGTCCCCCACTCTGGATCGTCACTATTAGGCACATGTGAATGCACCATTTTGCACTAGTTGTCACACGTTTTTGTTCATCAACTGAACGCTGATTGCTAAATTGTAATATCTGTGATGTAAACTTGTTATCCAACAATATGATGTTACCTTGTTATGAATCTATCTAATTATTGATCTAGCATCATGAAACATGTTGGAGCAGCACAGATTTAAAAACATGTAATAAATAAATAATAAATTCCCCAGGTCGCTGGTATTCACTCATCCTTCCCTGGTCCAATGGTGCATGCACGGGCTCTCGTCCAATCAGAGATGTTTGCCATGTATCTATGTAATTTGGCAAACAGCTCTGATAGTTTACAATAGGAATCTAGAGTAGCTGCATTCCCTGTATCCTTAGTCTGTGTGCATGATGGGGATGCAGCCACACTTTCTCCCATTGAAGCCTATCAGTGTCTCTTGCCGAATGACATAGTCACAGCAAACGGCTTGGATTCAACAAGAGCAAGTGCATGTGCCACTGCACTGGGAAGAGGTGAGTTGTCCTGGACGATCTGGGTGTGACATCCCACACTGGGGCACAGAACAAAAATCCTGGGTTTTGTTCAGTTTTAAGTTTTGTACATGCACATGGTTGTAAGTGACTCTAGATTTTGCCTGCACTGCCATCTGCAGGAGAAATACAGTTAAATACAAACATATGGACATAAGTTACACAGAGGAAAAAGGTCAATGCTGCTAGCTTGATCTTGCTTAAATAAAAAAGTAACCATAATTACATTACAGTGGTTTTCTAATAATTTTGTGAGGACTAATTCCTCCCAAATTCACCTAAATTAAGATCACACAAATAAGAATGTTTCGGTCCAATATACCTCTAATCTGAATAGGAAAAGCAAGGATATTATAGATGCAAATGTGTGACATTTAAGATTGCTTGTCCTTTATCTAAACACGTACTCTCTTTTTTCACTTTTTAGAGATCTGATCCACAATGGATTGGAAGACGTTTCAAGGTTTACTAAGCGGTGTGAATAAGTACTCAACAGCTTTTGGACGTATTTGGCTATCAGTCGTGTTTGTATTCAGAGTCCTTGTGTATGTCGTGGCAGCAGAAAAAGTATGGGGAGATGAGCAAAAAGATTTCGACTGCAACACTCGGCAACCAGGCTGCACCAACGTCTGCTATGACCATTACTTCCCTATCTCTCACATTCGGCTTTGGGCCCTCCAACTGATATTTGTGACTTGTCCTTCTCTACTGGTAATAATGCATGTTGCTTACAGAGAGGATAGAGAGAAAAAGAACCGCCTAAAAAATGGAGAGAACTGTTCTAAGATATACTCAAATACTGGAAAGAAGCATGGGGGCCTCTGGTGGACCTATCTACTGAGCCTGTTTTTCAAAACTGCCATAGAAATCACCTTTCTATATATACTGCATAAAATGTGGGATAGCTTTGACCTGCCTCGACTTGTCAAGTGTACAAATGTTGAACCCTGCCCCAACATTGTGGATTGTTACATCGCCAGACCAACCGAGAAGAAAGTCTTCACATACTTTATGGTAGCTGCCTCTGCAATCTGTATTGTTCTCAGCATTTGTGAGATATTCTACCTTATTTTTAAGAGAGTTTTTAGCTGTGTTAACAAGTACAAGAAATCCAGCAAGCACTCGGTGACCTATAGTAAAGCTTCAACCTGCCAGTGTCACATTCATTTAGATAACCCAGAGAAAAAACAAAATAACAAAAATAATTCACTAAGAGCGTCTGCACCAAATTTGTCTTCATTGTAAATGTCATCTGGATTTTGTATGACAGACATCCAGCATCAGTAAAAAACAATTTGATTATCACCACTAAGTCTATGATTAGGGACGGATATTTTTCTGACCACTTCGGAGAGAGATTATGGGTGCCGCCGTCTAAAATATTACATTTTTATCGCTAGACTTACTCACTGTTTACATGACTCTACTACAGTAGGTGGTAACCTCAAATAAAATATTTACAGACTCAACAAATCATAGTGGATTACAGTCTAACCATGTAACTGCCTGTTCTTTGGATCAAAGAGACTCAGATACACATTGCAGCATTTCATACTTTTTTTATGAAACTTGATGCCTCTTAATTATAAAGGTTTAGATTTCAAACTGTAAAACTTTACACTGCCACATTATAAAAAAAAATAACCAATTGTACTTGTTGTCTACTACATGAATATTATGAGCAAACACTGGCTTTAAAGACATGGAAAAACTGGATTTACTGGACAAGAGCACAAAATGTAAAAAAAGAGTCCTTAAACAGAACAAAGCTTTTTTATACTTCTATACTTTTATATGGACATGGATTGAGAAGATGAACCTGTGCTACTGACAAATGTTGTAATGATCTCAATGTCACTTCCTCATCTGTAAAAACTGAAGTTGCTAGTCTTCACAGATGTCCACTCCTCGCCCTGCCAAAGCAATTTTTAAAACTCTGTATACCTTACAAATCGCCATTATTAAGCTATGAATGTTTCATTTGGCTCAGTCCCACAAATGTACCCTTGGTTTACAAGCGTTGTTCCTAGATTATGGGTACCTCACTTTTATTGGATACATTGCTTTAATGTTAGTATGCTTAAGAAATGCATTTTGCATCATTTTTATAGCGGGCTCTTCGTTTAAACCCATACTGTACAATTGGAGCCATGTTCAAGTATATTGGCTTATTTATAGCAATAATTCTATGAGAGCATGTTATGAGACATACACAGAAGGTCTGCTATTTTGGAAGTGATTTCTGATTCAACTACGTAATAGATGAATATGTGGTTATAACTTTATAATGGTCTACCATCTACCACGTGGCACCAGCATTTTATAATTTTCATAAGAGAAGGAAGAACTTTATGGTGCCTACAGTCCCACTGCTCCTGACCTCTGCTTATCACTTTCTTGGGCAACATGGTTGTGGTCAGCAGCCAGTCACTTGGGGCCTATCTAGCCAACGAACCAGCCCATAACAGTAGGGGGGCTGGATTCATTAGCCTATAGATCTGGGGTGGGTCATTACACTGCTGCTAGGACACATTGTGTTTTTCACTTCTTATGCCAGTTGTCACTATAACAGTCTTTTGTGCCTAAAGCATACATTTTCTGACCCCAACACTAATTAAAGAGACTGCCTGGGCAAAAATAATAAATACATACTCACCAATAAACTTTTCTGCCCTCTCGCATCACTCACGGCGACTGGTTACACCCAGAGCATTAATTCCTGTGGAGGCATGCCCCCTCCGTTGCAGTGCATGAAGTTGTTGTGAATAAAAGGAGTGAATGGCTGCTGGGCTCTGGGGACGAGTTTACCAAGCAAGCTCCATGGACTGGAAACTCGAGAGCCAGGGGTGTTTGAAGGAGGTAAATAGTAATGCACAATTTTAGGAATTTCTAGGGCATAAATAGCATAGACCGTGTTCTGGATAGCCTGGGGGGTGCAGAATGCAGCAAATGGCTTCTATAGGCTGTTTGACAAGAGGTCTGCTTTAAATGGCAAGAACATATATTTCTGTGATGTGGATCAGGGACCAGGAAAGTCAATTCATCTTGCTATAAATGTATTTATTATTTATATAAGTTGTATATATGTTATTAAATGTGTCTTTTCCATAAGTAACAGTTGTCTGCTATCCTAAATGATTTATTAGCATGGAAATGAAATTTTGTGTGATATTTCGAACATCAAAATCAACATTAAAGTAATTCTGCAGGCAGCAAAAAAACACTGATACACTTAATAGGACACTTGTTAGGTGAGATTTTCGGTGCTCCCTGGGGATATACATGGTTGGGCATCTCAATTGGTAAGTCCTGCCAGGGAGAAACAAAACACAAGAAAAAGGAACATCTTGGGTTTTGTCCTTCTTTAAGAAATTAAGAACTGTAAATCAGTGCAAAATCATTAATGAAAGGTATGGAATGTATAAGATACATATACCCTGCTTCCCCAAAAATAAGATCCCGAAAATAAACTCTAGCATGATTTTTTAAGATTTTCGACACTTCATCATTTTTTTACATAGTGGCACCCGCTAGGAACATTGGGGGGGGGGGGGGTGTTGGGCTACCATATTACAGTAGCTTCTTTTTGGAATAAAAATAAAGACACATGTGGATTTTTTATGGCCCTAGCACATACTTTGGAACAAAAAAATAATATAAGACGCAGTCTTAGTTTAGCAATAAGTAATATGTCCATAAATATTGCTGCTGGTGTTATTATCTAAGGCTGACCATAGGGAGGCAGATACACTATATGGCTAAAGTACATGGACACAAAACACTAAAGCCAAAAGGATGCTCTCTAGGTGCTGAGATAAGCTAACAATTTTTTATGTGTATTATATTAGCAAATATTTGTTTTTGGAAGCAGTTTTTACTACATATAGCTCCAATATGTTGCTATTGGCAACTGTATAACAAGATTTACGAGCAGAAAGAAGTGAGTCCTGTACACAGAACACTGCTGCTTAATAATAGCCACTGCTGAGAGGAGGGAGAAACTTTGACCAGGGGTGCCAAAACCTTTGCAACAAGACTGGATTAAAGGGGACCAACACCTGTGCGGGTGCAGGATTATGTGCAGGGGGCTTCAGCATTCTGGATTCCCCCAGCCTGTCTAATTGCGGCATGGGCAAGCACCCGCATGGGTGTTGGTCCACCTTTGGCTCGGTGGAGGCCCCTGACTGTTGGTAGCCCGGCATTTGACACTTACTGGATTGTCAGATTAAGTCCCCACGCCGCATATCTCTGTGACAAACGGTTGCCCCTGCCATCAATAACAGTGACTCTACACTGCAACAGGTGGGATGTGCTAAGGCTTGGCACACCCATCCAATGCAATGAATGGAGTGGGCGTATTGAAGACCCAGCTGATGTTACACTGCTGTGGGGCCAAGCTGCTGCTTAGGGCCCCTGTTATGCTCCTATTGGGCCAGGCTGCTGAGTGCACCTGTCTTGCTGTGAGCAGGGTAGGTGTCAGCACTGGGCAAACCTGGGCAGGTGACACAGGGCCATGCAGTAAATTGGACTAAGGACACAAAATGGGTTAAGGACAGTAATAATATTATGTATACATTATTGAAAGATAAGAACCCCCCCATTACAGAATGTGTGACAGAGCCCCCTATCACCCCATAGCAGACTGTGTGACTGAATCCCGTCATCATACCCAGCAGACTGTTTGACAGATCCCCCCAATCATCCCATAGCAGACTGTGTGACAGAACTCCCCATCACTCTATAGCAAACTGTGTGACAGAGCTCCCCATCACCCCATAGCAGATTGTGTGACAGAATCCCCCAATCACCCCATAGCAGACTGTGTGACAGAACTCCCCATCACTCTATAGCAGACTGTGTGACAGATCCCCCCCAATCACCCCATAGCAGACTGTGTGACAGAATCCCCTCATCACACCATAGCAGACTGTGTGACAGATCCCCCCCAATCACCCCATAGCAGACTGTGTGACAGAATCCCCTCGTCACACCATAGCAGACTGTGTGACAGATCCCCCCCAATCACCCCATAGCAGACTGTGTGACAGAATCCCCTCATCACACCATAGCAGACTGTGTGACAGATCCCCCCCAATCACCCCATAGCAGACTGTGTGACAGAATCCCCTCATCACACCATAGCAGACTGTGTGACAGATCCCCCCCAATCACCCCATTGCAGACTGTGTGACAGAATCCCCTCATCACACCATAGCAGACTGTGTGACAGAGCTCCCCATCACTCCATAGCAGACTGTGTGACAGAGCTCCCCATCACCCCATAGAAGACCGTGTGACAGAATCCCCTCAACACACCATAGCAGACTGTGTGACAGAGCTCCACCATCACTCCATAGCAGACTGTGTGACAGAGCTCCCCATCACTCCATAGCACACTGTGTGACAGAGCTCCCCATCACTCCATAGCAGACTGTGTGACAGAGCTCCCCATCACCCCATAGAAGACCGTGTGACAGAATCCCCTCAACACACCATAGCAGACTGTGTGACAGAATCCCCTCATCACACCATAGAAACATAGAAACATAGTAGGTTGACGGCAGACGGAGACCATACAGTCCATCTAGTCTGCCCTTACGTGTATACTGTATGTACTCTTTATCTTAGGATAGATGTGTGCTTATCCCAGGCATGTTTAAATTCAGTGACTGTTGATTTTTCAACTACCTCTGCTGGAAGTTTGTTCCAAGCATCTACTACTCTTTCTGTAAAATAATATTTTCTAACATTGCTCCTGATCTTCCCCCCGACTAGCTTCAGGTTGTGCCCCCTTGTTCTATCATTAAGTTTCTTAATAGTAGACTGTGTGACAGATTCCCCCCAATCACCTCATAGCAGACTGTGTGACAGAATGCCCTCATCACACCATATCAGACTGTGTGACAGAGCTCCCCCATCACTCCATAGTAGACTGTGTGACAGAGCTCCCCATCACTCCAAAGCAGACTGTGTGACAGAGCTCCCCATCACCCCATAGCAGATTGTGACAGAATCCCCTCATCACAACATAGCAGACTGTGTGACAGAATCCCCTCATCACACCATAGCAGACTGTGTGACAGAATCCCCTCATCACACCATAGCAGACTGTGTGACAGATCCCCCCAATTACCTCATAGCAGACTGTGTGACAGAATCCCCTCACCACAACATAGCAGACTGTGTGATAGAGCTCCCCCATCACTCCATAGCAGACTGTGTGACAGAATCCCCTCATCACAACATAGCAGACTGTGTGACAGAGCTCCCCCATCACTTCATAGCAGACTGTGTGACAGAGCTCCCTATCACTCCATAGCAGACTGTGTGACAGAACTCCCCATCACCCCATAGCAGACTGTGTGACAGAGCTCCCCCATCACTCCATAGCAGACTGCGTGACAGAGCTCCTCATCATTCCATAGCAGACTGTGTGACAGAGCTCCCCCCATCACTCCATAGCAGACTGTGTGACAGAGCTCCCCCATCACTCCATAGCAGACTGTGTGACAGTGCTCCCCATCACTCCAAAGCAGACTGTGTGACAGAGCTCCCCATCACCCCATAGCAAACTGTGTGACAGAATTCCCTCATAACACCATAGCAGACTGTGTGACAGAGCTTCCCCATCACTCCATAGCAGACTGTGTGACAGAACTCCCCATCACTCCATAGCAGACTGTGTGACAGAGCTCCCCATCACACCATAGCAGACTGTGTGACAGAATCCCTTCATAACACCATAGCAGACTGTGTAACAGATCCCCCCAATCACCCCATAGCAGACTGTGTGACAGAATCCCCTTGTCACGGGGACCACGCACTCACCTGGCCTTCAGTCCCACGCCGCTGCGCTCGGTCGGCCGGCGCGCAGGCTGGGCGGCGTCTCCGGCAGGCGGCGGCTCGACGGCCTCTGTTCCCGGCCGCCGCTCGGCTATTTCCGTCACGAGCAGCCGCTCGGCTGTTTCCGTCGCGAGCGGCTGCTCGGGCGGCTCCCTCTTCGGCGGCGTCTGGAGCGGCCGCGTCCCTGACATCGCGGCACGCTCCTAACGCACAGCATCGCGCTCGCGCGCGCGAGCATTCTGTACTTATGCCCTCCGGCGGCGCTGCACACAGCGCGGCCGCCGGAGGTAATTAGTTCTGGGCCAATGAGCCCAAGGTTTCTTAAGGTGGAACGCCTTTCTGGTTTGAATGGGACAATCAGCCCCAGGTTCCTAGTTACACCAATCATGTCCCTCTATCTACTCGGTCACTTCCTATAAAGGTGTTGCTATTGCAGTTGATCCTTGCCCGTGATAGCGTGCTGCTGGGTGTGAATTGGTGTCTGTTTCGTTACGTATCTTGCCGTGTATGACCATCCCTGATTGCTGCCTGGACCGACCTTGCCTGTTTTTTGACCACGATTTCTGCCTGCTCCTCTGTACTGCGTATCTCTGATTCCCCGGTGTGACCTTTGGCTTGACCTGACCATTCTTCTGTCTCATCCACCTGTACTGTGCCTCCTTGGATTGATCTACCGAGTATGACCTTTGCCCGTTTGACCCTACCCAGTCTCGTTCCTGGTTCGTTTGCCTTCCCCTGCATAAGTCTGCATCCTTTGTGCTAAGAAGTCCTGGGGGCAACCGTGTCCGGTGAGGCGTGTCCTGAGTCCCGGCAAATGGGGGCTTGTCTATAAGCGAAGAAAGCAGCGGAGATTGGGGGTTGCAGACTTATTGGAAGGTGGGCGTCCCACGGGACCTGACATTATCACGGGCCAAAAAGACATTATTCTAGATGGAAGAATGAATGCAGCAAGTGCAAGCTATGGCTACCGCCATCAACCAGCTGGCCCAGCGAGTGGCTACACAGGAAAGTCGCCAACTTCCTGCGCCATTGGATCCTGGACCTACAATCGAGCCCATGATTCCTCTTCCAGAGAAATTCTTCGGGGAACGGATGAAGTTTTCAAACTTTAAGAACTCTTGTGAGCTCTATTTCCGTCTACGGCCCCACTCATCTGGATCAGAAACCCAACGAGTGGGCCTAGTCATCTCACTTCTCCAGGGTTATCCTCAGACCTGGGCATTTGGATTGGCACCTTCTGATGAAGCCTTACAATTAGTTTCCTCCTTCTTTTCTGCCATGGAGCTATTATATGCAGACCCTGATCGAGCTTCAATGGCAGATTCCAAGTTACGAAACCTTAGACAGGCAAAACGCTCAGCGGAGGAGTATAGTGCAGAGTTCCGGCGATGGGCGATCGATTCCAAGTGGAATGACCCAGCTTTGTGCAGTCAATTTAGAATTGGACTCTCAGAAAACATTAAAGATGTTCTAGTAAATTATCTGCTACCTAAAAGCCTTGATGAGTATATGCAGCTGGCAATTAGAGTGGATAGACGTCTCAGGGAAAGACGCCAAGAAAAAGGCAAGGATCAACCTTGGGGTGCAGTCGCCTCTTCTTCTATAACGTCTGAAGAACCCATGCAACTTGGCGTAAACCATCTTTCACAGGCAGAGAAAGTTCGGCGTAGAACTCAAGGCCTTTGTCTTTATTGCGGAAATCCTGGCCACTTTGCAAAAAGTTGTCCAAACAAGGCTCCGGTGGCGGGAAGCTACAGCGCCTAGATCCTGCTGAGGGACTTCATCTAGGCGGTCAGGTATCATTCCCTCTTGTCAATCGGTTACTCCTACCTGTTATGGTCTCTTGGGGTCTTTCCAAGACTTCTGTCTCCGCTTTCATAGACAGTGGAGCGGCTGGCAATTTCTTGGACAGGTCACTCGCCTCCACCCTTGATATCCCATTGATCCCGTTAGAAAATTCCCTTCGAGTCCTGGTGATCAATAACAAGCCCATCATGGGAGGATTGGTCTCCTTTAAGACCCCCTTGGTGAATTTAATTGTGGGTTCTGCCCATTCTGAAGAATTAGAGTTTTTTATTAATTTAGTTATTAATTGGGAATCTGGGGATCTTGTTAAATGGAGTCCCTTCTGTTATGAGCATTGCTTCTCTACATCCCTTAGATCCTCACAGGTCATCCTTGATGGTTTACCACCAGCCTACGCAGATTGGGCAGATGTGTTCTCTGAAAAATCCGCTGACATTCTCCCCCCACATAGGACCTATGATTGTCCTATCGATTTGCTTCCAGGTACGATGCCCCCTAGGGGGAAGATATATAATCTCACACGGTCTGAAGAGTTGGCCATGAAAGATTATATTTCAGAGAACCTCAAGAAGGGATTCATCCGTCCTTCTACCTCACCTGCTGGTGCAGGATTTTTTTTCGTCGAGAAGAAGGACGGTGGTTTACGCCCCTGTATTGACTACCGGAGGTTAAACAAAGTTACAGTCAAGAATAGATATCCGTTACCTTTAATCAACGACCTTTTTAATCAGGTATCTGGGTGTCAGGGTTGGAGTTCCTCCTTAGGCTTCTGAGTGTGCTGCTGGTCAATACTGCTGGCTGGCTTTCTCTGGAACTTCCCCTGCATTGTGCTGATCCACCAGGAGATGGCTCTGTCCTGCAGAGCTGCTGGCAATCAGCCAGCACCTGTAACTCCTCAGCCTATATAAGCTGATCAGCCCATTCAGGCAGCGGATTAGCATTTTGTTATGTCATCATTATCCCAGTATGCTGTACCTAGATCCAAGGTACCCCTGAACCTTGCACCCAGGACTCCTACCTCAGCTCTTGTGTTTGCTCCCCCTATCCCAGCCGTGCTTCCACCTTGGGATTTGGACTTTTTCTCTCATCCTTATGCATGCTTGTTGCCGGACTCCATCTTGTTGCCTGCTCCATCTTGTGTATGTACAGCCAGAGCGTGTTAATGTCACTTGTATATATGTATAGTTCCCTTACACATATATGTTCCCCTTTGTGATTTGTACTCTGTTTGATTGTAGTGTGTTTGATGTGTAGTTACCACTGTTTTTTAGTTGCCACTGTTTTTTGTAGTTTGTTTGATGTGTAGTTACCACTGTTTTTTAGTTACCACTGGTTTTTCACTATTAAACACGGTTTGCCCCATATCCATTTCTGCCTCAGTCTCAATTTCTGGTCACTTTTTGCAATTGGGATTTCTCCGTTGGAAAATCCCTGACAGAATGCTAATCCCATAGACCAGGAGACTGAAAAGACTGATTTGGATTTGTTGTGCAGAGTCTGTAATGCTGTCTGTCCTGGGTCTTGTAGTTCCTCTAGTCTTAGTTGGGCCTCCGGCCTTCTTGTTTTGAAATTTTGGCTTAAAGCCTTCTGGTCTGTATTGGGGCCCAGCCCCGTCTTGGTCTGTATTGGGGCCCAGCCCCGTCTTGGTCTGTATTGGGGCCCAGCCCCGTCTTGGTCTGTATTGGGGCCCAGCCCCGTCTTGGTCTGTATTGGGGCCCAGTTCTTTGTTTGTCTTGTTTATGTCTCTCCTGTGTTTCCCTTCCCCAAGTCTGTGACCACCACGGGATTACCTGGGGCCTGTGCAACTTCACCTTTAGAAGCTCTGTCGAAGAAGTGGGTGGATTACGGGCTATTCAAGTGCCAGATCACCTACGCCCCTCGTAGTCGGCGGTTTGCCTCCTTGGTGGCACAGGCGGGTTGTCTGTCCTTGTCTATTTGTTTTTGGTCAGTTCACCACCCTGCATGCCCAGGGAAGTTTCTCGCCTGGGTAGGTCAGAATGATTCAATCTATCCATATTGAGATTCCTAGCGTACGTAAGTCTAGTATAAGTTCCAAAATGTCCACAAGGACAGCAATTGCTATTGACACTGACTGTCCCACAGATAGGTATGTATTTGTTCCTCCTCCTCGTTATAAGGAGCTTACTCTGGCTACCTTCCCCCAGTTTCTCCAGGCTGCTTTAAAGTTAATACAGGAGCCTTACATCCAGCACTCTCCTATGACAACCTGGAGTCGTCAAGTGGCCTATTTTCTTTTCAAAGATGATTTGTTTTTCTGGGCTGAAGCGTGGCTAAATCATAGTAAACACCTCAGTGAGAATTTTGTAGAGTTCCTTAAATTTATTGCCACATCTTACTTATGTATTCCTGAGGCTGACCTGAATCTGACTGCCCTTTGTTCAGCCCAGAAATCGGAAACTTCAGCCAAATCTATTGCCTCTGAGTCTAACGAGGAGGATGAGGATGACAGTGGGTCTGATGCCGGGGTTGATATATCTGTTTCAGAGGATGACCGCCATCCATCTGTTCTGTCCTCCGTTCAGTCCACTAGGGTGCCTCCGTCTGATGTCTATCATCAAACCATACCGGTGACCCCAATAATTCAACCCGAGCCAGTAACGCTAGTGATTAAACCAGAACCTCACTGTGAGCCCATGCCTGAACCTGGCTGTGTGTCTGCTTCTAAATCGGTCTGTGACCCTGACCCAATGTCTGTCTTTGAGCCTGTCACATTCTCTGCCTATGAGTTTGAACCTGTACCTGTTTGTAAGCCCGGCTTAATGTCTGTTTGTCAATCTATATCTCCTGTCGAGTTCTCTCCTAGTTCACCTGAGGTAGGAGCGCCTGAGGTTGGTTCTCCTGCCTTGCCCGAGCCTCTGATGCCAGTGCCTGCCTTGCCCGAGCCTCTGATGCCAGTGCCTGCCTTGCCCGAGCCTCTGATGCCAGTGCCTGCCTTGCCCGAGCCTCTGATGCCAGTGCCTGCCTTGCCCGAGCCTCTGATGCCAGTGCCTGCCTTGCCCGAGCCTCTGATGCCAGTGCCTGCCTTGCCCGAGCCTCTGATGCCAGTGCCTGCCTTGCCCGAGCCTCTGATGCCAGTGCCTGCCTTGCCCGAGCCTCTGATGCCAGTGCCTGCCTTGCCCGAGCCTCTGATGCCAGTGCCTGCCTTGCCCGAGCCTCTGATGCCAGTGCCTGCCTTGCCCGAGCCTCTGATGCCAGTGCCTGCCTTGCCCGAGCCTCTGATGCCAGTGCCTGCCTTGCCCGAGCCTCTGATGCCAGTGCCTGCCTTGCCCGAGCCTCTGATGCCAGTGCCTGCCTTGACTGAGCCATTGACGCCAGTGCCTGCCTTGTCCGGTCCAGTTGTTGCCTCCGTACCGGCGTGCCCAGTTGTTGCCTCCGTACCGGCGTGCCCAGTTGTTGCCTCCGTACCGGCGTGCCCAGTTGTTGCCTACGTACCGGCGTGCCCAGTTGTTGCCTCCGTACCGGCGTGCCCAGTTGTTGCCTCCGTACCGGCGTGCCCTCCTGAGGGCTCCAGTAATATCTGCCCTAAGCCCGAACCTGATCACCATCTTTCGGGTAATCTTAGAGAAGACCATGAAGATTCCTCACGTGCTCGTGGTTTTGAAACACCTCGGGTTGCAAATGGGGATTTTTTCAATGTCCCGCTGGCTCAAGGAGATCTGGAAGGGTTTCCTAAAGTCACAGGAAGGTCTGAATTTGGTTACCCAGGCGCTGATAAAGGTTTCAAGGGCACAGGTTGCTGTCTTAAGAACCTGGATCTTGAAGGTCCCGGTCCCCCTGGGCGCTGCCGTGAAGGTCCCGGTCCCCCTGGGCGCTGCCGTGAAGGTCCCGGTCCCCCTGGGCGCTGCCGTGAAGGTCCCGGTCCCCCTGGGCGCTGCCGTGAAGGTCCCGGTCCCCCTGGGCGCTGCCGTGAAGGTCCCGGTCCCCCTGGGCGCTGCCGTGAAGGTCCCGGTCCCCCTGGGCGCTGCCGTGAAGGTCCCGGTCCCCCTGGGCGCTGCCGTGAAGGTCCCGGTCCCCCTGGGCGCTGCCGTGAAGGTCCCGGTCCCCCTGGGCGCTGCCGTGAAGGTCCCGGTCCCCCTGGGCGCTGCCGTGAAGGTCCCGGTCCCCCTGGGCGCTGCCGTGAAGGTCCCGGTCCCCCTGGGCGCTGCCGTGAAGGTCCCGGTCCCCCTGGGCGCTGCCGTGAAGGTCCCGGTCCCCCTGGGCGCTGCCGTGAAGGTCCCGGTCCCCCTGGGCATTGCTTTCTTGATTTTGTTCCTGGAGGGACTGCCGCACCTGCTGAGTCTTCGCCTGCTTCGGGGCCCGCACCTGCTGAGTCTTCGCCTGCTTCGGGGCCCGCACCTGCTGAGTCTTCGCCTGCTTCGGGGCCCGCACCTGCTGAGTCTTCGCCTGCTTCGGGGCCCGCACCTGCTAAGTCTTCGCCTGCTTCGGGGCCCGCACCTGCTGAGTCTTCGCCTGCTTCGGGGCCCGCACCTGCTGAGTCTTCGCCTGCTTCGGGGCCCGCACCTGCTGAGTCTTCGCCTGCTTCGGGGCCCGCACCTGCTGAGTCTTCGCCTGCTTCGGGGCCCGCACCTGCTGAGTCTTCGCCTGCTTCGGGGCCCGCACCTGCTGAGTCTTCGCCTGCTTCGGGGCCCGCACCTGCTGAGTCTTCGCCTGCTTCGGGGCCCGCCTGCCAGCTCCCTGGGTGTGAGCTTCCCGCCTGCCAGCTCCCTGGGTGTGAGCTTCCCGCCTGCCAGCTCCCCGGGTGTGAGCTTCCCGCCTGCCAGCTCCCCGGGTGTGAGCTTCCCGCCTGCCAGCTCCCCGGGTGTGAGCTTCCCGCCTGCCAGCTCCCCGGGTGTGAGCTTCCCGCCTGCCAGCTCCCCGGGTGTGAGCTTCCCGCCTGCCAGCTCCCCGGGTGTGAGCTTCCCGCCTGCCAGCTCCCCGGGTGTGAGCTTCCCGCCTGCCAGCTCCCCGGGTGTGAGCTTCCCGCCTGCCAGCTCCCCGGGTGTGAGCTTCCCGCCTGCCAGCTCCCCGGGTGTGAGCTTCCCGCCTGCCAGCTCCCCGGGTGTGAGCTTCCCGCCTGCCAGCTCCCCGGGTGTGAGCTTCCCGCCTGCCAGCTCCCCGGGTGTGAGCTTCCCGCCTGCCAGCTCCCCGGGTGTGAGCTTCCCGCCTGCCAGCTCCCCGGGTGTGAGCTTCCCGCCTGCCAGCTCCCCGGGTGTGAGCTTCCCGCCTGCCAGCTCCCCGGGTGTGAGTCATCTGCATCGCCCCTGTCTGGATTTCTGCCTGCATCGCCCCTGTCTGGATTTCTGCCTGCATTGCCACTGTCTGGATTTCTGCCTGCTTGGTTCCTGTCCGGCCCGCCTCTCATGGGATGTTTGCCAATTTTACCCATCCAGATCATATGTCTGATCCCATGCTACCTTTCTGGATTTTTTCTCGTATGCTGATTGAAGCATCTCCAGTGGTGTTATTTAAAGCGTTCGGTGCCCGCTTTTTTTGAGGGGGGGTAATGTCAGGGTTGGAGTTCCTCCTTAGGCTTCTGAGTGTGCTGCTGGACAATACTGCTGGCTGGCTTTCTCTGGAACTTCCCCTGCATTGTGCTGATCCACCAGGAGATGGCTCTGTCCTGCAGAGCTGCTGGCAATCAGCCAGCACCTGTAACTCCTCAGCCTATATAAGCTGATCAGCCCATTCAGGCAGCGGATTAGCATTTTGTTATGTCATCATTATCCCAGTATGCTGTACCTAGATCCAAGGTACCCCTGAACCTTGCACCCAGGACTCCTACCTCAGCTCTTGTGTTTGCTCCCCCTATCCCAGCCGTGCTTCCACCTTGGGATTTGGACTTTTTCTCTCATCCTTATGCATGCTTGTTGCCGGACTCCATCTTGTTGCCTGCTCCATCTTGTGTATGTACAGCCAGAGCGTGTTAATGTCACTTGTATATATGTATAGTTCCCTTACACATATATGTTCCCCTTTGTGATTTGTACTCTGTTTGATTGTAGTGTGTTTGATGTGTAGTTACCACTGTTTTTTAGTTGCCACTGTTTTTTGTAGTTTGTTTGATGTGTAGTTACCACTGTTTTTTAGTTACCACTGGTTTTTCACTATTAAACACTGTTTGCCCCATATCCATTTCTGCCTCAGTCTCAATTTCTGGTCACTTTTTGCAATTGGGATTTCTCCGTTGGAAAATCCCTGACACTGGGGCTCAAATTTTCTCCAAACTTGATCTTAGAGGGGCATATAACCTTATTCACATACGCCAGGGTGATGAATGGAAGACAGCCTTCAATGTCAAAGATGGTCACTATGAATACTTGGTGATGCCCTTCGGCCTATGTAATGCCCCTGCAGTGTTCCAAGATTTCGTGAACGACATATTTCGCGATTTCTTGGGTCGGTTTCTGGTGGTCTATTTAGATGACATACTCATTTTTTCCCGTTCCCTGTTGGAACACCGTCAGCATGTTAAAGCGGTGCTACAAAGGTTACGGGAGAATCGTCTGTATGCAAAAATCTCTAAATGTGTATTTGAAGTGTCTGAAATTCCGTTTCTGGGATATTTAATCTCCAAGCGTGGGTTGGTTATGTATCCCTCCAAGGTATCCGCGATAATGGAGTGGGAGCAACCTAGAACCCTTAAGGCGCTTCAGAGGTTTTTAGGATTTGCAAATTTTTATAGACCGTTTATAAGGGGGTTCTCTTCTATTGTGAGTCCCTTAACTGATCTTACTCGGAAGGGCGCTTTTGTTGAGGAGTGGCCTCCCTCAGCAATAAGCGCCTTTCAACTACTGAAAGAGACCTTTACTTCAGCTCCGGTTTTGATACATCCCGATACTAATCACCCGTTCCTGTTAGAGGTCGATGCCTCCGAACTTGGGGTGGGAGCAGTTCTCTCCCAGTATTCTGGCAATCCGGAGAGACTGCATCCCTGTGCGTTCTTCTCACGTAAATTTTCTCCTGCCGAACGTAATTATGATGTTGGTAATAGGGAACTGTTGGGTATTAAACTGGCCTTTGAAGAATGGCGTCACTGGCTAGAAGGCTCCCTACACCCCATTACCGTATATACCGATCACAAAAATCTAGAATATTTAGAGTCCGCCAAAAGGCTCAACTCCCGTCAGGCTCGCTGGGCACTCTTTTTCTCTCGTTTCAATTTCATTATCACCTATAAACCAGGGAAAAAGAATGCCAAAGCAGACGCCTTATCTCGAAACTTCGGGGATTGTAAAGACCGAGTTGATCCTGCTGAACCGATTCTGCCCTTAGGTTGTATAGTGGGCGCCCTTCTCCCTGATTTGTCTAATTCTTTGACGCCATTCCAGATTGATTCTCCTCCTGGTAAACCCTCTGAATGCTTATTTGTTCCACCTCATTTACGTCTCGCCGTTTTACAGGAACTTCATGATGCCAAGTCCGCCGGTCACTTAGGGATTCTGAAAACCTTGGCTGTCGCCAAACGTCATGTCTGGTGGCCCACCATCAGATGTGACATAACCGCTTTTGTCGAAGCGTGCCCTGTATGTGCCCGGAGTAAGACAATCCATGGATCTCCAGTGGGATTATTAGTACCTCTGGAAATTCCTAACGAACCATGGTCTCACATATCCATGGATTTCATTGTCGATCTACCTCAATCGCAGGGGAATACTGTAATCTGGGTGGTGGTGGACCGCTTCAATAAAATGGCACACTTTATCCCTTTAGTAAAACTCCCGTCGGCGCCAGACTTAGTACAATTATTCATTAAACATGTTTTCCGCCTCCATGGTATACCACAGAATATTGTTTCAGATCGGGGGGTTCAGTTTATATCCCGTTTCTGGAAAGCTTTTTGTAATCGCTTAGGTATTAAAGTTTCTCTTTCTACAGCTTATCACCCCCAGTCTAACGGACAGACCGAGCGGGTGAATCAGAGTTTAGAACAATATTTACACTGCTTTGTGTCTGACCGTCAAGAACAGTGGGCGGAATTTATCGAATTTGCAGAATTCGCCTTTAACAACGCGCCTAGCGAGTCGACTAAGTTTTCGCCATTTTTCTGTAACTATGGCAGGAATCCTAAGGCGTCATCCTTCACTGGTCCTTCCTCCAACTTGCCGGCCTTGGAGGAATGGCTACGGGAAAGGACTAAGGTGTGGTCTGAGATACAGATGAACCTTAAGAAGGCCTCTGAAAAATATAAAGTGTTTGCGGACCGACGTAGATCGCAAGAACCACCATTTCAGGTGGGAGACTGGGTCTGGGTATCCACGAGAAATATTACCCTTAGACAACCCTCGTCTAAGTTAGGCCCTAAGTACATCGGTCCTTTTCCCATCACTAACAAACTGAGTAATGTTACCTTTAAAGTCAAGTTACCTATGTCCATGAAGATTCCCTCGACCTTTCATGTTTCTTTGTTAAAATCTGCCAGAGATGTTCAGGTGTCATCTCCTCCTCCGGTCGTTATGGGAGATGAACCTGAATATGAAATTAACAGAATACTCGATGCTCGTATGGTTCAAAATTCATTACAGTATTTAATTGATTGGAAAGGTTTCGGTCCTGAGGAGAGGTGTTGGGTACCGGCCAAGGATGTTCATGCCAGAACCTTAGTCAATAGATTTCATCGTGAGAACCCTGATAAACCTGGTAAGGGTCCTGAGGCCCCTCGTGAAGGGGGGGTAGTGTCACGGGGACCACGCACTCACCTGGCCTTCGGTCCCACGCCGGCTGCGCTCGGTCGGCCAGCGCGCAGGGTGGGCGGCGTCTCCGGCAGGCGGCGGCTCGACGGCCTCTGTTCCCGGCCGCCGCTCGGCTATTTCCGTCACGAGCAGCCGCTCGGCTGTTTCCGTCGCGAGCGGCTGCTCGGGCGGCTCCCTCTTCGGCAGCGTCTGGAGCGGCCGCCGGAGGTAATTAGTTCTGGGCCAATGAGCCCAAGGTTTCTTAAGGTGGAACGCCTTTCTGGTTTGAATGGGACAATCAGCCCCAGGTTCCTAGTTACACCAATCATGTCCCTCTATCTACTCGGTCACTTCCTATAAAGGTGTTCCTATTGCAGTTGATCCTTGCCCGTGATAGCGTGCTGCTGGGTGTGAATTGGTGTCTGTTTCGTTACGTATCTTGCCGTGTATGACGGCTGATTGCTGCCTGGACCGACCTTGCCTGTTTTTTTACCACGATTTCTGCCTGCTCCTCTGTACTGCGTATCTCTGATTCCCCGGTGTGACCTTTGGCTTGACCTGACCATTCTTCTGTCTCATCCACCTGTACCGTGCCTCCTTGGATTGATCTACTGTGTATGACCTTTGCCCGTTTGACTCTACCCAGTCTCGTTCCTGGTTCGTTTGCCTTCCCCTGCATAAGTCTGCATCCTTTGTGCTAAGAAGTCCTGGGGGCAACCGTGTCCGGTGAGGCGTGTCCTGCGTCCCGGCAAACGGGGGCTTGTGTATAGGCGAAGAAAGCAGCGGAGATTGGGGGTTGCAGACTTATTGGAAGGTGGGCGTCCCACGGGACCTGACACCCCTCATCACAACATAGCAGACTGTGTGACAGAGCTCCCCATCACCCCATAGCAGACTGTGTGACAGAATCCCCTCATGACACCAAAGCAGACTGTGTGACAGATCCCCTCATAACACCATAGCAGACTGTGTGACAGAGCTTCCCCATCACTCCATAGCAGACTGTGTGACAGAATCCCCTCATCACAACATAGCAGACTGTGTGACAGAGCTCCCCATCACCCCATAGCAGACTGTGTGACAGAATCCCCTCAATCATCCCATAGCAGACTGTGTGACAGAATCCCCTCATCACACCATAGCAGACTGTGTGACAGAGCTTCCTCATCACTCCATAGCAGACTGTGTGACAGAGCTTCCCCATCACTCCATAGCAGACTGTGTGACAGAATCCCCTCATCACAACATAGCAGACTTTGTGATAGAACTCCCCATCACTCCATAGCAGACTTTGTGACAGAATCCCCTCATGACACCATAGCAGACTGTGTGACAGAGCTCCCCCATCACCCCATAGCAGACTGTGTGACAGAATCCCCTCATGACACCATAGCAGACTGTGTGACAGAATCCCCTCATCACACCATAGCAGACTGTGTGACAGAATCCCCTCATGACACCATAGCAGACTGTGTGACAGAGCTCCCCCATCACACCCTAGCAGACTGTGTGACAGAGCTCCCCATCACTCCATAGCAGACTGTGTGACAGAATCCTCTCATAACACCATAGCAGACTGTGTGACAGATCCCCCCAATCACCTCATAGTAGACTGTGTGACAGAATCCCTTCATCACAACATAGCAGGCTGTGTGACAGAGCTTCCCTATCACTCCATAGCAGACTGTGTGACAGAATCCCCTCATCACAACATAGCAGACTGTGTGACAGAGCTCCCCCGTCACTCCATAGCAGACTGTGTGACAGAGCTCCCCCGTCACTCCATAGCAGACTGTGTGACAGAGCTCCCCATCACTCCAAAGCAGACTGTGTGACAGAGCTCCCCATCACCCCATAGCAGACTGTATGACAGAATCCCCTCATCACACCATAGCAGACTGAGTGATAGAGCTCCCCATCACCCCATAGCAGACTGTGTGACAGAGCTCCCCCATCACTCCATAGCAGACTGTGTGACAGAGCTCCCCCATCACTCCATAGCAGACTGTGCGACAGAGCTCCCCATCACTCCATAGCAGATTGTGTGACAGAGCTCCCCATCACCCCATAGCAGATTGTGTGACATAATCCCCTCATCACTCCATAGCAGACTGTGTGACAGAGCTCCCCCATCACTGCATAACAGACTGTGTGACAGAGCTCCCCATCACCCCATAGCAGGCTGTGTGACAGAGCCCCCCCCATCACCCCATAGCAGTCTGTGTGACAGAACACCCCCCTCCCTCATAACAGGTTGTGTGCCGAGCAGCAGAGCTCCCCCATCACTGCATAGCAGACTGTGTGACAGAGCTCCCCATCACCCCATAGCAGGCTGTGTGACAGAGCTCCAAATACGAGCAAAGAGGTAATGAACACCAGGAAAAAGGTTATGCATGAAAATTTGTGGTTTTAATGCTCATAAATCATGAAATACAGACGTGTAGGCTATATACAATGAAGTTTATAGGTTCTATGATAACCAGATACATATGTAGCATTAAGAAGGCATCATACACATAGGGCAGATAAAAGATTGCAGAGCTAAACATAAATGCAGAAAATCATAAGCAAGAGATTTGCCCTGTTTGTGCTGTCCTTCAGGCACCAAAAATCAAACGCATAACAAGAAAGGCAAGGAAACAAGTGAGAATGCTTACAGGCTGACCTCAGGTCGCTAGAATCACGTTTTGATCTGCTATGAGATCTTTGTCAAGAGGAAATGCGGTATCCATGACACCGAGGGGAGTACTTTATAGTAATGAACCTGGTCTCCAGCTGAGATGCAGATGGCGCCAGACGCGGCGCACATGCCGGCGCCGGGTTCTGACGTCATCAACACAGTCCGGGACGCGTCTCAGTCAACTACATGAGTGCAGAGAAAAAAGTTGCTGCTACTTCATGCGTGACGCGCGGGGCGTGCACGGATGTGTAATGGGGGCATAAATAAAATGTATAGCATACCTTAATAACTGACCCTAACTGCACACGCAGTGAGCAATGGCGAAGTGCCACAGCAAAGATGGACGACAGCGTCATGTGTGGGGAATGTCTTCACCCAGATGGCGTCCATACAAACGTCCTAGTATTACTAAGGCAGCGCGCCACATCCAAGATGGCCGACGTGAATAATAGAGGTCCCATTAAGCTGAGCTTGCCACATCCAAGATGGTGGTTATATGAAGAACTGCATCAACTCCGCAAGATGACGTGTGTCCAAAGCGACGGTAGAAGTGGATGAAGTAAATGGCCGGCAGTAATGGGCGTGTTCATAAGGGAGGAGCTAGAATGAACATAGTAAAGGGAGCCGTATTTACAGCTGGAGACCGTGCTGGAGACCATTCATTTCGGGGAAAACGGGTATAACAGACACAGAAGTGGAATGCTGTTTGTAAAATACAAAATAAAATAATTAAAAATAGAACCAATAGTGAAAAGTGAAATTAAAAATGGATACTGCAAAGAGTTGTGGAAATCCACAAACTCATGAACAAATTATTGCACAATAATTTGAGGATAGTGATATGCCCTAGTTTACAGGGAGACCTAGATATATACAGTAAAATCTAAATCTTCATTAAGTCCATTAGGGCTTTTAGTGCCCAACTGAAAAATCCATGCCATCTCTATACCCACAAATTTGAGTTGGCTGATATTATGTCCTAATTCAAGAAAGTGTCTGGCAACTGAGGATTCCATACAACCATTTCTAATATCGGACCTATGCTCACAGATCCTTTGTCTGAGTTCCCGTTTGGTTTTACCTATATACCCCTTACCGCAGGGGCATTTTAACAGGTATATGACATTCTTGGTGGAGCAATTTATAAAATCTCGTATGGGATATTTCTTTCCTGAGCTAGGGTGGGTAAAATGGTCTGTCTTAAAGGTGTAACCACACTGGGCGCAATGCCCACATGGATACATACCTTTCGGTTTCTCAATTTCAGTGAGCCAGTTGGAGCCTGCCGACGGCTTAGGTGAATGGAATTCGGCTTTAACCAAAGTATTTTTGATGTTCCTAGCCTTTTTACAGACGATTAAAGGAGGATCCCGGAAGGCTTCTGTAAGTTTCTCATCTGACTTCAAAATGGGCCAATGTCTTTGAACAATTTTTTGAGCCTGAATAGAGAGTTGGGAAAAGGTGATAATACATGGAACTCGTTGATTAGTCCGTTTAGGACGAAACGTACGTAGGGAAGTATGGTTTAGGGATCTAGCCTTGTCCTGTGCTTCCTGTAGATCTTTAAGGTTATAGCCACGCTGCAGTAAACTATGTACAAGTTCATTGGAGCACAGGTCATATAGTACATCAGAGGCAGTTATACGTCTTATTCTTATGAACTGGCCGAATGGTAAGCCTCTTATCAGAGATGGCGGGTGGAAGCTGGTAGCGTGAAGTAGTGTGTTACGGTCTGTTGGTTTACTGTATACATCTGTGGTAAGATAACCGTCAGCTAAGGTAACCCTCACATCCAGAAAGTGAATTTCTGTAGTACTATGGTCTATTGAGAAAGTAATAGTCTGGGTGCATTGATTCAGATAATTATGTAATTTAAGTAACTCGTCAAGTTCGCACTTCCAGATCAAGAAAACATCATCGATGTATCGTAACCATGTGAGTATGTTTCGTGAGTAGGCGGCTGTGGTATAGATGAATTCTGATTCGAAGTTAGCCATATAAACGTTGGCATAACAGGGTGCCATGTTTGATCCCATTGCCGTACCTTGGGCTTGTATATAGAACTGATCGTCAAAAACAAAATAATTTTTTGTAAGTATTGTGGTAAGTAGATCACATGCAAGAGTCTGTATACCTATTGGAATAGTGGTGTTTGTTAATGCTTTTTTAATTATGTTGATGCCATCTGTGTGTGGGATGGAGGTATATAAACTGGTGACATCCATCGTGGCCATAATGCATTTTGGTGTAAGAATTCCAAATGAACTGATTTTATTAAAAAAATCTGTAGTGTCCTGTAGGAAAGAGGGAGTAGCCATGACTAAGGGCTGTAAAAGACGATCTATAAAGATGGCTGGGTTCTGGAAAACAGAATTCGTTCCTGCCACAATCGGGCGACCAGGGGGATTATGCAATCTTTTATGCACTTTCGGTAGGCAGTAAAATAATGGTATGAGTGGATGATCCGTTCTCAAGAACTTAGCCAATTTTTCATCAATCACAGAGTCATCCAGGTGACAAAGCGTAGTCCGAAATGTTTATCACTGTGGAGCTGTCCTGCTTCTGGTGTTGTACTTGATTTGGGTTGGTGGTTGTTGGCGACTGCCTCGTGGGCCTCCTTTTGCCCCTCCTTGTTCGCGTTGCTTTCTTCTGTGGACCCGTTGCTCCCGTGGGCCTTGTTCTAAAAAGTCACCGCTGGATGTAGATGATGAACTGCTAGAGTCCGTAGCTTGACGATTTTTAGTATTATATGTGCGTTGTCTCCTGTGTTCACGCCAAGTATAGACGCGGCCCTCCTGATAATCAAGAGCATCGCGTCTATACTTTCCTAACTTGAATTGAATGGTATCCTGTCTGTACTGTTCCAGACTAGTGTTACAAGTTTCAAGGAAAGTTTTGAAGGAGTCTAGGGAGTGTTTGGTCTCAAGCTGTGCTTTTAAGGTTTGTACTGAGTTGTTGATGGTGGTAAGTTCAGCAAGATTTTTTGCCAATCAGCTACAAACTCTTTATTTTGCTGGCAAAATGTGGGCTTAATGGGTAGGCATAATCCCCTAGGAATACGCTTGGACTTAAGATACTCAATCAGGGTATCAGATTGTAATTGGTATTGGATCGACTTCTTTGACACTTGTTCAAACTGTTTTTTAATCGCTGTTTGATCATTAATCAAAGGGCTTTCTGATCTAGAGAATTGTGCAATAATTGAATCGACCTGAACCTGGCTAAAGGCCAGGATGTCAGCCTGTTCAGTAGTGAGGGTGTTGATGTCCTCAAATGACATCCTCAGCAGTAGCAAGCAGTTGCAGGTGCTAATACAACCTGGTAAGAAACATATAGATTAGTTAAACTTGGTTGTAGCACACTGTAACAGACAACATCAAATGTGATGGGAGAAAACACAAGACCAGGGAGATCTGGGTTCAACCACCTCAATAGTATCCTCTGCTTATTGGACACCAATACATGTAATACAAATACGAGCAAAGAGGTAATGAACACCACGAAAAAGGTTATCCCTGGACTTGTGTTTTCTCCCATCACATTTGATGTTGTCTGTTACAGTGTGCTACAACCAAGTTTAACTAATCTATGTGTGACAGAGCTCCCCCATCACTCCATAGCAGACTGTGTGACAGAATCCCCTCATCACAACATAGCAGACTGTGTGATAGAACTCCCTATCACTCCATAGCAGACTGTGTGACAGAATCCCCTCATCACACCATAGCAGACTGTGGGACATATCCCCCCAATCACCCCATAGCAGACTGTGTGACAGAATCCCCTCATCACACCATAGCAGACTGTGTGACAGAGTTCCCCCATCACTCCATAGCAGACTGTGTGACAGAATCCCCTCATCACAACATAGCAGACTGTGTGACAGAGCTCCCCCGTCACTCCATAGCAGACTGTGTGACAGAGCTCCCCATCACTCCATAGCAGACTGTGTGACAGAACTCCCCATCACCCCATAGCAGACTGTGTGACAGAGCTCCCCATCACCCCATAGCAGACAGTGTGACAGAATCCCCTCATCACACCATAGCAGACTGAGTGATAGAGCTCCCCATCACCCCATAGCAGACTGTGTGACAGAATCCCCTCATCACACCATAGCAGACTGTGTGACAGAGCTCCCCCATCACTCCATAGCAGTGTGATGCCCAGCGGGACACCAGCCTTCTGTAAGCAGGCAACCCCCAATCTCCACCGCCGCTTCTGCCTATAGTCAAGCCCCCGTTTGCCTGGACGCTAGGTACGCCTCACCGGACACGGTTGCCCCCAGGTCTTAATAGGCACAAAGGATGGCTGCTTACGGTGAAGGCCGATGAATCACGAGGTTATCCCAAGCCGAGGTCGTTCACAGGTAGTCAATCCGGAGGGTGAGTCAGAGTACAGGGATGAGACAGGTGCGTAGTCAGGGGTAGCCGAAGCGTCAAGCCGGGAGGTCAGAGATCGCAGGGTATCCAGAGGGGCAGGCAGGTTCGTAGTCAGACAAAGCAGAGGTCGGTACAGGCAGCAGAAAGAAATGGTCGATCAAGCCGGGTCGGAATCAGATAACAACTAACAGAATCACACCCTAATCACAAGCGACTATCACGGGCACTGAGTGCTGGGCTGACTCCATATTTATTGGGGAATCGACCAATGGCCACCCTGGGGGGGAGTGTATGTGCTGATTGGTGCAATTTACAACACTGTGAGTGATTGGAGGCACTATCCAGGGGCTGGTCAGTCTTGGCTGCAAGGCTGATCAGCCCCTGATTCCCATCAGGTGTGGAGCACTCTGAGCTGCCTGCCACTCGCAGCACAGCGCCTGCTAGTGGATAAATCTACAGACTGCGGGACGCATGCCTGCACAGCTAGAGAGGGGCAGAGGGAGGCTGCCAGAGTGACGCGCCGCGCTCCCAGCAGCAGGAGTGCTGCATCGCCCTGCGGACGCTCACCGCCGCCCCCCTGGCAGAGGTAGGTTCCTTACAAGCAGACTGTGCTCCCATCACTCCATAGCAGATTGTGTGACAGAGCTCCCCATCACCCCATAGCAGACTGTGTGACAGAATCCCCTCATAACACCATAGCAGACTGTGTGACAGAACCCCCCAATCACCTCATAGCAGACTGTGTGACAGAATCCCCTCATCACTCCATAGCAGACTGTGTGACAGAGCTCCCCCATCACTGCATAGCAGACTGTGTGACAGAGCTCCCCCATCACTCCATAGCAGACTGTGTGACAGAGCTCCCCATCACTCCATAGCAGACTGTGTGACAGAGCTCCCCATCACTCCATAGCAGACTGTGTGACAGAACTCCCCATCACTCCATAGACTGTGTGACAGAACTCCCCACCACCACATAGCAGACTGTGTGACAGAATCCCCTCATCACACCATAGCAGACTGTGTGATAGAGCCCCCATCACCCCGTAGCAGACTGTGTGACAGAGCCCCCCGTCACTCCATAGCAGACTGTGTGACAGAGCTCCCCATCACCCCATAGCAGACTGTGTGACAGAATCCCCCAATCACCTCATAGCAGACTGTGTGACAGAATCCCCTCATCACTCCATAGCAGACTGCGTGACAGAGCTCCCCATCACTCCATAGCAGACTGTGTGACAGAACTCCCCATCACCCCATAGCAGACTGTGTGACAGAGCTCCCCATCACCCCATAGCAGACTGCGTGACAGAGCTCCCCCATCACTGCATAGCAGACTGTGTGACAGAGCTCCCCATCACCCCATAGCAGGCTGTGTGACAGAGCTCCCCCATCACTCCATAGCAGACTGTGTGACAGAGCTCCCCATCACTCCATAGCAGACTGTGTGACAGAACTCCCCATCACTCCATAGACTGTGTGATAGAGCCCCCATCACCCCATAGCAGACTGTGTGACAGAGCCCCTCCATCACCCCATAGCAGTCTGTGTGACAGAGCCCCCCCCCATCACCCTATAGCAGACTGTGTGACAGAGCTCCCCCATCACCCCATACCAGTCTGTGTGACAGAACACCCCCCTCCCTCATAACAGGTTGTGTGCCGAGCAGCTTACTGGCCACAAGCTGGACGTTGTAATCCGTGCCAGCTTGCGGCCACCCCTGTCACGACATGTCCCCGCTTATACCACACCTGCTCCCCTTCCTGGTTGGTTGTGGGGACATGTCTGACAGGGTGGCGGGGAGTGACATTGCCGACCTGCTAGCTAATCTGATTGGGTGAGGGGAGGGCTAAAAGCTGGTTAATGGGCTGCTCAGCCCATGCAAGGATTCAACCATACATGTGTCTTTATCACCACGTATGGATTATTTTCACCACAAGGGGCCCATTAAGACTCTATTGGCCAAGGGCCTACATAAACCTGGGGCCGGGGGCCCTGTTGTGCCGCTGTGGGGCCAGGCTGCTGAAGGCTATTGTTGTGGGGCTGTCTGCTGCTGTTAGTCTGTGGAAGGCCTCTGTTACACTGCTGTGGGGCCACGTTGCTGCTGCTAGGCTGCTGGGAATCGTCCCAGACAGGTAGCCAGCTATAATCTATGTTCAGGAAATGTGGCTCTGAGCAGAGTAGATGGGAGGCCCTGGGGCCCCAGAGCCCATATGACCTCATGTTTATTATTAGAGATGAGCGAACTTCTTGAAAGTTCGATTCGGGCGATTCGCCGAATTTCCCCAAGAAATTCGGGTTCGTCCGAATCGAACTTTCACGAATCGCTCATCTGGAAAAAAAAATGCCGGCATGGTGGGAGCGGGCAGGCCGGTTACGCCTGTCTGAAAAAAAAAAATGCCGGCATGGTGGGAGCGGGCAGGCCGGCTGCGCTGTCAGCGGGCTGCGCCGGCCTCCACGCTCCGACCATGCAGGTAAGTGTTTGCTTTTTAAACAAATGCCGGCATGGTGGGAGCGTAGCCGGCCTGCCCGCCCCCACCATGCCGGCATTTGTTTTTTTTTTTTTCATTTCAGAGAAAATTCTATCGGCACGAACCAAAAAAAATTCGGGTTCGTGCAGAATCGAATTTTCCCTGAAATTCGGAGCGAATTCCGGTTCATCCGAACCGGTTCGCTCATCCCTATTTATTATATCCATGTTTCCCATGACCAAGAAAGTTGAATCCTTGCACTGGATTTTTATTAAAACATTTCCTTACAGACCATGATTTACATGATGGTATATGTTGCAACCAAGTTCTCACAATTATAGTGCAACATATTTCAACACCTGCAAACTTGTGTGGATTACAACATTGCAGTCTTAAAATTTCTAATAGACATTAAACAATAAACAAACCTAAGCAGGGCAAGTCAACTGGACACACCTGGTGGCTGGAAATGTGACACAATAAGTTAAGCAATGGTGGAAAATAGGGGATTAGAACATTTGTAATGTTCTCACAGGTTGCAGAATAGGGGGCTGCCAAAGGTTTACTTACCTTTCACTTATTCTCGCCAAGGTGTTTGCCGCAACTCCAACCCCAGTATATGAAGCCAGGTTTCATATGGTCATGTACAAAGTTAAGTCGAGGGGCTCAAAGAGAAATGATTGTCTTGTTCTGGGCTTATACACTGAACTTTCGAGCTGGAATGCGGAACTGCTTCTGCTATTGGGCTGGGGGAAAATGACCACTGTTGTAGGAACAGATGAAAGGTAAGATGGGAACCTTGTGCTCACCTGATCCAAGGCTTGGGGAAAATGAAAGTGGACTTCCCCTTGAAATATCTCAAGGCAACTGGACTTTCACAGTTCATGATAGGAATAGTCAGCAATACATACTCCTGTATGTAGCTCTAATTTCTATTATTTGTTTACCCTAAACAGAATGAGGTAAAGGGCCTGACTGACCTAATGGAAGCCCCCAGAAAGCAATTGCTAAAGGAGTATGTGCAGCAGATTCATTTTACAGTAGATTCCATACAATATATTTTTTATTGCAGTTCAATGATTTACAGACTGCACCGCCTGTTTTCAACTACTAGGCTTGTTTTGTGCTCCATGAGTAAATAACCTTACTGTTAAACACTCTGTATTGTATGTATGTATTTTGTTTAATACACACCCAGTGCCAGTTTAAACACTGTGCAGAATAATCCCTAGCCCACAGCAGCCTAACAACAGCAGACTGCTCCCACATCAGCATAACTGGGGCCCACAGAAGCAGTCTGGCCCCAAAGCAGTGTAACGGGGGCCCTCAGCAGCAGCTTGGCCCAACTGCAGTCTAACAGCAGCAGCCTGGCCCCACAGGAACAACCTGGCCCCACTGCAGCCTTATGGGGGCCTTCAGCAGCTTAACAGCAGGAGCCTGGCCCTGCAGCAGCAACCAAGACCCACCACAGTCTAACAGCAGCAGCCTGGCCCTGCAGAAGAATAACAGGGCCCCTCAGCAGCCTAATATCAGCATCCAGGCCCCACAGAAGCCTAATGGCATCAGCCTGGCCACACAGCAGCGGACTGCAGCTTAACAGCAACAGCCTGGCCCACAGCAGCATAACAGAGGACCTTAACAGCATACAGTATGTTCATTGCAGAAATCTGCTCTGGGCGACACAGGGATTTGATCTGTTTATCCGATAAGTGTGCACATGCTGGACTAGGGTCTCAAGGCCAAAGCGACGCAAGCAATAGATGTGAGGTTCTGCAGGCCGTTGTAAGGAAGCAAAAAGAGATCCCCTTTGGGTTTATCGAGTCCTCCTCCAGGCCTTTTCCCTTCAGTGACTTTAAACATACTGCCCTTATTTATCTGGACATGCACCAAAAATGTAGAGATAGAGGGTACCCAGAGTCTGAATTGCACACAGCGAGAATTAAGACATTGGTCATTTTTAAACAGCAGAAATCTACTGCCGACTTTTGCAGAACCTCGACACATATAGCGGACCATGCAGAGACACTAGGATATTTTGATCAGGTACAGAAATCTTGTACCTGTAATAAGTAAGGATAAGTAGGGTTGGATAAATAAAGCTGGGAGGATACTTAAATTGCAACCTGGACTTCTGTGTATATATATCCCGAAATCCCCCTGTGGACTGGTCTATGTGGGCAAGACCATAGGCCCCTTTAAAAACAGTTTAAAAAACACAAAAGTGACAGAGAGGCATGGTCACTGAACATATCCCCAAACCACCCAGGGGGGACACAGGAATCAGACTCGTCCAGCGAGAGACCTTTTGGATACATACCCCTCGATTCAAAGAGCAAAAGTTAATTGATTTCGTATCGAGAATCGTAAGTTTGGGTGGGTGTTTGTCATTTTTTCTTGTTTTTTTGCCCATTTCGTATTCGCACGATCGTTCGCGCATAGACGTATATGAACATACGCATTTCGTACGAGAATCGTATATTTTGCGTTAGTTCGTGTGTTTTTCCCGTCCAAATCGTATTATTTGCGTCCGATCCTATTTTTTACGTCCTTCACATGGGCTTGCGACCAATTCAGAGAGGTGATTGCTAATTGTTTTGAAGCCCATTAAAGAGCTGCTTTACGAAATGTTTGCCGGCAGCTATTTGGCCTCGGGAGTAGGATGGAGAGGAGCGAGTTTGTGGCACATCAAGGGCTTATGCTTTTTGGCATTGAGTTGATCGAGATGTCTGAGAGCAGATTGCCCCTGCGTCGTCGCATGAACATCGATAGCATGAATGATGTTGAGCTGTTCGAGCTGACCAGGCTTAATCGCGCTTCCCTCCATAAATTATATAGTGAGCTGCGGCCATGGTTAGCCCGCACCACAAGGAAGGGGCATGCAATTTCAGGTATGACCAAGATGCTTGGCTGCCTGCAATTTTTGGCGAACGGCTCGTTCCAGAGGCTGGGTGCCCTCTCCGTGGGGATGTCACAGCCTACGCTGAGCCGCGGACTATCTAAAGTTTTGGAAGGCATGGCTGCCATAACTCCAAAATATATTTATTTTCCGGATGATATGGCAGCCAGAAACGCCATTAAGCTTGGGTTTTATAATGTGGCCGACATGCCCAACGTTATTGGTGCTATTGACTGCACACATGTGGCACTCGTACCTAGGGCTGCCGACGAGTATATATATAGGTATTGAGATTGGTTATTATGTTGGCCAACGTGTAATGTAACCTGTTTTCCTTTGCGGCAGCATATTTGTTTATCCCTCATTTGTGTAGCTGCTTTATCTAGGCTTTTCATTAGTCTTTCCCAACAGAGTGCAGACATGTATTTTTTTTTTTCAAATATCAATTACCCTTTTTGTATGTTTTTGCCTTAAGGAATCGAAAAATGGGACACTCCCTTAATGTCCAGGCCGTGGTTGGTCCGGACATGCGTTTTATGAGTGTCCTTGCCGGCTACCCAGGATCGTCGCACGACTCGTATATCCTCAGGCGATCTGGGTTGTTTAGGAGATTTGAGGCAGGTGAATTTTCGGGTGCATGGCTGCTTGGTAAGTGTGTCCTATTTGTGTGCTATTAAATGTGGGATTAATCTTGTATTTGTTGATATTTTTGTATTTGAATTCTTTACATAAGCCAGAAACTGCCTTTTTGTTGGGTCATATATTATGAACTCCAAAACAAAATGCTTGCCTCGCTTTGTCCTTCAGAATGTTTTCCCTTTAGTTAGGATGTCTGTAAGTTCCATGTCCCTAAATATATTGGTTGGGAGTTTATACCCAAGGATCTGTGAGCTTTTGCTCCTTTTGTAGTATTGGTCTTTAAATGTCAAAGTGGACTTAAACTGCATACATTGTAGTTTTCATATAAATGTGGATAGCCCCTCAGCAGCATCCTAATTGTAACATGTCAGAAACCTCAAAATATATTTAAATTCCAACTACCCTTGGCCGTGCAGATGTTTGTTAATTAATTGGTATATTGAAGTGCCATTTTTAATTATGTACTACATTAGTGGCAATAGTTATTTTGCTAATGTGCCCTGGGTGGTTTTTTTGGCCCTTTACCTTACATCATTATGATATATGTAAAATTATTTGTGTTTGTTGTGTTGCCTTTTTAATTTTGATTACATTTAATTGTCTGTTTAAGGTGATTCCGGGTACCCACTTCTACCCTGGCTCATGACGCCTGTGCTGCGGCCCCAGGATGCCTCTCAGGAAGCGTACAACCGTGCGCACCGCAAGACCAGGGCTGTTGTGGAGAGGGCCTTTGGGCTGTTGAAGACCCGTTTTCGTTGCTTGGACCATACTGGGGGCGCCCTGCAATATGATCCAAAAAAAGTGATCGACATAATCATGGCATGTGCTGTTTTGCACAATTTTGCGATACTGGAACGTGTCCCACGTTATGTGGATAGCCTGCCCTCTACAGCCCTAGAGGATGATGGAGAGAATTTTGTTGGGCCACCCAGTGAGTCTGCCCAATCAGTTAGAGCAAACTTGATATTGCAGCATTTTAGTTAATTTTATTTCGTGTATCAACATTCTGTGTGTCTGTGTTAGCCTTTTTGTTAAATATGTTGTTTTGCCGTAATGTGGCATTACCTCAAAGTAAAACATTTTTACCTTAATTGTTGCCTAATGTATTTCATGTAGTTTCCTTAGCTTGATATTTGCATTGTTACACCTCTTAAAACCAAAATTATCTGGTTTAGCCCAAGCTGTTTAAAATGTGTTCCCACTAAAAACGCCACAAGTATTGTAAGTGAGAATATTTTTTTACTTAGAAAAGTTAAAATTATTGTGCTTAACAGAAAACATTCCACATACATCTGTGGTTACAAATGGATGACATAACAAAAAAAACATCGAGCACATCTACACCTGGAAGTGAGTGGCACAACCAAACAAGGACACCCAGTCCAAAGGCCAGCCTAGTCCAGTCATGAATATTGCCTGTGCCCAGGGATATTTGGGCATGGCCATAATGTCACACAAACATGTCTGCAAACAGGAGGAGCACCAACCAAATACATATTTAAAGCCATAAGTGGCCAGATACACTCCACATAGACCTATGGCATTGGCTAGTGGCCTTAAGCATTACTCTAAGGAGCTATATGGGAGCAAATACAAAACACAACCTGCATGAGCAACACAAAATGGATTGTTTGAAACCTCAAAGGACAAGTAAATACAGTGGGGGTTAAGAGAAAAGATGTCCCACACAACCATGGCTTAATAGGGTGGCTGCCCATAATACCCAGGTGGAGGTCCAGGTGGAGGTCCATGTGAATGGGACCTAGCCTGGGCCATGGCAGCATTGTGAATTTGAAACTGCTCCACAATGTTTCTCTGCATATTGGTCATCTCAGCCATGGCTGACTGGATGCCATTACTTGCAGTTACCACGTTGCTGTTGAGGGTACGCAACTCCGCGAGGATGCCCTGTAAACTGGTATTGATGGTGACCATGTCGGCATGCCTTTCCTCACGCTCTGTAACGAGCTGTGCCTCATAAGAGTCCCTTTCTTGGGTCCATAATTGAAGCAGGGCACTCTGCCTCCCCTGGGAAATTGTGGGGCGGCGTAATGGAGTCCGCCGCACAATTACCCTGGCTCTTGGGCGTGCCCTGCCGCGTGGTGTCGTCCCCTCAACAGCAACAGGCCTGCTTTGCAAATCCTCAGCAGCAGAGTGAACACTGGGGACTGTTGTGTCAGTCTCCCCATGTGCATGCACAATGGATGGAGATTCACTCTGCTGCTGAGGATTGGCCAGAGAAACATTATGGAGCAGTTCCAAATTGGGACCCAGGGGGAGGTCATCCGACGTGCCCTGCATGGAGACATCATCTTCCTCCAATTCCTGGATCTCTTCCATGAGTGTGCGGGTCTGTAGGGACATATAAAAAAAAAAAGTGTAAGTTGGCGTCCAAATTTGGGATTCCCACAGTTTAACACATGCTTAAGCACTTGGTAGTATTTATGGTACTAAATTAACTTACCGGAAATCTCGGATCTGGGCTCCTATGCTGTACGGACCTGGTAGGCATAACCAAACTGGGGGGTGAGTTTACCCTTGCTGAGGGATCATGCTGGGCTGAAGAAGAGAAAAACAAACAAGGTAAACACACACATAACCATTTTTTGGATAGGTAATCAAATAAACCACTATTTGTAATATTAAGCAACTCTAGAGCAATGGGGACATTTGTTAAAAGACACGCAAGTTTAGATAGGTGCAATGCCTCGCGAAAACTGCTAACTGACCTCAGTTCTAAGTCAGGAAGTGTACCCAGTCAGCATACAACTTGCAACGCAAATTTTTGGATTAAGACTACCATTCGCTAGGTCCGGGGTACTCAAACACTTCTTGTAAAGGTCCATTTAAAGGTATGTGGTGAGAGGTGAATGTCTGGCCATGGGGCTGACGCAGGGGGTGTCTAGTTAGAAATAAACACACTGGTGGAGGGGCTTGAGATTTCAAAGTGCAAACTAATAAAGGCTGCTTGCCCTTGCTGGGCTGGATGGGGCAGAGCTGAGGGGACAGGGATTGGATGGCTAAAGGGGGGAGTTCACGAATTGATGGTGATGGGATGGATGGAGCAAATCTGTTACAAATGTATGGGGCTTATGTGGGGGGGGGCATGGGGGGACTGTGGCAGATGGGGCAGAGCAGGGGCAGCGGGACACGATTGTGCCAAGAGAAAGATGTACCAAGTTACTGTGTACCTTGCAATGCCACTTCCTGTGCAGTACTTCATATTGCAATGCTATGTTTCAGGGAGCCATGACATTGGGCAGGAGAACAACCACTACATCGCCGATCAAGGGGGCAGCTCTGAGCACGTCAACACAGAAGTAACTGAGTGCAGGGCTGTCTGGGCAGGGGTCCTGGAATCTGGTGCCAAGGTCCGCATTGGGACCCCGTCCCGCCAGTTGAGTCTCGCTGCTCTAGGTCAGATATGTTTGGGGGTGGGTAATTAAATTGTTAACTCAAACACAACTCACACAACAAATAGCCAACCCATCCATAATGATGTGTGTTTTGTGATTGATTCAAAATATATCACTTTTCATGAGAAACTTCATGACTTGACCAATACAATTGGAAATTTGATCTTTGCCATAATGGATGTGGTCCTAAATGTGTGATTCACAGGGACCAAAAGAGGACACAAACAGGCACAGTAGTGCGAGGCCAAGCAAGGCAAACCATAGGGCCATCCCGTCATCTTGTTACTAGTGAACTTTAGATTATTTAGCAAACAGGCAAACATGCAGATTTAAGAGTACTCACCGTGGGTACGGGTCGGTGAGTCTGTGTCCCTTAGACCAGCATGTCCACCGACCGCGACCGGATGGAGAAGTCCCAGCACAATCTCCTCAGCAGGGGTAAACTCCAATTTTGTAGGAAAGCCACCTCCAGTTTTCAGGCTGAAAAGAGAAAATCGTTTGGCACTCAGAAAAGGTGCATACAGTACATCCTAAACCTTATATTTGGAGACATCATTTATTTACCTGTAATTATGCCTTTTAATTTCTTTTTGCCGTACAGCATATTTCAGATCCGAGATTTTCTTCTGAATTTGGGACACATCTTTCCTCTCTTCCCCCGCTGCATTTACTTGTCGTAGGATGGTTTCAAACAATTCCATCTTGCGCTGCTTTGTGGTGTGTTTTGATTTGCTCCCATAGAGCTCGTCATAGTATAATGTAAGGCCACTAGCCAATGCCATATTTTGATCATGGGAGAATCTCCCACTCAACTGGCCGCGGCGCAATGTGCGGCCAGATGGTTGGCTTGGCTGCTCCTCCATGTGTGCAGACACATGTGGTGACATTATGGCCTGGGGCTGGGTAGGGGAATGGCCGGATTGTTGGCTTCCCAATGACTGGACTGGACTGGCCAAGGGACTGGGTGTTCTTGCGTGGCTGGCCACCGAACTTCCAGGTGTAGATGTGGTCATGGTGGACATTCTGGGCCCTCTTGGGGGGCTATGTTCCCGGCTGGTGCCAGGTCGGGGGCTCTGTTCCCGGCTGGTGGCAGGTCGTGGGCTTCTGGCCCTGCTGCGGGCCCTGTAGGGGCTTCTGGCCCTGCTGCGGGCCCTTGCTGGGGTTCTGGCCCTGGATGGGGTTCTTCGGGCCCTGGCTGGGCTTCTGGCCCTGGATGGGGTTCTTCGGGCCCTGGCTGGGCTTCTGGCCCTGGATGGGGTTCTGCGGGCCCTGGCTGGGCTTCTGGCCCTGGATGGGGTTCTTCGGGCCCTGGCTGGGCTTCTGGCCCTGGATGGGGTTCTGCGGGCCCTGGCTGGGCTTCTGGCCCTGGATGGGGTTCGGCGGGCCCTGGCTGGGCTTCTGGCCCTGGATGGGGTTCGGGCCCTGGCTGGGCTTCTGGCCCTGGATGGTGTTCGGGCCCTGGATGGGGTTCGGGCCCTGCTGCGGGGCCTGGGTTGCCGAACTGCCCTACTTGAACCCATGGGCGGTGTGGGCTCCCTTGGGCGGCCTCTTCTGGGGGCAGAGGTGGTGGGTGCTGCTGTTGCCTGTTTTTTGGCGGCAGGGGCACGTGCCTTGGGGCCCCTTTTTTGGCTGCCAGAGGGTCCAGTGTCCCTTGGTGGGGCAGAGGTAGTAGTCTTGGATCGCAGCTTTATCCTACCTTGCTGGGACCTGGTTGTTGGGCCCTCCGCGGTCTGGCTTTGCTGGGGTCGCTTGGAGATTGCCTTTTTAGGTGCCATCTTCCACAAATGCTCAAAGAGAATGAGCTTTGGGTGCAGGGACCTTTAAATAATGAGCCCAGCGTGTGACGCCTATGCGCACGACTACGTGCTCGTACGAACGTACGTTCGAGCGGAACCAGGAAACCGCTGGGGTTTCACTTATCTGCTGCCTTGAAGAAGCATAAAGATGGCGCCCACTATCTTCACCCGTCAACAGGAAGAGATCCTCATGCTGGTAAGTGGCTGCCTGTGCATTTTAATCTAATAGTCAATGATGGCCTAAATGTAAATGATGCGTTTGGAACTAGTTTGGGGTCTCTTAATGTTTAATAACTGGCTCCTCACACTTCATCCTCAAGGGCCGAGCCTGGCCACGTTTTCACCTGTCTATGCTGATGTCCTAATTAGGGCAATTGCTCAGGCTTAGCAACAGTTAATTAACCTGTGGAGTAGCGGGGCTACCTGGCAAACCTGGCCTGTCTCGGACCTTGATGCGGATGTTTGAGGAACACTGTTTTCCTAAGCCATAAAAACACAACGGGAAGCCACACACGTGGTCCAAAAGCCTAAGCATAAGCCTACATCTTGGATGTTTAAACCATCCTAACATGCCATAGATGCAGGTGGCCTGATTCTTGATGTTGGCTATTATCTGTATGTACATGGTGTGTGATACATATAACATAAGACCAGACTCTCATTCACAGTTAACGTCCTCTTTAAGGCACTCCCCAAAAATGGCTGCCACTCTAAATGTGTGTGTTAATGACATGAAATTCTCAACTTGTGATGCAACACATATGGGTCTGTGTGTAAAAGTAAAAGCTCTGTGTCCATTATGTTTTTCAGATCATGCTTCAGCGCCGGTATGACTTCGCGCCCAATGTGTGCGAGAAAAGGGACATCGCCCGGGAGATCATCGCGGAGATACACCGTGTCACCAGCACCACCTTCACTCACACCCAGATAATGCAGCATTGGTCGGACCTGAAACGTCTGCACATGCCCCGGGTGCGGAGGTTTTTTGGAATCCATTTCCCAAGTAAGTACAAAGCAATTGCATGGTATATGTTCCAAATGTATAAGTTATGCCTTTATTTATAATGACTTTTCTTTGGTAGTGTTGGAAATGGATTTCAGAATTCGCCGCACCCGGAGGCGTACAGGCCGACCAGTGCTGCATGAGTCTGCATCTGTGAGTGAAGGTGGTGGATCTCCCGGGCGACGGACCTACCCCTCCTCTGTGGCCTCCTCAGACCAGCCCCTGGACCTTACCACAGAGGAGGGGCCCAACCGCGTGGGCGTGGAGTCATACCTGGCCAGGCATGGGGAAGGCTCTGGTATGTCACTCTTCATGTATAGGCACAAAGATATACATGGCAGGCCAAAAACTAAGTTATCCTTTATTATGTATTTGTAGAAGCTTCTGGTGCGGGTGAGATAGTGGAGGAGGAGGCAGCAGAGATGCTGGAAGTCGATCCTGGCGAAGGTGAGTGATGTCAGCCAGACTGGGAGCCAGATATGTTGGGAATAGTGACTCTATACAAGTACTAACCAAATGTCACATGTTTCTCCAGGGACTTCTTCACAGCATAGCCAGGACCAAGGGCAGCCTGTTGGCCCCAACCAGCCATCTGTCGGCCACCAACTCCGTAAGTCTCCATGCCATTATTCATATTAATGTTTGGTTAGCTAATAACACACACATAACTAAAGGCGTAGCCAATGTGTAGTTCACACTTTCATGTGGGCACTTCGTTAGCTTAAAGAGGACCCTAACTTGTATTAAGAACATAAGAATTAGCCAACACACTGTACCTACAGATTAGAAACATGGAAAAACACCCTTCAGCCATCTAATGCATGTTATTAGACTGAACAAAACCAATATTGCGGAATATGGAATGCGCAATATTTACAGGCAGCATGGGATACAGATTGAAAAAAGTAAGGTGCTGCCATGCATTGTGGGAGTGATGACCTTTCCCTCAACCCAGCTATGCTCTGGAATCCCAACGCACCACTGTAACCTACTCCCCTGTACTTTATCCAACTCTCCACTCCTCATTAAGTGTTATGCTTCAGAGTCCAGATGGCGGCGCTGTAATCAAAAAACATCCCAAATTTACTTTGATCTGGTGCAGAATCATTTGGGAATAGTTATTGGTTTTCATTAAATAATGTTGAAGGTCCGCTTTAAGGAGTTTAAAGACTTACCTGTGGGAAATGCATTAACTTTATCCCTTGGAAGAATGACATATGTCATGCATTTACATGTATTTGATTAACCCCAAATCTATTTCCAGCATACAAACCGGTCTGGGACTCCTATTTATGTTTAATTCTCTATTGGTTACAGGGATGATCCCAAAAACATTGGCTGGGAAAAAAAAAAGAATAAAGGAGTTGGTGGCCGAGCTGCTGGCCATACAGGCGACGTTGGGGCCAACAGATGAAGAAGAGGAGGAGGAGGATTAGTGCCCTTGGTCCTGGCTACTTTTGTTAAATGTTTTACAAATTTTATAATTGTTTATAAATTTTTATAGTTTTTGTTTTTAAAAAAAAAAAAAAAAATTTTATCTCTGTTTTTAAGCCAAAAAAAAAAATATTTTAATATGTTTGGAAAAACAACAAACAAAAATTTAAAATCTGTTTGTAAAACAAAATAAAAAAAGTTTTAATGTGTTTGTAAAAAAAAAAAAAAAAACCAAAAAAAAGGGGTTTTAAACAAAACACCCCAATAAAAAAATTATGTTTAAACCAAAAATATCCAAAAAAAAAAAAATAATTTAAATAAATTATATTTTAAGACTTCATAAATGTGTCTTTTCTAATATGCGCCACCAAAAACAATTACACAAACAAGAAAAAACACGCTTAGAAACATATAGACATATGTACATTATGTGGTTTGGGTAAGTTTTAGGGTCGTCAACATGAAGAAGGATGCAAGCGCCAAGGGGTTTAGGTAAGTTTTAGGGACCGAGAAATGAAGTTGGATGCAGGCGCTAAGGGGTTTAGGTAAGTTTGAGGGACCGAGAAATGAAGTTGGATGCAGGCGCTAAGGGGTTTAGGTAAGTTTTAGGGACCGAAAAATGAAGTTGGATGTAGGCGCTAAGGGGTTTAGGTAAGTTTTAGGGACCGAGAAATGAAGTTGGATGCAGGCGCTAAGGGGTTTAGGTAAGTTTGAGGGACCGAGAAATGAAGTTGGATGCAGGCACTAAGGGGTTTAGGTAAGTTTTAGGGACCGAAAAATGAAGTTGGATGTAGGCGCTAAGGGGTTTAGGTAAGTTTGAGGGACCGAGAAATGAAGTTGGATGCAGGCGCTAAGGGGTTTAGGTAAGTTTTAGGGACCGAAAAATGAAGTTGGATGCAAGCGCTAAGGGGTTTAGGTAAGTTTGAGGGAACGAGAAATGAAGTTGGATGCAGGCGCTAAGGGGTTTAGGTAAGTTTTAGGGACCGAAAAATGAAGTTGGATGTAGGCGCTAAGGGGTTTAGGTAAGTTTGAGGGACCGAGAAATGAAGTTGGATGCAGGCGCTAAGGGGTTTAGGTAAGTTTGAGGGACCGAGAAATGAAGTTGGATGCAGGCGCTAAGGGGTTTAGGTAAGTTTTAGGGACCGAAAAATGAAGTTGGATGTAGGCGCTAAGGGGTTTAGGTAAGTTTGAGGGACCGAGAAATGAAGTTGGATGCAGGCGCTAAGGGGTTTAGGTAAGTTTTAGGGACCGAAAAATGAAGTTGGATGCAAGCGCTAAGGGGTTTAGGTAAGTTTGAGGGACCGAGAAATGAAGTTGGATGCAAGCGCTAAGGGGTTTAGGTAAGTTTGAGGGAACGAGAAATGAAGTTGGATGCAAGCGCTAAGGGGTTTAGGTAAGTTTGAGGGACCGAGAAATGAAGTTGGATGCAAGCGCTAAGGGGTTTAGGTAAGTTTGAGGGAACGAGAAATGAAGTTGGATGCAAGCGCTAAGGGGTTTAGGTAAGTTTGAGGGAACGAGAAATGAAGTTGGATGCAAGCGCTAAGGGGTTTAGGTAAGTTTCTGGTTGAGGGTGCGCATGCGCAAGATCTTATAAACATACGAACGCACGAATCTAAGAGGCCAAAAACCAATGAAAACCAGAGGCAAACGCAAGTAATTGGAAGAGGTGGACGATGGAAGCAGCAGAAAAAACAGGCTGCCGCCGCAACAGGTGGGCACATGAACGTGATTTTTACGATTGCCAACTGACTGAGGCAAGTTCGGGAGATATCATACGAACGGACGTATATTTTAGGATAGAAACGTATTTGCTTATTGAATCACTCGCAAGTTCATACGAACGCATGAGCGGACGTGAAAAATAGGATGATCGTGACCCAAATCCAAGCTGTTACATGTTTCTTTGAATCAACCCAATAGACTTGATACCATATAACCCTGAGGTCTTAATATTTTGGGATTATGGGTAAGAGTGTGGAAGTTACCTCTTGGTTGAAAGAAACGGCTAACCTTTTGGAGCAGAGGTTGAAGGCGATTAATAGTTGACCAAAACCCAGCTCGATCATATGGGAAATCTATAGGATTCCTGGGCCGATTGATTCCCTCCCCCCGGGGCATCCAAAATCGGGATGCCCCGCTGTGTGAAACCCCCCAGGGCACCCCGTTCACTAACCTTGCTTCCCGGTCCAATTGTGCATGCATGGGCCACAGCCGCATCCCTGCTATCCCCCTAGCAGGTTGCATGCCCTTATTTGTGAATGGCCGGCGCAGGAACGATCCCTGCTCATGCGTCATAGGACCAAGAAGAGGTGTGTTTCTTCTGGCAATCTGGGGGGTTTCACACAGCGGGGCACCCCCAATCGAAAAGGACCAAAACCCAGGATAGTCAAAATCCTGGGTTTTTAGACATTAGAGGGGTCAGCAGGAAGATGGAATTGTTGGAGACCAGAATGGTGTCTGTTAAAACTCATATCGACACCAAAGAATAAAGAAGATTTAAAGTGTTTGTGAGCTATCAAAGCCATTTCCCCTGATGTGGATGGGTTACACATGGAGCTGGATCGGGCACCATGGCCTCTGCGAAAAGATGGCCGCCCTAGGGACATTTTGGTCAAACCTAATTTTTTTTAGCACCAGAGAAAAAATAATATTGAGGGCTAGAGAGAAGGCTGGGGTGGAAGAAGGAAGGATTAAAATACAGCTTTTTATGAATTTATCTGCTGGTACCTTACAGTAGCCCTTAAGCTGATAACCTCAGCTTTTGACAATAACAGACAAAGGATAAATGCAAGCAAATACCATAAGCATTAATCCAACTGATTATCACCAAACTCTATAATCCAAGAGAGACAGAGCATCATACCGACGCCAGCAATATCTACCCAGAAAAAATCATTCTGGGAACATAACGGTAGAGGGAGCAGATAGCTTTACCTATTCTGCTGACGTTTCATCGGTTGGAACACAAAGTCATTCACAGAAACTGCTGCTGTGCACGGTAATATACATTTGTTGCCAATGGGTGTGGCCAAGCATGCATAGACAAAACTCAGCACTTTCTAGAACTTGCTAGAAGATGGCACCGTGCCTACATAAAGTCTTTCTGATGGGAAACACCCCTTCCCCTAAGAACTAATGCTAGTCATGAGTTAAATAAAGATATAAAGACAGCAGGGCGTACGTGCAAACTCGAATGTGTGCATGCCAACTTGAATAACATTCTACCATCTTCCATGAAATTCTGGTAAACAAGTTTATACAGCGAACAAATATGGATCCTAAGTCAGCCATCTTGTTTGTTTAATTATTGACTTAATCACCTAATAATGGACTTAATCATGCAATGAACTAATGGTTTGGGATAGCTATTAACTATTTCATATCCCAGACTATTTAACTCACCTGAATTCCCGTGCTGTTCAAATGTGGCCACGGGTAGCAGCATCCCCACCCAGGGCCGGTCTTTGGGGTCTGTGAGGTGTGCCATCACAGAGGGTGCTATGGTCAGGGGGGCGCTGTGCAGCTGCGCCCACCTGATCAATACATCAACCCCCACCTGTCAGTTCAATGTCAGTTGATGAGCTGCTGGGGGTGCACAGTTGGTTGGGTTAGAGGTGCCATGCTGACCTCAGTTCTGCCCTTTAAAGCGGACCAGACAGCCTGATTTCCCTATCCATTGGGCATCCCAATGTAGGACTGTGTGATACCCCCTTGGATTGCCGGATTGCAATCCCATGGCACATGCACAGGCTTCCATCCAGTCAGCACTCTATGCTGTATATACCATGATGGCTGCCAGCAACCATTTGATACAATAGGCTTGTAGTGAAGAAGGACAAAAATGTGTTGAGAGGGCGCCATGAGAGTCTCGCACAGGGTGTCTTCCATCCTAAGGCTGGCCCGGTCCCTACCCCCGTTACTACGCGTGCCAACTGGTAGACCCACAGAGAGAAGAGATGCCACTGCAGAGGGAATACCCTCAGTTTGATTTTGCATTTGAACAACACAGGATCCCAACTTTTGATTCAGGCTGTTGGGAGTTCTTAGGGTTTTGAACTGTGGGGCATCCCTAATCAAGGTGCCCCATAGGACGCATTCTATTTTGACTTTAAAGCCCAAATCCTGAGATTTTACTATCCCTATTTGAATTGGGATGCTCCGCTGTGTAAAACCCAGCCAATTGCTGTAAAATCTAACCTTTCTGGCAGTCCCCTGGCACATGCACTGGCTCTTGTCCAATCAGCACTGTATGCTGCGTTGTGTAATGCACAGTGGACAGAGAGCAGACTGCAGAGGCCTGGGGATGAGTATGACTGCACACTTTCCAGCTGCACTCATGTGACTGGTGGGGCAGTTACTTTTTGATCTTGAGAGAGAGAATGGTGGTTTGATGGAGCTGTGTGATGATTACATTGTTGTTTTCCAGTGATTGAAGCAGGCATGCTGGGTGTGACAGAAGATTACAGGTGATGGCTGATGGTGTATTATGTATTGATCAGGAGTACTGTCAATTTCTGACCGAGCCACGGAAGCTGTGTGTTGGTGACATGCATTAGGTTCTATATTTTACATGAAATGCTGTAGAAATCTCATTTCAAAGTTATAGTCCTTCTGGCATGCATTCCAACCGTCCCGAATTGGACGGGACAGTCCTAGGATCATGCTTACGTCCTGCAGGGTTACCTTTCCCATGGTAGGTAACCACAGGAAGGTTGAGAGGTATGCGCCAGGGTCCCTGCGCCATGAACCGAGGAAAGCCTGTGCCGAGCAAAGCCGTGCCACCCCCTCTCCCTGATGTGCACTCATTGGTGGCTCAGCAGATGACTCCACCCGCCACAGTGCATCCTGTACCCAAGCCACCTCAGTAAGAATTGTGAAGCAATCCTCCATCTTCTCGTCATGATCTGAGGTCTGAAACATTTCCAGCAGCAGGGTCTGTGTACACTATGGCGATACAACCCCTATTGTCCTCCAGCCCCTGCTGCTGTCCTCTACCACTTAACTACCCCCTATCTCCGCTGCTGACCCCTAGCACTCACCTAACCCCTCCACCTCCTGCCACTTTCCTCTACCGCTCACCTAACCCCTCCACCCCAGTGCGGTCCCCTACCGCTCACTTAACCCCCCCACTCCCTGCCGATGTCCTCTACTGCTCACCTAGCCCCTCCACCCACTGCCGCTGTCTTCTACCACTCACTTAACCCCTCCACCCCCTGGCAATTTCCTTTACTACTCATTTAACCTCTCAACCTCCTGCCCCAGTTCTCTATCCCTCACCTACCTCCTCCACTCCTGCTGCTGTCCTCTACCACTCACTTAATGTGGACCAACACCCAGGGGTGATCGGCCCGGGAATCTATAAGATTACAATTATAAGATCTATAAGATTCCCGGGCCAATCAGATCCCTCCCCGCGGGGCATCCGAAATCGGGATGTCCCGTGGGGTGAAACCCCCCAGGAAGCCCACAATCCTAACCTTTCCACGTTCCAGTGGCTCATGCGCGTCCGCCGCCTCCCGCGCGTCCCCCTAGCAGGGCGCGCTCCCGCGCCGGCCGTTTGTGGCAGTTTGTGAACCCCGATCGGGGGGCCCCACCGGAGTGGACCAAAACCCAGGATAGTCAAAATCCTGGGTGTTGGTCCACTTTAAGCTCTTCAGTGCCTGCCACTGTCCTCAACCACTCACTAATCTCTGCACCTGCCATTCTCCTCTACCACTCACCTACCCCTTCACCCCCTGCAACTGTTAGCTAAAACTCAGCTAACACCTCCACCCCTGCTTCTGTCCTCTACCACTCACCTAACCCCCTCCACCCCAGCCGTTGTCCACTACCGCTCACCTAAAACTCAGCTAACCCCTCCATCCCCTGCTGCTATCCTCTACCACTCATCAAACCCCTCCCCCCACTGCTGTCCTCTACCACTCACCTAACCCCTCCACCCCCTGCCGCTGTGCTCTACCACTCACCTACCCTCTCTACCCCTTGCTACTGTATTCTACCTTTCACCTAACCCCTCCACACACTGCCACGGTTCTCTACCACTCACCTAACCCCTCTACTCCCTGCCACTGCCTTCTACCACTCATCTAATCCCTCCACCCCCTGCCACTGTCCTCTACAACTTACTTAACCCCTTGACCCCCACTGCTGTCCTCTACCGCCTGCCACTGTCCACTACCACTCAACTAAACCCTCCACCCCCTGCCACTGTCCTCTACCACTCACCTAACCCCTCCCACAGTTCTCTACTACTCATCTAACCCCTCCATCCCCTGCCGCTGTCCTTTACTACTCACCTAACCCCTCCACCTCATCCCCTGCCGCTGTCTTCTACCACTTACCTTATCCCTTCACCCCCTGCTGCTGTTCTCTACCCCTGCCAGTGTCCTCTACTACTCACCAAATCCCTTCCCCCTTGTCGCTGCCCTCTACCCCCTGCTATTGTGTTCTATCACTCACCTAATCTCTCCACCCCGTTACACTGTCATTATTATTCACCTACCCCCTGCCAATGTTCTCTAATACTCAACTAACCCCCTCCACCCCCTGTCACTGTCCTCTACCACTCACCTAACCCCTCCACCCCCTGCAGTTATCCTCTACAATTCACCTAAACCCTCCATCCCCTGCCAATGTCCACTACCCCGCACCCAACCCCTCCACAGCCTGCCACTGCACTCTATCACTCACCTATCCCCCCCGTCGCTGTCCTCTACCACTTAGCTAACCCCTCCACCTCTTGCTGCTGTCCTCTACCACTCACCTAACCACTTGACCCCCTGCCACTGTCCTCTACCACTCACCCAACCCCTCCACCCCCTGCCACTGTCCTCTACCACTCACCCAACCCCTCCACCCCCTGCTGTTGTTCTCTACCACTCACCTATGCCCTCCTCCCACCTCTTACCTCTAGCACACCTTACTTCTCCAGCTCTTTCCACTGTCCTCTAGCACTCACCTATGCCTGCCCCCATCGCTGTCCTTTAGCACTCGCCTAACTAATCTACTCCCTGCAACTGTCCTCTACCACTCCCCTAACCGCTCTACGCCTTGCCAATGTCCTCTACCACTCACCTAACCACTCCACCCCCTGCTGCTGTCCTCTGCCGTTCAACTAAACCCTCTCTGCCGTTCAACTAAACCCTCCATCCCCTGCCAATGTCCTCTACCACTCATCTAACCCCTCCACCCCCTGCAGCTGTCCACTACCGCTCACCTAACCCCTCCACCACCTGCCACTGTCCTCTCCCACCCACCTAACCCCCTCTACCCCAGCTGCTGTCCACTACCACTCACCTAACCCCTTTACCACCTGCCGCTGCCCTCTACCTCTGCCCTAACCACTCCACCCCCTGCTGCTGTCCTCTACCGCTCGCTTTATCCCTCCACCTCTTGCCCCTGTCCTCTACCACTCAACTGACCACTCGACCTCCTGCCACTGTCCTCTACCACTCAGCTGACCACTCGACCTCCTGCCACTGTCCTCTACCACTCACCTATGCCCCCTGCCGCTGTTCTCTACCATTCACCGAACCCCTCCACCCCCTGCCGCTGCCCTCTACCACTCACCAAACCCCTCCACCCCCTGCTGCTGTCATCTACCGCTCGCCTAACCACTCCACCCCTTGCCACAGTCCTCTACCACTTACCTAACCACTTTGCCCCCTGCCACTGCCTTCTACACCCTGCCAAGGTCTTCTACCACTCACTTAACCCTTCCACCCGGCCACTGTCCTCTACCACTCAGGTTACCCTTCCACTCCTGCCACTGTCCTCTACCACTCACCTAATCTCTCCACCCCTGCCACTGTCTTCTACCTCTCACCTAACCACTCCACCCCCTGCTGCTGTCCTCTACTGCTCGCCTTATCCCTCCACCTCTTGCCCCTGTCCTCTACCACTCACCTAACCTCTCCACCCCCTGCTGCTGCCCTCTACCACTCACCTAACCCCTCCACCCCCTGCTGCTTTCATCTACCGCTCGCCTAACCACTCCACCCCTTGCCACAGTCCTCTACCACGTATCTAACCCCTTTGCCCCCTGCCACTGCCCTCTACCCCCTGTCAAGCTCTTCTACCACTCTCCTAACCCTTCCACCCCGCCACTGTCCTCTACCACTCATGTTACCCTTCCACTCCTGCTACTGTCCTCTACCACTCACCTAACCACTCTATCCCCTGCCGCTGCCCTCTACCACTCCCCTAGCCCCTTCTACCTGCTGCTGCTGTCATCCACCACTCACCTAACCCCTCCAACCCATGCCACTCTCCTGTGCCACTCACCTAACCCCTCTACCCCCTGCTGCTGTCAACTACTGCTCACCTAACCCCTCCACCCCTTTCCACAGTCCTCTACCTAACCCCTTCGCTGCCTGCCACTGCCCTCTACTGCCTGCCAAGGTCTTCTACCACTCGCCTAACCCTTCCACCCCCTGCCACTGCCCTCTACCACTCAGGTTACCCTTCCACTCCCGCCAATGTTCTCTACCACTCACATAATCTCTCCACCCCCTGCCACTGTCCTCTACCACTCACCAAACCTTCCTCCCCTGCCGCTGTCCTCTACTGCTCACCTGCCCCCCCCCCCCCCACTGTTCTCTACCACTCACCTAACCCCTCCACCCCCTGCCACTGTTTTCTACCACTCACCTACCCCGCCAGTGTTCTCTACTACTCACCTAACCCCTCCACCATCCTCTACCACTCACTTAACCCCTCCACCCCTTGCTGATGTCCTCTACTGCTCAGCTGACCCATCCACCCCTGCAGCAGTCCTTTACCACTCACCTACCCCCTCCAACCCCTTCCACTGCCCTTTACCACTCACTTAACCCCTCCATGCCCTGCCACTGTCCTCTACCACTCACCTAACTCCACCACGCCCTGCCAATGTTCTCTACTGTTCACCTAACCCCTCCACCCTCTGCTGCTGTTCTCTACCCCACACCTACCCCTTCCACCTCTACCACTGCCCTCTACAACTCACATAACCTTTCCACCACTATCACAGTCCTCTACCACTCACTTAACTTCTCCAACTCTGCTGATGTCCTCTACTACTAATCTAACCCCTCCACCCTCTGGCACTGTCCTCTACCACTCACCTAACTCCACCATGCCCTGCCAATATTCTCTACTGTTCACCTAATCTCTCCACCCTCTGTTGCTGTTCTCTACCCCTCACCTACCCTCTTCATGTCTGTCACTGTCCTTTACAGCTCACATAACCTTTCCACCACTATCACTGTCCTCTACCACTCACTTAACTGCTCCACCCCTGCTTATGTCCTCTACTACTCATCTAACCCCTCCCCCCTTGCCACTGTCCTCTACCACACATCTAACCGCTCCATCCACCGCCACTGTCCTCTACCACATTCTTAACCCCTCCACCCCCTTCCGCTGTTCTTTACCACTCACCGACCCCCTACTGGCAGTGCCTGGAAGTGGTGAGTGAGTTCCAAGAGGCCAGCCCAAAAGGAAGTGCAATGAAACCCAGTGTGCAGCTATTTCCAGGACCTCCTTTTAAATAATGCACCCATAAAAAAAAGGTAGGTTCATCTTATCCATATCTTTGTGCTGCAGAGCTCACAGGGGGCAGACGGGTTAAAGAGGAACACTCATCAGGATTTTCACTATCCTTGTGATTGTTCCTATACCGTGGGGCATCCCAATTTTACTTGAAACCTCCTTGGAGTCCAATGGGGTTTCAGGTTACCCGAACTGAACTTTGGCAGCAAGTTTGGCTGAACTTGCCGAACCCGAACCTCTCTGAGTTCGCCTATCACTACTGACAACCTCTCAGATAAAGCATTTTTCTGAGCTTCTGTAACTAATAAGTCCTGCTTTGTTTTGCATGGAGGACATGTACCCTGTAGGGTACCTGTGACTGCTAGAGAACATTTCGTATCGGGTATGATCAATCTTGATTGTTGGCATTTGAAATGGCATAGTCATCAGCCAATCCCTGGATAAGTGTTTGAAGTCACAAGGTGAAATGTTTAAAATATGTGCTCTTTCATTCTTTATAGTCTGAGTGCAATACAATAAAGGTGAACATTTATCAAGAGCATGTGTTCTCACTGTGATGAGAGCAACTATATCAAATGGGACATAAATGTTAAATCAAAAGTCAAATGGAAAATAAAAATGTTAAAAAGTGTATTAGCTTGTTTCCCTGGATGATGTCACAGTGTAAATATTCTTTGTGACGGCAACAATCTATAATGACAGGGCCGGATTATAGGCAGGGCGCCCCCGGGCCTCCACAATTTGCCCTGCAAAATGGCCTCCACCAACTTCAGGGCTATGGGCTATGGTTGGGGGTACCGGAAATTTGCAGTGCTGGCACTTGGTTCGGTGAGCCCCAATCTGCTCATGTGTATACCTGAGGTTCTTCCCTTTCCAATGACACCACAAGGATTGTTACCCCCCCCCCCCCCCCCTCCGGGTCCCTCAGAGGTGTACAACCCTCTGACACCAGAGAAATGGTACTGGAAATTTGCTGTACCACCACTTGGTCTGGTCATCCCCAATCCACATGCCCTTGCCGGAGTGTTTATCTGAGGTTCTCCCCATTTCCAACAACACCTTCAGTGGGTCCGAAGATCTGGCGCTCTGAAGTGTACCATCCTAGTCAAGGTACATTGATTCCTAGGATGATTTGGTGCCTCGGTTCTCTGGATCGAGGGGGGCTAGTGACTCAAGAGAAGGACCTAAGGTATGCTCCAATGCAAGAGCGCGTGGATTAAATTGACGGTACCGCAAAGTTTCGGTACTGTTGCTCGTCGGAGCTGGGGTCTTTAAATCTCAACTACATTTTCCAGTTTTGACCTCTGGAGAGGTCTCTGGAGAACTGGGACTCAGAAGTGAACCTCCTTGGATAAGGTGCATGAATTCCCAGGGTGACCCACTTTGGAGCCCCATTTTTTCCAGTCTTTGGGGGGGCAGAAACCAACTGAAGGCCCTGAGGACAGTACAGAGAGGTGCTGAAGACCGGAGCTGGTGGTGAAAAGCACCAAGGAGAGCACACAACTGAATTCTCCAGCCCAGATCAGCAGTGATGTCAGTCAGGGAGGTATGCTGGCTAGAAGAGAGATAACAAAATGGTGCTTGATGTTCACATCCTGACTGGCTGACTGACCTACCTATCTATTTACCTGCCTATTTGCCCACTTACCTACCATATTTTTAACTGTATAAGACTATACTATTGGTTCAGAATATAAATATTCTGAACCAAATAGTGTGCTAAAATACCCCCTCCTAATCACCCCATAACAGGCAGCGTGCCCTCCCATTCCCCCCATTGCAGACTGTTTGCAAAATCACCCCTTTACAGACAATAGGGCTGATTCAAAGCCTCTTTCACGTGCACTTTCGCATGTGTTTGTGTACGTTGTGTGAGTTTTTGCATGCTTTTTCTGAATTTTCGTTACCGTTTTCATGCATATATGCGTTTACGCTAGCGCGAATAGGCACTTTCGATGATCGTATGTTTATCGTAAAATTTCCGTTATGTCAGGCAATGTTATTGGTTTGGGCTTGCGCATGATTCAGAGCCTTGACTGTTTATTACAACCCGCTCAATAAAATGGGTTTGTTTTCGTACAACTTACGGGGTCGTTTTGTAGGAGAAAGTTAGCTGTTGAGATGTTTGCTGAGTACGTGGAGGAGTACGAGCGCTTGCAGCTAAACGTCATGGTCTGCAACAGCGTGGCCGAATCCAGATTGCACCGAGCATGCATGAACATCGATTGCACCCATGATGTTGAGGTGTTCGAGCTCACTCGCCTTAACTGCGTTTCCCTCCATAACTTACATAGTGAGCTGCGCCCATGGTTAGCCCGCACCACAAGGAAGGGGCATGCAATTTCAGGTATGTCCAAAATGCTTGGCTGCCTGCAATTTTTGGTGAATGGCTTGTTCCAGAGGCTGGGTGCCCTCTCCATGGGGATGTCCCAGCCTACACTGAGCCGCACGCTCAACAAGTTTTTGATGGCATGGCTACTCTGTGTCCAAAATACATTTATTTTCCGGACAACATGGTAGCCTGGAATGCTCTTAAGTTGGGTTTTTTTTATCTAGCCAACATGGCCAATGTCATGGGTGCAATTGATTGTACGTATGTTGCGTTGGTGCCTCCAGCAGCTGATGAATATCTATTTAGGTATGTGTTTTAGGTCAACATTATGACTTGTATTAACTCATTGAATCACAGTATGTTTTAATGCATATCAAAATCAAAATATTTTCATGTAGCCCTTAATTATTCCTTATCATGTAGCCCTTAATTAATTCAGAGTGCCCAACTATTAATTATTGGTTGTAGTACTAATTTTTTTTTTTTTTAAATTAGCAATAAGGATCCCTTATTTTGTTGGTGTTAGCGTGGTTATTTGCTTGATTGTTTTGGTGTACTAAATACCTGTATTTCTGCTCTTACACGAGCCAGAAGGTGGACCACTCCATTAACGTGCAAGCTGTGGTTGACCTGGACCTTCAGTTTCTAAGTGTCATGGCAGGGTTTCCCGGATCCACCCACGATGCCTATATCCTGAGGAATTCGAGCCTCTATGGTCGTTTTGAATCAGGAAACTTGTCTGGTGGTTGGCTACTGGGTAAGTTTTTAAAAATATTTTCATTAGGCTTTTACTGTATGACTAGGAATGTTTTAGGATAACCCTGTCTCTACATATGGATGTTCTTTCCCTCTGATGACATGATATACAATGTAACTAAGAAGTAGACAATGACTTTGGTTTTTATTATTTTCAGGGGATTCGGGTTATCCACTGCTGCCATGGCTGATGACACCCGTCCTGCGGCCTCAGACTCGGGCACAGGAGGGCTATAACCTGACCCATAGGAAGACCCAGGCTGTGTTGGAGAGGGCCTTCGGCCTGCTGAAAAGCAGATTCAGATGCCTGGACCATACAGGAGGGGCCCTGCAGTATGACCCGAAAAAGGTCATAAAGATAATAATTGCCTGCTGTGTCCTTCATAATTTTGCTATAATGCAGCAGGTCCCCCGATATGTTGATGTGTCCCCCTCTCCAGCCGCAACGGACATTCCGGTTATATGAGGGCACCCAGAGTGCTTCTGGGCAGTCAGTCCGGGCCCATCTTATTACCAATTTTTTTTCCTAAAATGTAATCATTTGCCTTAATTGTTGGTGTCATAATATATATTATTTCCTTTTGATGGAACAAATTTCTATGATTTATACTTTGATTTGCTTATAAGTCACAAAATAATACAGAAAAACGTTGGAACAGATTTGAGCGTAATACATTTTTATTGTCAAATATTTCATTTAACAACACTCATCTTTTTGTAACCAAAGAGATCAAAAATGGCTAAAAATAACACACGACAGAGAAACTTCATTAAAATAATTTACTATTCCATAGAGTAATTAGGTGGGGAAGGGCACTCGCAGCCTACGAGGACATCCACTAGGCAAAGGAAGGATCCATTGGGGCAGACTCTAGCCCCCTCAAAATTTGGCACATCCAGGATGACCAAGGAAACTTCCTCCATCCAGAATGCTCCCCGTCCACCAACATCCAGAACCATAGGGAGCATTAGTATTAAGGGCAAGGGGAACAGTAGGGCATGAATCCATAGGCCAACAACAACACCCTCTCCTGCTCGAGGCCTATTTCAGCATTACAATGTAGCGAGCCCTGAGTCAGGGCCCAGCTCAACGGCTGCAAGTTATTGGGCCAGCCAGCCTATGACACCCAGCCCCCAAGCAAGTCCAGCACAATCCTTTCAGCCCAAAAGTTGTTGCTATAAGTGGGGTGTTAGCCAGGCAAGAATGTCACCAACTATTCCACCCACCCAGGATGAGGCAGCCAGGATTTCATTAGGCTTAAACCTGCTGCGTGGGAGCTTGAGCGGGCGCCTTACTGAGCCCCAAACTATGGAATTGGCAAGTGGGGTTTCTGAGCACTATTATGAGCTGTATGGGCAAAATTCTAAAGCCACCAGCAAAGGCACAATTACACAAATGTGGGTGTAGATCACCAGACAGGTGAATAGTGTTGGGATGGAGAGGAAAGATGTGGAGCAAATAGAATGTAAATTGTTAATATGGTGTATTAATAAGGATGTTGTTGGGCTTGTAGCATGGCCAACACCTGTGCATGGGTGGCATTCATCATCTGCAACTGCTCCAGCATCTGTGTGTTGCTAGTCCTAATTTCTTCCACCAGGGCGGTGAAGTTGTTATTGAAGTTTTGTAATTGTACACACAGCTGCTCATTTAATCGTTGGTTTACTTCAAACAAGTAACGATTGTCATTTCTCCATGCTGTCTCCAGGATCTGCACACGCCTCACCTGGGTGACATGGCGACGTGGATGAGGGCGTCCTCCACTTCCGCGTGTTTGGGCACGTGTAGATGTTGGAGGTCTAGGCCTAGCAACAGGAGCAGATGTTGTAGGCAAATCCTCTGCAGCAGAGCTAGCACATGGGACAGTGATTCTGATTGCTGCTGGCCATGCTGGTCTGCCAGCAGAGGGTGTGATTGACTCTGCTGCAGAGGATTTGTGGGTGGCGGCTGCTGGTGCAGTGGCAGATGATGATGCTGGCTTGGCATTTGGGGGGGCATGGAATTGCTCTCCTCCTCCATATGGTATATTGCTTCCTTTATGGGTGGTGTCTGTAGGGATAGGAAAAAAAATGTGTGAGATAGTTGCTCAAATATATGTTGATGCAAGTAGTCATCTTCCTTCACATGCATCACCAGTTAGTGCACAGTACACTTACCAGATCGAGCAGTTCCTGTGTAGGATATGTTGTTAAGGGTTGGCGGGATGTGGTGGCAGTGGCCAAAGAGGTAGAGGGTTGCACAGTAGCTTGAGTATTTTGAGGTGCTGGAATGTAAAAGGAAAGGCAATTTAACACATAAACATACCTTGTGTACCCATAGGAGTCACTATGCTTTAGGGCACCCGGGGCAAAGATTCAAAATGGACTCCCCCACCGGTTTTCAGCACCCCTTTGGCGCCACCTCTGAACTGCTGCAGCCGGGGAGCATTGCCCCCCCCTCTTCCCCCCTAGCTAAGGCCCTGTGTGTACCTAGGATTTTAAACTACATTTTGTAAAGGC